>CM074971.1:8544135-8557842 GCA_037577455.1 Pangasius macronema | reverse complement strand
TTGTTTCTTCTTTTGGCATTTTGAAGAAGTACTTACAACCTGGTTACAATCCACCAGTTCGAAGTGTGAATACTTGTAATATTTTCCCTAGTCTTAAGATTTTGATCTGGAATATATACATAATGTTCAGAAACTGTCTTCGATCAAAAATCCTTTGAAAAGAAAATGAATTACCTCCATGCTGTGTGTCCAGGAGGTGCTGGGGCCGAAGCGCAACCTCATCCTTTGGTTTACAATGGCTGCTGGTTAGCAGACTCTGTTGCTCTTTTAGCAGTGTCTGCATTCTGTCTATATAATGATCCAGTCCAGGCTCTGTCTGTGCATATAAATGTGGCTGTTGTAAGTGTACAGGCATCCACATGTGCCCATCCACATCCCGAATCCTCCCATCACCCACCTCTACCCCTATACTCCGGGTCTTGTTAGGATCTGGTAAGCGGGATGGACCACATGCCATGTTCCGTGTCCGCAGCCCAACCAAGAAATTCTCATTAATGTTAGCCAGTCCAACACCAGTATCACGAGTCATCACTTTGGAGGTTCCAGGAGTGACTGTTCTTTCCTTCAGGTATACAGGAGTCCCCACTGCAATGGAGCGCATTTTTCCAGGCACCTGTTGATCGATAACTCTCCCATCACCAACTGCAAGTGTTCGAGTGATTATGTGGACAGTGTTGGTATGTCTCTCCTCCGTAAGCATGTTTGTTGGGATGGTGCTCGATTCAGAGATGTAGACTGGTGATGTGCTAGTGCAGTGAGAGTCTGTATGGACATCAGTGTTGGTGCATTGGGACATGGTTTGTGGAGTCATTATTACACCAACATCCGTACCTCTGACAGTTTCAGTGACGATATCCTGGGATACAAGAGGCTTGACCATGTTGACATTTACATCTATGGCACAATCACCAAAGCCTACTGTTCTACTGGATGTTTTATTTTTCTCCAGAGTCTCCATCAACTCTAAGGTCATAATACCAACATCACAAACACTCACAGATGTACCAACACCCTGACTGCAAGTTGGCACATATTGTGTTCCTACGCACTGATCCCTCTTTTCCACCTTCTTCTGTATCTCCCACATTTCATTGGGTGTGTCCAGACCAGAGGCCACATCGCTTGTCTCTGGCTGGCAGGTCAGTCCTACAGTGTTAAGAGTTCGGACTGCCCCTTCACCAACAGCAGCATGTACAAGTTGAATATGATTTCCAATGCCAATTGTCCTTGTCAGCATTCCTGTCTGAGTTGCAGTGCTTTGCATCTCTGGTTGTGCAGTATAATTCTTGGCAGCACGGGTATGGGCCCCAGCTTCCTGTAACTCACTCTTTAGTCTGCACAATTCTGCTTTAAGCAATGCCTCTTTAAGCTCTACCTCCAGCGTTTGCACATTGTCCCTCAAAACTTGAATAGTTTGTTGTTGTAGCTCAAGCTCCAGCTCAGTGTCTGATACCACACCCAGCATTGCTTCAGTAACACCAACATCTACTGACCGTACATTGAGTTTGGTTTCTGTAGCAACATCTCTACAACTTTGTGAATGCACAAACCCCATGTTCTCATTATCATTGACAGTCAGCTGCATTTCAGCATTTAGTTGCTTAAACTGGTCCAGCTCAGACAAGGCATTATATCCCCAACTGTCTACCTTTTTGGCAGACACCCTCTTGCCCTCATCGTCTTTTTCTGGTTTGAAATACTTCACAGTACTTCCTGTGCTATATGCTCTTTTCCTGGATAGACCTTGCAAATCTGGCTCTAGATTACAACTTAAAATTTGACTCTCTAGGTCTTTTACCAATGTATTAAGCTGTTTCTTTTCTTCTTTCAAGACAGAGATCTTGACTTGCAGCACAGGTATGATCTTTACCTGTTCCTCCATCTCTTTCAGCCTTTCTAGAGCCACTACCATTTGGTCCCTGACCAACTGAAGGTCCAGTGGACTAACAGTAGTCACTGGAGTGGCCCTGCCAGAGCTCTTGGGGCTGGTTTTCAAAGAGCTGCTCCCTGAGGAAGCTTGATCAGGAATTGTTAGCTTAGACCCTTTATGGTTTTCCTGGGATTGAGTGTAGTTAAGAGAACTCCAGCCGGTAAGAGGTGACATAATACCACTTGAGCTTAAGCCTGCAAAACTAGCTAGCCTACGCCGTGTGTATATCTCTGAGGTCATTGTCTGAGAAGAACCCTTCTCTTGCTCTAAACGCTTTCGGGTCTCCACCAAGGTCATTTCTACTAAAGGATTTGGATTAGGAGTAGTGGACTGCCGTGTCACTAGAGGAGGCTTCCCATCTGAGCTATTCTGGCAAACATGTAGGGCTTCATAATGCTCAGAACCTTCAGAAGTGGATTTAGATATGGAATGGGAGGGGGGAAGTGGTGGTTTTCTTCTGTTAACAGAAGAAGAGGAGGAGGAGGAAAAGGAGGTGACAGAGGAATTCCTAGTTTCATTGCTGCTCACAGGTGACAGTGACCCACTCTGTGGTTCTGAGACTGGTTTGGCCCTAGGCCGTCTGTTAAAGCCCAGCCGCTGAATGATGTCACTTTGTTTTATGTCGTCCACGTATTTAAAATCTACTTCAAGGTGATAGGTGTAAGGTGTACCAAGGCAAAAGGAATAATTTGGGAGGTTTCAGCACGAGTGTCATCAGTACAACACCATCTGTACAACAATGGAAAAGAAAAGGGGTCATCAGATTGTCATGAGTTTAACAAATTCACAGTTGCCTATTAATATTGTTATACAGCTTAATATTTTTAGACTAATTCCATTTACAGCTTTCATCTCTACTGGTCATTCTCAGAAGAGCAAAGCACCCTTCTTGCAAAGTGAATATCCCCAGTGCATATTTTCTCTCTACAAACCACAGTATCATTCTTACTGATCAAGAAATGTCACATACACTCACTGTCCACCTGCTCATTTATGTAGTTATCCAATCAGCCAGTCATGTGCCTCTAGAGTCACTAGAGTTTACACAGAATGGTGCAAAAAACAAAAAAACATCCTGTATGCTAAGGGTCTGCGGGCACAAAGGTGGGAAACACTTTGTTGATGGGACAATGGACAGGACAATGACCCAAAGCACAGGGCAAAATTTGTTTTGGCTTGAAGGTTTGTGTTGTGAATGGCCGATTCAAAGCCAGACTTAAACCCAATTGAAAATCTGTGGTATGACCTGAAAATTGTTGTCCACTATCATTTATGGCATTTGGCAGACGCCCTTATCCAGAGCGACTTACAATAGACTATACAATACACTATCGTCTTCCATCTAATTTGCGAGAGTTGGGAAAATTTGCTTTGGAACATGAGAAAATGGCAATCAATGAAAATGAAAATCAAAATGTGTAAAGCTCAAAGAGACATGTCCAAGACAACTCAAAGCTGTAAAAACTCTGGAGGTGAATACTTATCAATATAGCAATGTTTTGATTTTTTTCGAAATCTACATATTTAATTTAATTACTTTAGAGAGTCACTTCAAAAGTGGCAGAAAATCTCCATTCTAATATATTTAAATTTGATGTCACAACAGCAAAAACAGAAATAATCACTAGAGGATGAATACTTTCTGGAGGCATTGTATATTCTATTTGGCATACAAAGAGGACACTAATAGAAAAAGGCAGCAAACTTTGATCTGGGTAGTTTCTGGTTTCTATTGTCTATTAAAAAAAATAACATATGCACGTAGAGAATAAATAAATATGCACAATTGTTGCTGATTTTGTTTAAATAATAAGTAGCTTTTGCTCACCTGTCAAATAATGCAGTAAATTGGTGCGTTCCAGAGCTAAATAATTTCTTAGACCAGTGACTGCTCTCAAGGTCTCTACTTTCACCCTTCTATTCTCTAGGTCCTTATACTCTCCTCCCTCATACAATACTTCTCTCCTCCTCTAATCTCCTATTCCACTCCTTCTGTCTCTCGGTCAGCAACTCTAAATAAATCTAACTAAACCAAAAGGGAAGGACAAACTCTCCGTAACCTCAAATTCCAACACGGTGAAGCAAAATGTATTTCTGCATATGATTCTTCATTATGTACGTAGTTGCACAGTGATGCGATATTTGTTTGACTCTGCATTCCAGCACTTTATATTTTTAAATAAGACAATGATTATGATATTAAGTTATCTTTTTTAATATTAAGATATTAAAAGTTAGCTTTTATGCATATTTATTCACCTCCTCATGCCTCCATCACTTTTGTCTGCAATCCATTGTTGATGCTGTTTTTCAAAACCAATTTCACACGTTGCTATTTATTTCTTACCCTTTTTATCCTTACTTGCTGTCTGAATACGTCGTGTATGTCTTGTGTCTCTTGTACATTTTATTTACTATATATTTTACAGTTTTATATTTCTCCCCTATGTACTGGTATGTTGAGGTGCGGAAATACAAGAATTTTACTCCTTGTATGTAATATACTCCTTGTCAATGTTGATATACTCTTGGCCAAACTGAAACCAAAATGGGCCAAAAATAAGCAAGTTTCAAACTCCTGCTGGGTCTGCTGTTTTCTGAAGGCGGAATACTCTACCAACGCTCTGCAGCTCCTCAAAAAATGAAGCCCACGTCATCCAGTCACTGATCAACCTGCAGGAGCAGCAACATCATGATCTCCTTGGCCTGCAGAAACATCAACGGCTCTCAAACCCAGCTGGTAGCCTACAGAGCCAGTTGGTCTGTCAAGCAGTGAATATGTCCTGGAGTGGGTTGGGTTGAAAGACAGCACCGGACAGAGCTGACACTGGAGGAAGGTCATTCTCCGTCACTCAGAAGGTCCTTGGCTCTTCCATGTGATGGCTGAGACCTGACCCAAAGAAGCCAGAGGTGGGAGCTGAATGAGTGGTACTGGAGTGGTACTATTTTGTCACCAGACTTCAGGCTGGCACAGCAGAGTGGGTCCATTGGTACCACCCTTCTACCCCCAGGACCTACCCTGCGTCACTGCTCCACAATGCTGGTTTCTGCTGCTGGAGCAAGAAATTGCATGGCAGATGCCAGGCATGGGACAGCCAAAGAAGAAAGGAATAAGATCCAGCATTTTGCACCATGAGTACCTTTCCCACTTCATAATTTTGGGAACTTATTTACCAGGGTTTATTCAGTGACCTGCCATTGTGCTGAAGCTACAATCTACAAGTCTATTTTTGCATTAGTAATAGTATTGTGCAGATGAAGTGTTTGATGTTAGGCTATAGTATATATGATGCTATGATACAGTTATGTGTAAATCATACTGAAAATTCAATTTGACAGTGAATTACCATTACAGGATTCCCAGGGTGACTCACAGCAGCTGAGGAATATCATGTTTTAAGAGAATTTTTCCCCCCTGATTCATGTTTTTTTTTTTTTTTTTGCATTTTAACCTTGTAGTCATTGAATCATTTCAAAAAAATGTATATGGTACAAAGCCAAAACAAACATCTTGTTTTTGACCAATTTTTTATGTATTGCCGTTCTTCTTTTCTTGCTTTTCTCATGGGAGAAGAAGTGGGTTAAATTAATTTTCTAACCTGTTCCATTTGTTTAGGTTTCACTGGCCATTGTTTAGTTACTGATCCCAGGTGCCTACACCTTCATGTCATCTGTTAGTATTAAGTGAACATTAAAGGCACGTTTTAAACACAAATTATTCAGAGAAAAATGTCTGTGTTATAAAAAAACCTCCACACTAAACTGATGATTACTGATAAACCAACTGCAGCTGGTGCATTTTTGATTTATTAAATGAGACCTACTACACTGGTGCCTCCTACTGGTAAAACTGGTGACAGCACTGCACTGGCATTTCTTGGTTTAAAGTCATCTAGGCTGTACCATTTCCCACCTACCAGCTAGCCCCCATCATGTGCTTCCTCTGAGACATGTAAAGCCAGCCAACCACATCTTTTCAAACTGCTGCTCATGCTGCTTCAGTGGGCAGTGCAACACACATGGAGGAAATCGCTATCTGCCCTCAGGAGGACAACATGAGCTCACAGACACCCGTGATGGGCTAGTGTTGCTGTAACTGACAGGGGAGAGAGTTTGCCACCCTTCATACCAAGACAGCATGGCCAGTTTTGCTCCCTTAACTCCTGGCCACAGATGGCTATGTGTATGTACTTTTCAAGTGAACCAGTGCTCCATGCAGAACACATTCTTAGGTTTGTGTTCATAGAATCCACTCTTCAATTCAGACCTCAGGTTATCAATAAACAACCATTCCTTTATGAATTGTGGTTCATCTACAGCCAAGTCTTAACTTCCTTGCAGAGGAAATCAGTTCTGGGCTAAAATATTCGACTACCAAGAAGAATTCATGATGCCATCAATCTTCAAACTTCGCAACCTCATATTTAGTTAAATGCAACAACAGAGCTTCAGGAGAGCAATTTTTTTAAATTTAAATTTTTTTTAAGGATGACAATTTTCTGCAGTGCATTAATTTTAAAACATTTTAAGCTATCCATAGTTCTGCCACAAACACAATATTTTAAACACTTGTGTGTGATTTATACAATCGTTTTCGCCATTCTGGATGACAACTGACTGTATAAACTCAACATTTGCTCAGTGAGCATGGAATTGCATTTTAAAGACAGGAAAGCTCCAGTTGCGACAGACAATTTACAGCCTCTTTACAAAGCTTAAGGAAATGACTGTTTGTACATGCATTAAATGTTGCTCCTGCTGAGTATAGCAGTAACTCAACATGTTAGTGTTTTTCAGATGAAGAAGGCATGCGGGTGCGGGTGCGCGCACACACACACACACACACACACACACACACACACACACACACACACACACACACACAGAGCCCTGCTGTCACTGCAGAAACAACGGAAACCAGAGACCCTCTTTGTTAATAGCATTGTGTCAGCTGAATGGCTAAGCATAGGAAGACACACACACACACACACAAGTCCCTAAATCTGCATTGATCAGTGTTCTTGTATCATTAAGCTGATTATTTGAAATACTTGACGATTGTGTATACTCAATAAAAATTATTTTACAAAAACAGAGAAACCTTATGGGGCAATGGGTTTGACTTCTCACTTGTCTTTGTTGCTGAAAATTGTACATTTACAATTTTGCAGACACCCTGCTCCAGAGCAATTTACATTTATCTTTTTTTTTTGTTTGTTTTTGTTTTTACAACTGAGCAGTTGAGGGTTAAGGCCCTTGCTGAACAGCCTAGCAGTGGCAGCCTGACAGTGCTGAGATTTGAACCACTTTCCAACAGCTTTAACCACTGAGCCACCACTGAAAATGACAGTCATGTAATCCTAGACATTCTGCAGTCTTAAGAGGAAAAATGTAAAACTCATTATGAAGTCACATAATATAGATTAGCTCTATTTTACCTAAAATTGTCATACCTGTTCTTGGTTTTGCAAGGACAAAATGCACTGGACACAGTACTGTACTGTATATACATAGCTACTGCTTCTAATTTTCAAAGAGAAATGAGAAACACCATGAGAACCAAACAGTTCTCTCTCTCTCTTGTATGTATGTATGTATGTATGTGTGTATATATACATACATACATACATTCATACACACACACACACACACACACACACACACACACTTCATGTAAAACTTACCAACAGGTTTTTTAATCATCTGAGGGAAAAACTGACTTGTATCCAGTATTCCAGATCATTATGTTTGTTTTATTTCTTTCTCCTATAAAGACAAAATCTTAAAAAAGAGCATTTACTATTAAAAATTTGACAGAATTTCAAGAATTCCTTCCCAAAAACACAAGGCAACATTTCAGCCCTGTTAGAACAGACGCCGAAAGAAATTTCAAAAACTTGACAAGCGTCAGTGCTCTAACTCGCTCAGAGTTCGTACGGTTAGCGCATGTGTGAGGACGTGCCGGTTACGTCATGACGTACAGGTACGCCAGTCTCCAGGTTTGGCACCATGTATTCCGCGTTATAACCAGCACAAACCTGCGAAAATACGGTATAACGTGTAAGTTAGAGTCCAGCAAAAAAAAAATGCCATTCACGGAGACAAAGGTGCATCCCAAAAGTATTCCATTATAAGTGCACTAGGTAGGAAATGAAATGAAGCAGAACGAGGTAAGTGCGTGCATCTGAAGCTTTAATATTCTTCTCAAATGGCTAGTAGTGATGTTAAGCACTTGATGCTTTGTGTGTCTGTAGTGTCTCTCTGTGTATTTACTTTGCAGCCATCAGCCTAAAGTCCAGTCATAGAAGACCACAGAACTGCAGAGTTCAGCTTTCTATGCCATTGAACACCCCTGATTCCACTCATCACCTAATTCACAAGCCCTTTGTGGGTTGAATTGAGTGTGAAGAAGGTAAACACAGATCTTTGTATGGTGGTGTTGCCCCCCTGGGCTAAATCAGAGACTGTATGGGATGTTAAAAGGATGTTTAGTGATGCAGTAAGCTGTTCCTAAATAGTTATACTGGACTTGTTCTAAGCACTTGTTCTAAGTGCTTCACATCATTGTAGAAAACTAGCTAACTGTGTAGAACATCAAAGCTTTAATTCAGAGGTCTTCAATTTTATCCACAAAGGACCAGTGTGACTGCAGGCTTTCCTTCCACCCCGGCAGCTTGAAGACTCCTGCTTTAGATGCTCTCATCTCATCCCAGTTCATCTTCAGTCTCTTTAACGCCACTCTCCTCTCGGTGGTCATCATCTGTATTTTTGAGATTTGAATTTTAAAAAAAAATTATCATTTTTAATATTTAAAATCCACATTTATGACATTTGTATTTAGGGTTCTGAATTTTTAAAAGTTGAACTCCTACCTCTAGCCATTTCAAAACAAATGGGAAAAAAAAAACTTTATAAATACACCACAGAGAAAAAAATGTATTTAATGTGACATGCATATAATTCAAGTATACAAAATTTATATTTAAATACTTTTGGCAGCTCCCAAGCTCCATATTTCTACACCCTACAGAGCACACACAACACTTTTGTGAAGAATTTTATTTATATTTAAATTGGACTCTCTTAATTAGTGGATAGCATGAGCCAAAAGTCAGGACTGTCTTGCTGACTGTCAAACGTTTTCATATAACATGACTATCATTTCATATAGCTATCATTGAATCGTTCATTTTATTTAAATTGCTACATTTTTATTTCTTAAACATTGGCACCAAACCCAAACTTTGGCAGCTATAATACAGTATTCTGGTAGAGTTAATAAAAGAACAAAAGCAGCTGATGCCATTTAGGACTTTATTAGGCAACTGAATGGAAAATCTCCTTTAAACACAATAAGGAATTTGACATTGGCCAATCTCACTTTCCACAAACAATCCTATTTTTTAACAAAGTGTCTTTGAAGCAGTTAAGACCAAGCCACCAGATGTTCTCCACCTGAGTACTGCAAGTACACAGTGAACACAGCATCTGCTACATCAGAAATCATGACACAGACCCCAGCCTGACAGTACGATTCTCCCTTTGCAAAACAAGGATGAACTGTTTGATGTTAAAAAAAAAAATCACAAAAATAAAATCTGACAAAAAATCTTTTGAATTTTTCTTATATGGCCGTGGATCATGGTCTTGCATGATTTTTCATGACTAATTTTCAGTGCAGGAGTTCAAATAAAATGGAAATGTAAAAGTCATCACTTGACATGCTGTCACACCTTTGGGGTCATGTAGTGTTTTAAGCTTTGGGGCAGTGAACCTTTAGGACATAGTGACATCTTGGCACAAACACTCAGTGTGCCCATGTACACCACCATGAGGCGCTTCCATGTACCTGCTGAAATACAGATCCACTGGGACAGATATGTGCCTATTAAAGTTCAAAATATTATAATCAAAATTAGGGATAAAATATGGATAAAATGATGGATAATGGGGATACATGTCCCTTCAGACAATTAATGCCTGCTTTTAATGAATTTAAATATGAATACCTTATAGGTGTTACTATGAATTGTATATCAGCATTTAGAATATTTTAGGACTTTTCAAATATTCCTAAGGCTGGGAAATACGGTGGTCCATACTGAGAACAACAAATTTACAAATGGAGAAAGTCTGAAATGAGGCATAATGATTTGAGCGAAAACCTAGAATGATAATAAATACCACTTTTTTCTTTTTCATTTTAATGATACTGTTCTGAGTTTGAAGGAATGTATAACTTATGTTAATTACTAGATCTTGGAAAACAGGTTGAATGATCAGACAGTAGAGCACAACAAGATAAGGAACCATCACAAAATACTCAATTGTTGAAATCTATAGGCCCAAACTCTATGTACATTTTCTTTTAAAATATAGATTTTATTTACTTCTCATTAGGGCACTTCAGCAAGAACAGACACACGGAATGTGCTTTCTCCAATTTTAAAACACCAAAATCTATATGTGCACTGTTACATACAAATAAATACACACCATAGCTGCTTAGGCTACTCAGTTATGGTTAAATCAGTAATGCATCATGTATATTTTGCATTAAAGCTCTTGCAAAGATACTTTGTTCTGGCATTTTGTAAGTACTAGAGTCAGCATGGACCTCCCACCAGCAACTGACTAATTCTGGGGTGTAAGTAGACCAGTCTATCATTTCTAGATTTTCCCTCTTGAGTTTCTTGTTGATGGATATGGCTGAAATGGCTGATGGGGATCTGATTTTCAATACTTTTAACAAAGCAGTTCAAATCAGTCAAGTCGGAAGTCCATTCCTCAAAGAGCACTTCATCAATTTCCTCTTTAATACATATTTTAGTCTCGGGGGGTCCACTGTTGAAAGTATGATAATACAAGGTGAATTCAGTCAATTTCACATGTAATTCTTTTTCAAGCCGTTATAGTTTTTTTTTGTAAAACACCTACAGCTAATGTTTTTTTTAAATGGATGAAGCAGTGTATGAAATAAAACATCACAAAACATTATAATCAACAACTACCTGTTAAAAGGAATCTTTCAGTCCATTATCATTTCAATATAAAATACCATCCCATAAAGCACTGATAAATATATTTCAAAATGCCTTTTTTTATTCTGTATATACTTATATCTATATGTGTAAAATGTGAGCAATGCAAAGAAGTCTAATATGATGTGAAAAAAAAAAATCAGAACATAAGTCTTAAAAATCAATGAAGTTTACATCAAAAAAAAGAAAATTCATTTTCTTATCTATGAAAACGGTTAGAGGAAGGGTCATTGCACTTCCTCAGAATGAACAAGTTAAAACTGGCCCACTCATTAATGAACCCCGCTACAATACCCACTACCCACTTGATCAACGTCGGCCCTTTTCATTACATGTTCATTCGTTACGTTGGCCCCTTCCTGGAATTACCTGCTTCTTTTAGAACATTGGCCAGCAGAAGCATGTGAAGAAAAACTTGTGCAAATTTGCAATCTGCCTCATTCGCTCTCTCTTTGTGGTGCCATTATATACAGTACAGCTAGCTCAGTGTATAACAATTCAGCGTGCAGACATTTCAACCACGGGCCAACGAGCCCATCGATAAACTATTGTAAAACCAGCTCTAAAAGAATATTCTATAGTTAGTATAAAGTGGCTAGACAATCTTTTGGACTTCTTGCCTGTGGCATGAAAGACATGCATTCCCTTTCTCAAGAGCTTCGTGTCTACCTTCACCTCCTCATCTCCACCAATCAAACAAACGGATCGTAGCGGTACTGCTTGACCAGTCTGCTCGCTTGTGCGTGTGGGAGTCGTGGAGCCGTGAGACGTCTGCTTGCATGCTTATTGCTCTAAAGACACTCGGAAAGAAAGAGAGTAAGAAGGAGAGAGAAAGCGAGAGAGTGAGAGAAGAAAAGAAAGAAATCGAGTCTGCTGGAGATGGAAAGACAGAGGTAGAAAGTCCAAGAAGCGAGAGACGAGCAGAAAGAGAAAGAGGAGAGTGAGGGGAAGGGGAGGCGTGAGAGCAACGGCAAGTTATCGTGCCAGCAGCTTGATGAGGTTCGCACACATCTCGAAGAACTCGATGGTGTGACTGCCGGGCCGTGGGCATGTCTCTCCCCCTGCCGAGTCAACTGAGGAGGTCAGCGAAGAAGCGAGGGAGCCCTCTGCCTGCTTAGCCCCGCCCACTGGGGGTGTGGAGGGGGCTGAGCCTTCGCCCTTTATCCCGTCCTCAGATCCGTTCCTCTCGCTCTTATCGTTCTTTAGTGTAGTCCGGTAGTTGCCAACCGAGCCAGAGCGACGCGGCGTGGCAGTACCTGACTTCGTTTCCAAAATATCATCTAAAGAAAAAAAGTGTAGTCAAAACACATGAATAAAAAATTAAAAATGAATACAGATGACACACTCACACTGCTGTTCTTTCTCTAATAGCACTGTTATCTCGTTAAGACATAGGGAATCATCATTTAAATGAAATCCCCTATATTAACTACATTTCTGTTGAGTTTATGCACAGAATGCAAGCCAGAAAATTAGAAAGACTTGCTTGCTTCCATTAAATTGATCTTTTCAGCAGAAAGGTTGTGTTTGACACATTGCCATTGCCATCAGCATTCAAGTTCATATTTTACTTTGTTTAGCTTCCCTGATATTTCCATCAGAGATCAGTAGGGTGACAAAACAGAAATTGATTCAGTCTAAGAGCTGATGTACAAAGTTCACATCCACAAACAATGCAGAAATGAAACACACTACCTTAAACTGTAAGAATTTTAATTGTCTTAAATCCATTTTCCATCACAAATAAACTGTCATATTTTCTAGAATTAAGATGAGAAGGATTCTTGTCTTTTCTTCAGTCAAGCTGCACTGCTCGGCCTTTCTTGTTGGTGAGTTTGAAAGTTTGCACTATAGCTTTTTCACAGAATTTCCCATAAACACAATTGCTCTGTTAAATTCAAATGCCTTCCTTGTGAATAAACGATATAAGAGAGCCAATTCAATAATAATTCTAAAAGATTTTTTTTTCTAGAGTTGCTTGCGTTACCATCTATGCTCCTGAAGTCCAGTAGATAGGTCCTGCTGTCCACTTGGTAAAGCTGCAGGCTCATCTTGGTTTGCAGACCCGTAACTGGGTTCTTCCTCCGCACACGTAGATAATAAGGATTAACCACCTGGAGCCACACAAAATAATCCAAATTCTCATGCCGGTATTTTTAAAAGTACCGCTTTATACTGACTGCTGCGATCAGGTCAATGTACTAATGTTAAAAAGTTCAGGATTCATCCTTGTTGTCTTAAGGATGTGTGGCATTTCATATTTAAATTATACACTCACCGTTCACTTTAATAACACCTGTACACCTGCTCATTTGTCCAATCAGAGCAAGGCATAAAATCATGCAGATACAAGTCAAGAGCTTCAGGTAAATGTTCACATCAAACATCAGCATGAAGAAAAAGTGTGATCTCTGTGACTTTAACCGTGGTGTCAGATGGGCTGGTTTGAGTATATGAGTAACTGCTGATCTCCCAGGAATTTCACACACAGCAGTCTGTAGAGTCTTACACAGAGTGGTGCGAAAAACCATAAAACATCCTGTGTGTGGAGGGTCTGCAGGCTGAAACACCTTGTTCATAAGAGAGGTCAGAGGAGAATCAACAGACTGGCCTGCGCTTACAGGAAGTCTATATTAACTCAAATAAGCACTCTTTACAGTGGGAGTGACGAGGTTGGACAGGATTAGGAACGAGTACATCAGAGGGACAGCTCATGTTGGACGTTTGGGGGACAAA
>CM074971.1:8503647-8525303 GCA_037577455.1 Pangasius macronema | reverse complement strand
ATCTTCTCAGTAATATCCCCATTCTTTCTAATATACCTGTTATAACACTACTAGATGCCAAACACTAGCAGAGGGAGTGACCTGACAATAATTTGTCTTGTTGCTTTAAGTTATAACTATTTTTTTCTGTTGTTTATGCCTTATGTTTTGAACTGCTCTTTTGCTGCAGTTTTTTTTTGTGTGTGTGTGGATTAACTGTAAAATAGAGGTAACATTTTCCTTTTTCATCCAGAAACAATGGAGGATGCAAACATTTGGCCTAAACTGTAAAATTATGGATAAAAAAGTTTTAAGTATAGGTTAAACATGGTAGGACTGCTGAATTTCCCACATCCCTCAATATGTATTTCATTTAAAAGCTTGGATTCCTCTATTGTGATTAATGTGAGCTGAGTCAGGCTTGCTTGGGAGACTATATTCCAGTTTGACTCAGAAATGCTGTGCAATTATTTTATGGATAGAATTAGTTTTATCCCATTAACTCTTGTACACTATTCCTCATATTTAAATAGACCACATAAGGGCTAGTGTACAACTTTTTTTTTTTTAAGATCTGTAACATGCAGTAATCTCATCACCTTGACAAAGCAGACTCTAATGTAATTCTGGAAGTGTGCTCTTTGTTCCAGGCTGAAAAATGTAGATACAGGAACAGTGCCCAAACCCTAAAAGGAAGATATAAAACATCCTGTTAATTCTGCAGTTGAATGTTACAAGCGTCCCTCTGAAAATGTATTGTGTGGTTTAGTGAAATTGATTTATTCTTACCTCCTCTTTAATAAGCCACTTGACAAATCTGCTGTCATAGAGTTCATCCTTAGTGTTTTGGTCAACCTCTACAGGACAGATACATTAAGTGCTTGATCAGCATATCCTTCAAACCGTGGGCACATTTTCCTTACAGGAGAGCACATAGAATTGACAATACTAATTTATAAATTCAACAGATCAAAATGGACTGGCCTGTCCAGTCATTTACTGCAACTCAACAGTAGGGGTTTTCACCCTTATTGCTTTCTGCCACTTTGTGTCTAATACTAAATAACTAGTAATTAATTACTAAATAAAATGCTATTTTATTAGCTGTCATATTAGCTGTCATATATTAAATAAAGAAAAATGATGATTAAAGTACAGTACAGTGATTAAAGTGATAGTTATAACTAGGACTCTTTGGACAGCAATATAATTGGCAATAAACTAGACTCCTATTAGATGTTTATTTGAATGCCATATTCTCATTTAAATATCATTGTATGTTTTATATGTTAATTTTTTAAATTGTATCTTGTTTTTATGTTACATCTTACTGCAGTTGACAGCAAAGAGGAAAAAACACAATTTACTTATTCAGTCCATTTTCTATATCCCAATGTTTTTTGGCTTAAAAAAGAATTACAGTATGTGCCTCCTATGCATAAATGCTTTGCTGGATTATCTGTCAGGCTGGATTGACTCAAGGAATTCAAGACTACCCTCACATGTGCAATGGCCAATCATTACTGTATATTTGCTAAAATATAGCTAGCACACAGAGCAGCTGTCAAATTGGTGCCAACCAAAAGGTGTACAAGGGACTCCAAAAGACCATGGTCAAATCCAAGGTTAAATAAAAATGATTCAAACCTTCCCAATCCCAAAGCTCATTCCAAAGGTGTTTAGTGGGGTTGAGGTCAGGGCTCTGTGCAGGTCACTCGAGTTCATCCACGCCAACCTTGGCAAACCATGTCTTCATGGAGCTGGCATTGTACACAGGGGCACCGTCATGCTGGAACAGGTTTGAGCTAGGCCCCTTATAGAGGACTAGGCTAGGCCACTTACACATACCATATGGACATGTGGTCTCCATGTCCAAATACCTCAGTTAAGGTATTTTTTAAGGTTGAAGCATACAAAGACATTCTAGACAATTGTGCGCTTCCAACATTGTGGCAAATGTTTGGGGAAGGCCCACATATGGGTGTGATGGTCTTGTGTCCACATACCTTTGGGCATATAGTGTAGCTGGCTGAGCACAGAAAGACCATCTGCAAGTGGGAACAGAGTGTCTGGTCTGAGTGTCAGAGTGTCTAGCAGTCTGGTCCTAACCCATCTCTGTCTTCCACTGCCACTGCCAGAATAACATGGACTGCCTCAGTCATAAATGATGTACCCTGATCCGTTACGCTCTATTGTAGTATCGCAACTTAAAGGAAGTGCTACCCAACACATGCCAATTTTTAAGGACACATACAAATGCCAATTTTTAAGGAGATCTTGATAAGTGGAAAAGGGTGCAATAGTCAGCAGATCGACCAGATGACATTCATTTTTTTTTAATCCCAATCCTGTCTGCACCCAAATATGAGCAATCCCACAAGGTCAGACACTCTTAAACAATACTCCTTGCTGATTGTCACTCTGCATGTTGCTTCTGGATTGGGGTAGGGCAGTGGGACCTGAGGAGACCCAAAGCACTCGATCCAACTCCATTTGGGGGCAGTCTGCCTGGAAGTGTTTCACCCTCCACAGACCCAACAGACCTGCCTCAGAAGGTGGAGATTGGCTAAAGTTTGCAGCAGCTCCTTTTGGTCCAGTGCTGGGGTAGGTGAAATTGTGGGCATGGCAAGGATGGTGTGCAGATTTCCTAGAGTATTTGAATATGGACATGTGGTCTCCAGCCATCTAGATGGCCTCAGCCAGAGTGTTGGTTTGGTGGCACTGGACAGACCGACCAACAGCTCTTCTGACTGCTAGATAATCCTGTAGCCTCTCTAGTGATAACAGTCTGGATGCAGGGGGCTGTATGGATGCAGTGTCCTGAAACATATCCAGGTATGTCAGGCATCTTCCTGAATATCTGCTTTTGAAAGCCAAGGAGAGCCTGAAGTTGCTCACTTGGGTGAGAGTACTCCATGCTTGAGTTTTCTCAAGCACACCATTCAGAAAACCAGGGTAATGCCAAAAGTGAGATTTTCTATTTAAGCTTGTAAACTTTTTTTCAACAGACAGTAATATAAAACTTAAGGGAAAAAGAAACAAAGCTGCAGTTTTTCAGGTCACTCACTGGCAGGTCGCTTACTTTCAGGTCTGCCACATTATTAACCCTTTAGCTTGTCCTTAAACACCTCACTCCAAGTTCAGTCCACGTTAAACCACACTCTATATGCTATATTGATGATATACCCATGCAATGCTACACCAGTATAAGAAAATTTTAAGTTACCACACACTGTTCTGTACTGACCTTCCATGAAATATGTTTTAAAGATTTCTCAAAAAAAATAGCCTATACTGTTAATGCCACAATCACACTAAATTAAAATTAACAATCCCAAATCTGATATGCTATTGAAGTCTAAGATAGATCTTCATGACCAGTACATTAGAAATATTCTGCATCTTCCACATAATTTATTACTAGTGCTTGACACTGCAGTCTTATATGTCACTTAATATCATTCCGTTTAAAAAAGGTTTTCAAAGGAATATTTTATCCAAGATACATGATACAAGCAAGCAGCATATCAAAAATGTGGCAATTTATCATATTGTTCCCCCATTTTACCTTCCATCCTGTGGCACTAAAGCTCTTGCCTGCACTCCCAATAGTGACAGTGTGCTCCCACATACCCGCAAAACTAGCTGCAGTGGAAAAACAGGCCAATCCAAACAAATCATTCCTCATAGGTTAAAGACATTTGAGCAACTCTTTATAACTGCATCATGTATCACATGCTATAAATGCTATAAATGTATTGTAAAGAACAGGTTCAATGTGCTGAAATGCTGTAACCTTTCCAAATGTAAGGATGTTGTCTAGGCTTTAAGCTTTAAAGACCATTATGTGTAATGTCTCTAAATCCACATGAGACTTGTGTTCTTACCTATTTTTATATGTTGTGCTCCATGATATGTAAGCCACTCATATACCTCAAATAACATCATGCTTTATACACAGGTCAGCTATCATCTGCAACTCTTCCCTCTGAAATACCTGTAAAATATGAGTGTAGATCACTAATGCAAATAAGATAATTCAAAAATCTGTACTATTGTTTTCCTCGTGGTGTCATTTATGACGTTTTCTATTAGCCAGTAGTCATAATAATCCTGCCTTACTAAATGCGCTTCTTTGGACGGTAACCATTGGACCATAAATAATTGAACTCTGTGGATTGCTTCAATATATTAAAAAATGAAATTATAAAAAATAATTAAATAAAAAAGAAAACTGCTGCTATTACCTCTATTATTAAATTTAGTTTTAATAAGTTTAATCTGGTTTGTGATATTGCTACTGCAGTACACTTCTGCCTTGTGTCACATTTTACTTCACTCATTTATTATTGGAGGGTGTAAAATAAATAAAGCTACTTTTCCTTGGTGAGTTTCCAAGTCTCTCCAAGGCTATATCTTAAACTGCACACCATACTACATAGTGTGTTCAAATTCTATGCCATGTACTATATATTGGTTTTGGCTACATATAATTAATGAATATCAGCTGTTGTGGTAACCAGGAGAGCTTAACTGAGGTTGTTAACTGTTTAGCTTGCTGGTTGACATCAGTTGCTAAATAGGTGGTACCACAGGTGACATATATTAACATAGCCTACTATTTATTCTAGTAGAAAGCAGGTTTTGGATTTAGCCCTGTGACTGTGTGCTTGGTTGACACTTTAGTGCACCCTTTCCAAAGTATTTGCATAACAGCTTTAAAACACGCATGCACACACACACAAAAACACGCAGAGGTAGGCAGACTGATAAATTGCCCCTAGGTGTGATTGTGTGAGATTGACTGGTGTCCCATCTGGGGTGAATTTTCCCACCCTGCCCCCAGTGTTCCTGGGAAAGGCCCTGGATCCTGTGTGACCCTGACCATGATAAAGCGGTTAATGCTCTGACATGAAGGAATTAATTACTTAATTTGGATATAAGTACATTTTATTTATTAAGCAAATTAAGAACAAAATGTTTTACAGCCTTAAATCAGCAAGTAATAAAAGCAATAATGCAATTAATTTAACCAGGGAGCTCTTCTGCTGCTATATTGTGGTTACTGCTGGAGGTTTTAAAAAAAAAAAAAAGTATTAAAAAAAAAAGCAAGTAAATTATTACCACATGTGCTTGTTGATTGCCTCAGTCCTCGGTGTATGGAGTTTGTGGAACATGGTCTAAAAAATATGAACCTGTGTCAGGATATAGTCTGTAAAAAAAAAAAGCAATTACAGTTTTGTAATTTAAATCATTAGAATCACACAGCATGTTTTGAGTTTAAGCATATAAACTGGCTACAAATAATTATCTAAACTGATTAATCTAAATAAACAAATTGATATACTCATGTATCCAAATGCTAAACCATACAGTTGTAATCATATCTTCATGTTAAGCTTGAGCATATACTTCTTTCAAAGTTTAGAAAAAAATTCTGCTTACCAAAACAGCTGAAATTCTGCAGAAAACAGAGAAAGCCACTGAAAGTGTGAACAGATAAAAAAAAAAATTAACCAGACAAGTAAAAGGCAGTTCTGTAGACAGGACTGACTCTAATATCCATCCACTACATTAAGTACTGAGAACATCTGATATTTATCTAACCTACATTGTTTTTCAGATCATGAAAATGACTGATGTTTTTCAAAGTAAATGCTCATTTGACACCACTGTTCTAAACATTCCAGTATTTAAATGATCCCTTCAGGGAAAGACTTGTAATGCTTACATACATAGCCACATGGATAATATACACAGACTTAAACCTAAATAATTCCTCTCTGAGTGCATTTGTTAAGTACACTAAAATAATTTGAATCATCTGCTTACTTTTAAATCTTTTATTATTTGTCTATTATAGGAAAGGTTTGTATTGCTGAATATTTTAATAGCACTAAATTATAATTACTACTGTGCTAGAATATACCTACTGTACTGTAATTTCCTATAAAACACAACAGCCTTTGTGGTGATAAGGTCAGCATTCTACTATAAGATTATACATATGTTTAGTAATTCATTCTTTACAGTTCAAATTCTAGTCAGCATTTTGTTGTACTGTTATAGTTTAACATAGCTGAGCCTTATTTCGGTTTAGTTTAAATGCTGAAACATGAAGAGCATTTTGTAGGCACATCAAATCGAATCAGAACAGTGTGCAATGTAAAGGGTTGACTATGAAGTAGTTTGGGAGCTTTCCTGGTGGGACATTCTACTTTTCTCTGCATGGACCAGCTGTTAAGTTTGGATTGTCAATTCCCTTGTGAGAGTACATGCTGAGAGCACATGCTGGAGAGAACGCGGAATGATGGTTACTCAAAGATTTATTCGCTTCACGTGGTGCAGTGAGAGACAACCTTGGCCGAGAGAAAATAACACTTCTTGGACCTCCAAAGACCCAGGGAACTGAAGCTGAAGAGGAGAATGCACAAGAGAGGACACAGAACCCTGTAGCACCTGGAGAGATGATGTATTGAGAAGTGGTCTGTATTCTCATCATGACTATAGGAGAAGACGCAGTTCTATTATGTTGCAAAGGGATGCACAAGGCTGCACAAAACAACTAAATGTAGGGATGCCAATAATTATGGCATGTGGTTTTGTTGAAAATTATATTTTGATAAGGTTTTTTTTCCTTGAATAAATTTTCTTCAGTTGAAGGTCAATTTCTCTCATATTATTTATTCATATTATGAATTCAGTGTACGATTAATTAGTTACAATCTTTTTGTTTTTTCGTAAATTAACCATCTTTACCAAGGGAGTCAATAAGTTTGAAATTAACTGTATCTTATAAGCATGCTTGACTCACACCCCCAGGGTTGTGGGCTCAAGTCCCACCTCTGCCCTGTGTAAGCAGAGTTTGCATGTTCTCCCCGTGCTTTGGGGGCTTCCTTCCCCAGTCCAAAGACATGATTTGTTGGTTGATTGGCATTTAAAATTTAGTGTGTGAATGTGTGTGCCATTGTGCCCCATGATGGGCTGGCACCCAGTCCAGGGCTCCCCCACAACCCTGTGTGGGATAAGTGGTACAGGAAAGGATGGATGTTTATCCTTTTTAATGTGTACAGACTGTGTGATAGACACAGTTCCAAATAGTTGGAATGATAAAAACAAATGCTTTGTTTATGATGACAGTTAAGATTTTAAGTAAGGTTTACCTATTTATTTTTAGTTTTTGCCTAAGAGATGGGTGTATCAGTATAGTTCACGGTCATGCTTGGTGTCATTTCAGCACATATTTTATGATGAACAAAGTGCTGACTTCAATAATAACATACAATTGGTATTAACAGGCCCAATGTGTGGCAAGAAAACATTCCCCACACCATTACACCACTTCCACCTGCCTGGACTGTTGACACAAGGCAAGCTGGGTCCATAGATTCATACTGTTGGCACCCAACAGTCCTGGCTGACAGACGTGGTCTTCTGATGTTGTAGCCCATCCACCTCAAGGTTTGACGTGTTGTGCATTTCTGCTCACCACAACTGTACAGAGTGGTAATCTGAGTTACTGTAGCTTTTCTGTCAGCTCAATCCAGTCTGGCCATTCTCCATTGATTCCTCTCATCAACAAGGCATTTCCTTCTGCAGAACTGTGATGTTTTTTCTTTATTACACATTCTAAGTAAACTCTACACACTGCTGCTGTGTGAAAATACCAGGAGATCAACATTTATAGAAATACTCAAACCAGCCCTTCTGGCACCAACAATCATGCCACGGTCAAAATCACTGAGATCACATTTTTCCCCCATTCTGATGATTAATATGAACATTACCCAAAGCTGCTGGCTGATTAGATAATTGCATGAATGAGTAGGTGTACAGTTGTAACTAAAAAGTGCTCAGTGAGTGTATATCATACATACCTACAACCATACTTATATCCTATTATATAATCATGTATAGCACTGAAAGTTACAAAACTAGGGACATTTATAAAGGACACTAGCAAAGTAATGCTCTAACTAGCACTATGAATCCCATAGTAGCAAATAGGCAAATGAACAGGTTCCAATTCTTTTTTTATCTGAAGTATGTAAGTTTTTTATGTGTTATTAATTTTTTTTTTTTTTTTTTCAAAAATAGACCATGCACTCTGGGTTGGAGGGATGGCATTATCTCATGAACCAGCAGATGTTCAGTGTCATCCATCTGGCCATCAAGTTCTTTCTGGTTCTCAGATTTTGCCCTGTGCTGATCCTCTCAGACAACATTGTAACAGTCAGCAATATCATCCATCGGCATGAGGCAGCATGAGGTCAAGCAGCAATCTGTCTTACACAGAATCTCCTCAGGCAACTGGGCTGGTTTGATGAGGTCCAGAAAGACTCTTTTTTGCCAGTGCCAAGTCAACATATTGCCAGCTGTGACAGAATGGCCTTGACCTTCAATGCCTTCAATGAAGATAAGCCTTCAAAGCATTCTTTGCTGTTCCCAGTAGATGCCCTCTGGTGTCATTTGGACTGGACAGCATCTAATTCTCAGACTAAGTGTAGTCAATATGGAGGCAAGACATAGGCAGAGGTGTACCATACCAGGAAGTCTGGATATTTGCCATGCCCTTTCTCCATATTTTATAAGATTCCCATTGGTGTGAGCAGGGAAGTCATCTCTGAGCCCCTTTCAGGGTAGTCCTAAAGTGCAACCTTTTTTCCATGACATTGTAGGTACACATTATTGAGGTGTTATACACTGCCCCTGGTGGTAAGGAGGGGTGAAATAGAAAGCTAGCTACATATGTAACTGCTTCTATGAACATGAACCCCATATAACAGCCAGTGTTCCTTGTCATTCAGAATGTTTGCCAGCTTGTTGAGAAAGTATGGAATGACTGATGTCAGTGGGGACCTTGTTGTAGATCTCCAATATCACCTTTAACCAACACCTCTGAACCCTGGTTATCCAGCTACAATTGTTGAGTGACCATAATGATATACATGCCAGGAGACTACCCATAACCAATTCTGATTTATTAGCATGAGCTCGATTTAAAACAACTCTCTTTTTACCTGGTTACAATAAAATAACTTTCCCCTACTTGCTTAACAAGCATTATATTGCAGTTTGACATGGGTACACTTTGCAAAGCTCATCTCAGACAGCATGAGTATCCTGCATTTTCTCATTCTTCCACTTTCTCAGAATATCTTCAGCTGCTTTCAGGGTTGAGTCATCCTGTTCATAGCAAAAGAAAAAAAAATTGTTGGAAATCGCTTCCTCATTATACACTGTAATGAAATGACATTTATCATACTTTCTCAAGCAGCTTTCTAATAATAAGTGAATAACTCGCAGCTACTTTATTAATCAATTGTAAATTTATCTGGAACAATTTTGAAGGTACAAGAATGGGCTTTGAACACTCTGAAACATTCATATATCACCTTTATGAAGCAAATTCTAATGTAGTTCTACTTTGTGTTCTGGGCTGCAAAATGCTGATACCGGGATAGTACTCAAACCCTGAAAGAACATACCCTGTTAATTTAACAATAAATAACAAGTGCCACTTTGAAGAGATGATTAAATTGATAAAATCACAATCATTTGTATTTTCCTTGGCACCTTTCTGATTTGTTAAACATTTGGACATTAGCTTGTAAGTAAATAAATACATTTTCTTTATATGCCAAAACAATTAGTATTTTCTTTTATATAAGATTTGTATGGTAGCACAAGGTTTGGGTGTAACCATATAATATACAAATGAGTATACAAATTTAGTGTGCATACAAAAAAATCCCATGCATGAACAGTCAGTACAGCCATACACTGATCAGCCACAACAATAAAACCACTGACAGGTGAAGTGAACATTGATTATCTCATTATAATGGCACCTGTCAAGGAGTGAGATATATTAGGCAGCAAGTGAACAGTCAGTTCATGAAATTGATGTGTTCAAAGAAGGAAAAATGGGCAATCGTAAGGATCTGAGCGACTTTGAAGAGGGCCGAATTGTTGTGGCTATACAACTGGGTCAGAGCATCTCCAAAACAGCAGATCTTGTGGGGTGTTCCCAGTGTGCAGTGGTTAGGACCTACCAAAAGTGGTGCAAGAAAGGACAACTGGTGAACAGGGTCATGGGCCCCAAGGCTCATTGATGCGCGTGGGGAGCGAAGGCAAGCCCGTCTGGTCTTATCCCGTAGAAGAGCTACTGTAGCACAAATTGCTGAAATTGTTAATGCTGGCTATGATAGAAAGGTGACAGAACACACAGTACATCGCAGCTTGCTGCATATGGGGCTGCATAGCCGCAGACCAGTCAGGGTGCCCATGCTGACCCCTGTCCACCACCGAAAGCGCCTACAATGGGCACGTCAGCCTCAGAACTGGAGCATGGAGCAATGAAAGAAGGTGACCTGGTCTGATGAATCACATTTTCTTTTACATAATGTGGTTGGCCAGGTACATGTGCATTGCTTACCTGGGGAAGAGATGGCACCAGGATGCACTAGGGAAAGAAGGCAGCCAGCAGAGGCAGAGTGATGCTCTGGGCAATGTTCTGTTGGGTCCTGGCATTCATGTGGATGTTACTCTGACACATACCACTTACCTAAACATTGTTGCAGACCAAGTTCACCCCTTCATGACAATGGTATTCTATAATGGCAGTGGCCTCTTTCAACAAGATAATGCACCCAGATCGGTGTATTTGTTCTGCATAGGAGCAACGAACATCTGCAAAACAGCTGAAAGAATCATGCCATAATCAATCTATTGGCAGGAATTAAAAAAACAAACAAACTGTTAATACATAGACCAAGTCAGCGTCAAGGGCATCTCCTGCAGAAACTGAAGCATATTTACTTTCATGCATTTTGATTATCTTGGATAATCAAATACTTTAATGGATACTTTAAACAAACCTGTACTAAGAAAAAGTAAATAGAATAAAGAGTAAATAATTACCATATACGTTTGTCAACTACCTCAGTCCTGGGTGTGTGCAGTTTGCAGGACATGATGATCTGCAAAGCAAGAACCTGTTTACACCAAGGTGTAGCCTAAAGAAAAACAATTAAATATGAAAAATATTAGAATCACATAGCACACATCATGTATTAAACTGTAGCTTTTTCTTTATTGTATGGACTGGCTTTTGATGAAGGCTTGGATATTAATGAAAAATAAAAATAAACAAATTGAACTTGTAGACCAACATATGTATGCTAAAAAAAAAAACTGCAACCAAAGCTTAGTCCAGTTTGACAAGAGATGGATGGATGGATGGATGGATGGATGGATGGATGGACAAAAGTAAAAACACTTATTAGCTTACCAAATTAGTTGAATGTTTGGTACCCAAATATCAGCAGCAACTCAGCCAGCACTGACCAGATAAAATATAATAAACCAAATAAGCAATATTTTGTTACTTCAATAACATCAATGACATCAATAATATTCATCATAGCACAATATATCAGTACACGTACAGGGAGGAGTTGATATCTACTCACTTTTTCTCCCAGTTCATGGAAATTACTAATTAAATTTAGTGAACATATTTTAGTTAGACAATGAGCGGGTTTGTTAGCGCTCACTAGTTAGTCACCTCGCGGCTTAAAGGATCTGGCAAAAAAAAAAAAAAAAAAAAACATAACTGATGTAACTACTTACATAACCAAATTTGCAGACTTCTTTTTGAATCTAGTTTCAGCAGAAGAGGCAGTATTTGTTGGACCCTCTGAGAGCAGCTTTTTTTTTTTTTTGACTATTTAGACACAAGTGGAGTTAGTCAATCAGAATACAGCATGACCCATACTTATAATATAGCATGACCCAGCAGGCACAAACGTGATTAAATTTGGCATAAAATACAAAACATAGTCATAGTACCCCAGTCAGAAATTATGTCTGAACCAGAATGTTTGTCCATATTGCCCCTATTTTATCCCCACTACACTGGCTCCCAGTAAAATTTGACTATAAAATACTACAAATGACCTAGAAAACACTGAATGATCTCACCACACAGTACCTGAGCAAACATCTTTGCAGGTTCTTTTTCAGTATGTAAAATAATGAAGGCTGCAGCAGGGAGCAGAGCTTTATCCTTTTGGAATAATGTGTATTATTCTAGAAGCCTCAAAACGAGGACATGTGACTGTTAATCTTACAAAAAAATATTGATGTGTTTGGCTGTTCGTGTGTGTGTGTGTGTCTGCATTTACTCTGTATATCTCTGCCTCTTCAGGGTCTTGCTCTAATGATAAATCTTTTTCTTTGATTATTGCACCCCAGCATATTTGAGTTTTTAGTTTTCACTTTTTCTGCCACACCTTCCCATAGAAGGGGCTTCTTTACTGTGACCATTTTACTGTGATCAATAATTATATGAAAACCAACCGGACTTCTTGCGGAAACTGTGAATTTATTGGTTGCACAATTGCACTACTTGTCCTTATAGTACACAATAATAGAAGGNATTCACAGTGATAAATTCAAATATTTATAATATATTTTTTGTTAATCCATTTATTTCTATAAAGCTGCTTTGTGACAGTCTCCATTGTTAAAAGCGCTATACAAATAAACCTGAACTGAACTGAACTGAAAAGACACACATGAAATTACCAGTGCTCAATAAAAATTTCACACAAATCAAAACTATTTTATATTTTAAACTCAACAGTGTTCCTGGTGAAGCTGTGCACACTCTCAGTTACTGCTCCTCTAAACTCCTCTAACTACTTGTTTATGTATACCATAAACTAATATGGCGTCACAAACAACTTTGGTGGCACAGTGGTGCAGTGGATAGTATCTCCTGCACATGCTTTATACCAGTCCTGTTTGTTTTTCTATTCAAAATCGCTACATGTGCACAGCAATATGGTGTTTAAATCTTACATATGTTTCCTTCTCTATAAATATATGCAAAGCAGAGGACAGGCTTATTTATGAACAAGATGCTACACATGTACAGACTACAGTGTAGAATCACTGTACCTAAATGTGCCAAAAACAGCAAGACAATGGTAGTGGAGTACTGGAGTCATATCAAACCTAAATTCACACACAAAACACATGATCATTTAAATGATGTTTTTCACAATAATTAAACTGCATGATTGTCTAAACCCAACTTAGCTGGGTTTTGGCAAAGATGACTAACTGATTGACAGACATCAGTAAAATATATCTACAGACAGAGGAGGAAAAAAGGCAAAAATGTACCTCCATGATTTTAAACAACTCTGTTTAATTTATACACAGTTAATAAAACACGATTCTTCTATACTGGTATATGTGAGCAATTTGACTTGCAAAGCTCATTTTGGAGATAATCATATTATTCCATCTTTTTTTGGTCTTTCCATTTTCTCAGAATATCTTCAGCTGCTTCGAGGGTGGAGTCATCCTTTTTATAAAGAAAAAGAAAAAAAAATGAGTATTTAGGGGACATTCCATGTCCCAGCATGATGAAATCTCATTTATCATACTGTCTGCACATAGATGCGTGACAAACAAATACTTTTTAAAATCAATATACCGGTATGATTTTAATCAACTGAGAATTTATCAGGAAAAATATTACGAAGTACTGGCAAAGGACATGAGTGGGTGTTGATTAGCTAATATCTAATGTGCACCAATTGCTTTAGTTTCTCTGTATTATTCATATGATTTATTGTAAAGTCTACGGACAAAAATATGTAGACACCTGACCATCACATCCATATGGGTGTTGCACGTCTCAATGCAAAACAAACAATGGGCATTAATATGGTGATTGTCCCACCTTTACTGCTGTAACAGCCTCCACTCTACTTGAAAGGCTTTCCAATCGATTTCGGAGCATGGCTGTGGGGATTTCTGCTCATTCAGCCACAAGAGCATTAGTGAAGTCAGGCACTGATTTCGGGTGAGGAGGCCTGGGGTGCAGTCGGCATTCCAATCCATCCCTAAGGTGTTCAGTTGGGTTGAGGACAGCGCTCTGTTCAGGCCACTCGATTTCTCTCACACCAACCTGGGTAAACCATGTCTGTATGGACCTCTATCTGTGCAGGGACACTGTCATGCTGGAACTGGTTTGGACGGGTATCAAGGTCACTTCCCTTGACACACGTAAGTTGTAAAATCCTTTGGGTAAAATACCCACACTACCAGTCCACACCACGTACGTCTGGACATATTGTGTATTTTAAGCAACAAATTACCTTGGCAAAGCAGAATCTAATGTAGTTCTGAAAATCTGCTCTGCTTCCTTGGCTGCAAAATGCAGATACAGGGATAGTACCTAAACGCTGAAAGAACATACAAAACGCATCCTGTTCATTTTACAAATAAATAACAGGTGTCACTTTGAAAAGGTAAAAGGTTTGTGATTTATAGCTACCTTCTCTTTAATAAGCCACTTGACAAATCTGTAGTCGTAGGGTTCGTCCTTGGAGCTAGGGTCATTCAGGTCAACCTCTACAGGACAGATGCATCAGATTTAATACTGGGCATGTGGCTTAACAGTCTGCGTCCACCAGTGCTAGGTAAGTTACTGCAGTTGCTAGCTTGGTGACAACTGCTAGAAAGTTTTTGTGCAGGTTTTGAAAAGTAAGCATGGTAATATTTCATCTTCTGAAGGCAAATTCAGTGGCTACATGCTTGGGGACTCTGAAGAGGTATGCAAATACATGAAATAAACAGAGACATTCCACAATATCTAGTTTGTCATGATGTTACTCTTCATAGTGAGTAATTATCTGGTGCTGTGTGCTTAGATTATGTTACATTTGATATGAAACAGTAGCTTTTCTCATTGGTTGTGTTAAACTTGTTTATTTATTAGCGCTTAAGGTAGTCCTCTGTACTGAGCCCCTGTATTGTCTTGTACGTCTCGTCATCCTGGAGGCTTAATCTTTCACTCCACTGTATACGTATTTATACGTATGGATATGTGGACTCACTCAGGGAGGAGATGTCTGTGATCATGAAGTAGCCACCCTCAGGCAGGAACGGCTGTAGCCCTACGCTCCTCAGACTCTCAGCTAGCTTGAGCCGTTTGGCCTGGAGCTGTGTGGGTAGCTGTTTGAAGTAGCTTTCGTCTGTGCCAAACAATTCATATTCCCTCTCAAAAGCCACAGCAACAGCCTCCTACAAACACAGCTAGTATGTAAAATTGATCCCCACCAAAAAGTATAGTCATATGAATATATTTACTGTCAAATTAAAATAATTAAAGTCACATTAGTGCCCTGTATATTTGTAGATTCCTTGCCATCAGACACAAGTAAACAGGCTACAGGGAATGTGTTGTTAGGTGTGTTTTCACCTGATTGAGAGTGGGACAGTGGTATAAGGAGTTCTGATGGACATTCTGCAGGTGTTTCAGTAGGTGTCCCGGCCCTATTGCCCAGCCCACCTTAAGAGCACGTAGGTTGGGTTAGAAATTGAAATCAGGAAATGCATTCACACACAAGGTAGCCATTTTAAAGAATATCCATAATAGTTGAAACTCGGAGAACACAATTATTCTACACTGTGTTCATATGCTACTCAAGGCTAAAAGCAACCTTCTAAACAAATCCATTAAAACAATTAAAACCGAAAGGTATACAAAAAAAACAAAAACAAATAATTTAGTAGCAGCATCGTCACAGGCGTTAATGCCATTCTGTCTGAAAAGGCAAATTGTACAGGCGTGTTTACCTGAACATATGATACATGTCAGCCTCATGCTCTAATATACAAAAAAAAGTTTTATTGAAAATGGAAGGTAGGACATCGTGACTTCGAGAACGGACGTGACGGTTGTCACTGCCATGCGAGGGTGTACGGGCCTAGACTTGCTACACTCGATCATGGTAAACAAATCAGCATCATGAGGTCGATAAAACCCTTTCAGCAACCCTTATTACTGCATCATGCATCACACCCTTGACTGAAACATCAGTTATATACTGTATACTCATACACTATGATGTTTATGTTCTGAATTGTGAAGATTACTATGAATGACTCACCTATTTTAATATGTTTTGCTCCATCATATGTAAGGCACTCATACACCTCATCACTGAAGCAAATAACATCATGCTTTATACACAGGTCAGCTATCATCTGCAACTCTTCCCTCTGAAAGACCTGCAGAATAAAGGGTGCGATTATTCAGCTTCATATTTTTATACGACTTGCAATTATTCCTGACACTACCCATTAGTTTCAGTTGTTATTGTAATGAGTCCTTGATAAATCTGGTTTAAACGTTAAACATGTACTCCATTTTGAGTAACAACTTAAGCTCTGGAAGCAAATGGGCAGAACTCACCTTGCCTAATGGATTGTTGGGATTGTTGATGACGATAGCCTTTGTACGAGAGGTAAATTTACTGCGGTCGAGAAGTCCTGTGTTGTGGGTTAGTCGTGACCTGTCGCCACCTGGTCACTGGAAAGCGACATTCTAAAACACCGCAATCATTTGTGATGAATAAATAAATGTACAGTATAACTAAAGCAACGTTTCACTTGAGCTTGAGAAAGTGAACACTCACGGGCTTCAGGGAGATGTAGACGGGTTTTCCTCCTGCCATTAACGCCATGGATTCATAGCAGTCAAAGAAAGGCTCCACGATGATCACCTGGACCACAGAACAAGCATGAGAGAGGAGAGAAATAAGAGCATAATGATGCTCAAATGTGTTCAAGTGAACTTTAAAATCAGTGGCATATAGAAAGTATTGAGGTCACAAATATTAAGCTCAAAGCTCAAATAATAAACACCACACGCAATCTTACTTCATCACCCTCGTCAACCAGAGCCTGAAAGGCACAGAAAAGGGCTCCATAGGCTCCCACAGAAACCAGTATCTCCTGCATGGGGTCTATTTCACGGGCCAAAATCCTCCCAAAGAACTTGGCGAGGATCTTGACAAGATGTGGATGGCCCTGTGAATCAATTTGCATGCAAGACATAAGCCCAACTAAGCCTGCATCTGAAAGATTAGTGTGCATTTCTAGATGCCTGTTTTAACACACTACTGTTACTAACACTTCTTCAGATTATTTATAGATTATTATTTTTTAATGATTACTTCATAAACCCTAAAAGCAAGATAGTAAAAAAAATGCCTTACAAAGGCACGTGTGTACTGGTGCATGGAGGATCCTCCTTTGATAGCATTGCAGAGAGACTCCAAGAGGAAGCTGGGAGGAGAAAAGTCGGGAAACCCCTGACCCAAGTTCACTACCTTATACTCAGCAGCTAGCTGTGTAAACTCCAGCCTAGCAGATAAACACAAATAATAACAATTGGTTAAATAACTCAAAACATGCCAGTGCTTTCAGTATGGTTCATTCGGGCTAGGTATGTCTGCGGGTGAAATCTGAGGATCCAGTTAATTAACTAATTAAGAATGAACTAATATTGACTTCTGTATATAAGAAGCCCTACAGTCAGCCTCAGATTTATTGGCACCCTTGGTAAAGATGGAAGCAGGAGGTTATGAAAAATGCCTATGGTTAATTCATCTCACACTGACAACAATACACTGGCCTTCGATAATCATGCAGTAGCTATGAAAAACATCTACATGCCGAAAAATGTTCATATTCACTGTTAGGGCAATAATTAAAAAGTTTAAAACAACCAGCACTGTAATGACAGGTTCCTGAAAAGTACGCAAGTGTACTCTTCCTCCACACACAGTGAGGAAGATGGTTATTTAGGACAAAAAAAAAAAAAACTTTTTAAATATATTTACCAAAGGTGTTTTTTTTTTATTATAAACCTGAATGTAATGGAAACCATGAAATGCCTTATTTATAACACTGGCACAAGAGCAACTCATAAATTTTAATTTTCTTTTAGCCACCTTTTATGAAAACATGCTTAAAGCTTGATTTGGATGGAAAGTTGCATGCTAATTTATTACACTACTCTAAATAGCAAAGCAGGAGGCATGTGCCATCCTTTTAGGCACAACCGTTTCTCCAGCTGATGACAGCGCAGGAGAACAGAAACATTTCACTGGTAACCCATTCAAATGTTTACACCCATACAGATAGTGCAACGTAACTCCCCATTGCAACACTTTTGTTTTTAAATCTTGTATAGGAGCAACAACAATGTCAGTGGTTCAAAACTATCATTCTAGCTGATTGACAATGTTTGTTAGTGTTATATACTAAATATACTGCCATAGTACCTACTGACCTCCTGGGGATTGACCCGTGAAAAATAATACATGGACATACTGAGGATGAGTTGAGGATAATCCAAGTAACTGCATAATTGTGTGCTGTACAAATTGGACATAGTTCAGTAGCATGCAGATTTGAAGATAATCCAGAAGTGCAAAAAAGGTTTGTGAGCATGTGAAGGTGAGCAACTGGAGCAAAACAACATGACAAGAGCTAGAAATGTGCATGGGAGGTAAAGGAAATAATTATCCAGATTAATAGGCCTATTACAGGTAAACAGAAGCCAGAGTGCATCTTCAGCCAAAACCAAATGTGCACTATAGTCACACTGGGGCATCTTACGCAAACCTTTAAAAAAAAAAAAAAACCTGTCAGTAAATATTTACCACACATTCTCTTCCACTTTCTCAAGCCTTCGTGCATGTAACTGCCGGGACATGTTTCTCTGGGGGGAAAAAAAAGGCACATGTGAGGTTATAGCCTAAATCAAATCAATTATAGCTGTGTAAGAATCATACATTATATTATATTATATTATATTATATTATATTATATTATATTATAACTTACATCTTTGATGCTTAAGCCCAATTTAATTTAGCGCTTAACACCATTAAACCACTACATTACTTACCAAAATTTACTTAAAGTCTAAGCTGCAAGTATTTGCTAATTCACTGCTGAAAAAAACCCAACAACTCAACCCTGTTACTCATTAAGTGCTGAAAATGCAGGCACTGGACCTCATTTCTCAAGCTGGATACAAACAAATTTATTCATTAAATCATTCATGGGAACATTTACACAAAACCTTTATATATGGATTATGCTGTCATGTTTAAGTAACTTATGTATTTCAATTATACACACAAAATTAAGAACGTTTTGTGAAACCCAGTCGAGTCATACTAACTAAAGAAAGCAAGCCAACATTAATCCATAATTAAGACAAACAAGACCAATGATTCAATTAAGAAGAAATAAAAGCTGTATAAACGGAGGAGGACACGCTGCAATGGCTCAGGTGGTGTACACGTTAGATCCATTTGCCATGGCATCTTCTTTTAGTGCTGTGCAGCACTTTATTAGAGCCAGCACTAAATGACCAATAAGTGACCCATCTGGTATGTCTCAAGCTGTAATGTGCTTGGTATCTACAATCACCTTGGCACAGTAGATTTTTTTTTGCCTCCATTTTCAGGTCAAACTATTCTCTTTCACCTCACTTAACCCATATCTGATTAATCTTATCTGATAAGTCTTTGGCTCCAGACTTTGGCCTTTCCAGTACTGTTACTCTGTTAAATAATAAATAATTTTCATTGGGAGCCTACAAACGTGAGCCAGAATAAGTTTCACTTCACACAAGTTTATTAAAGAATTGATAAATGAGGCCTAATGTCAGCAAAGAAACCGGGAAAAATGACATTGTTGCCTGATATGTGGGGGGGTTTTTTTTGGAAAAAAAAAAAAAAACATTTTTTTTGCAGGATTAAATGCATGTTTCTTCTATTAAATTTTGAAAATGGTGATAATTAAGTTTCAGTTTTAAGAGTCACAAGGGCTAAATGGAAGCACAATCATGAAATGAAACTAAAACTCACTTGAGATAATCTTGCATGTCTGATAATCTTGCATATCTGGTTGTTTGCAATGTCATGTGAATTGTCACGTTGTGTATTAGTAGTTTTGGTCATGTTTAGTGGTGAAATGTACCAGATTCTCCAGAAAAAGATAGAAATCAGCTTGCAAGACAAAGGTGTGTTTAAATAATAACAACTTGGAGCAAGACAATAATAAGAATACTTACCAAAAGACAAAACAAAGTTATCACAGTGGTGGATCCATTTCTAAAATATCGGCTTGAGTTTAGAAAACATTGGAGAAGCGAAACTGCCAGTGTGACCATACCGCCTGTAAGTCAGCTGCTCTCAGAATGGGGTCCATGAAGCCTAGTTTTTTTTTGACTGTTCACTTAAATTGAATGGATTTAATCCAAACCTTAATAACACAAAAACAAGTCGGCCTTATAAATCAACTCGGACCTACTGTATTGTGTTCTGTTGGAGGAAAGTTCATGAATAAAAACATCTACATCTCCAATAAACAGACAAAATATTACACATTGAAATACTTATGGAGTCCATGGAATTAACAGTTCAAGGGGTTTCTGGCTACAAGCAGTCTGAGAATCTCTGGATTAAATAAAAAAAACATCTTTGCTTACCAAAATATTTGATTTCTTCAGCAAAATCAAGTGCAGCTGAACCGGTCTGAATTAAAAAAAATAAGGTAAAAGATTGCTTTTTTGACAGCAGTGACTCTAATGTTCACACACTTCTGGACATGTGTAGTAGTCTGATACAGAAAAGGCTGGGAGCAGAGAGATTTCTCCACCCTGACTAACCTTGTCCTGCCAGTGGGAGGGAATTAGTGCTGATTTCCAAACTGCAGCAGTATTTAACACCACAACTCTCCTAAGCATTCCAGGATGCAGGTTACACCTTCAAGGAAAGGAATAGTCTGTGTGTCAGAAGTACAGCATTATAACCGTTTCATATAAACTCTGTCTTTCAGTGGCGTTATAACCTCTCAGTACACTCCTCTGAGCCGGAGAGTTTCTGATACACACTTTTAGCCTTGCTGCTAATGAATGCTACTACAAATCCTACTCGGGATAATAACAGCTTTGTGAGGAATAATTAAGGTTTAATACAGCCTGTATTGATAGTTACCGAAGTTGTTAATCCTTTTTACGAATTACAAAACTGCTAACTTTCACGTTTTCATTCGCTTCAGTCAGGTGCTGGAACGTCACATACTGGCTCAATCCCAAACGCCTCCTTTATCCCTATAATAAGGGCACTACACCTGGTAAGTGGTGTGTTTACACTGTGTAGTGAAGTACGGAACTAATAAGCATCCAGAAGGCATTTAGACATTCACACGAACCCTGACCCTCGAACCTGCTTCCGGTGTGGGCGGAGTCTGACAATAGGAGTCGACTCCGAAATCCGATTCCAAGAGTCATTTTATTCAAGAATTATCTCGCATTCAAAAAAACTGTAAAAAAAACAAACATGTAATATTAAATACATAAAAACTAAATTATGATCTATGTACAGTAGTATGAATGACAGTTGATACCGACACATAATAATTCACTTCATACTCCAAAGCTTTGGAATCGATTCCCAGTGTATGGAGTCGAGGAATAGATTCTTTCTGCTATCAAAGCTTGTTTTTATTTGTTTGTTTGTTTTCCAAAGCCATTAAATTGACATAAATTGTTGATTAGAGAAAATTAGCTTTTCGAATATCCCAACTTCTGACTCAGAATATTTATTCTGTATATTTATTAATAGTTATATCTGCTACCTCTAGCTCCGTCTCCTGTCTTTTCCTCAGAGCCACTGTCTCTAAACCATACAGCATGGCCGGTCTCACCACAGGTGTACAAGACAGTGGTGAGAGCGGCCATGCTGTATGGTTTAGAGACAGTGGCACTGAGGAAGAGACAGGAGTCA
>CM074971.1:8478337-8494602 GCA_037577455.1 Pangasius macronema | reverse complement strand
AAGTCTCTTTTCATTAGTTATGGCATTGAGCACCTGGTAATGTTTTCATAAACATACTATAGCTGTGAAAACTTAAGACAGGTAGTCCATCTGCATCAAGGTTCGACGTGTTATGTGTTCTGAGATGCTTTTCTGCTCACCACAGCTGTAGAGAGTGGTTATTCGTGTTCCCCTAGCTTTCCTGTCAACTTAAAGCAGTTTAGCCATTCTCCTCTGACTACTCTCATCAACAGTGTTTCCACCAGCAGAACTGCCACTCACTGGATGTTTTTTTTCTTTTCCCTCACACTGTTTTTGTGTAAATCCTAATCGTCCAATTAGGATTTGGATTAGATCCAATTAGATTTTAACTTTTAAAGCCTATGTTCTTAAACTTTTGATCAGCTGATGAACAGCCTGTTTGAGTTTAAATGCAGTTTTCAATAAATTCTCTAAAAAATCTCTGTTTTTCTGTCTCTTGCTCCTTTTTCTTCTTTTGACTTACGGGTATGATCCAGGTAGTATTCAGTAGTGTATTTTTGCTTGTTTATTTTTATTTTTTTTGTCATCAAAACTATTTGATGTTGCACCAATATTGCCTGAAAATAAAACTACGAAAAAAATTTTTTTTGGGCCTGTAGGTAAATGAACCAAATATTCAGCCAAGTAAAGGTCCATTTCATCCTCTGTTTTATAAAGTCCATTGTTTTTGTTTTGTTTTAGTATTTATTTTCATTTGTTTACGTGTTCATATTTTTCCCTATTATGTATTATGTTTACATCAGTCCATTTTTTGTTTTTCTAGGCACAAACAGCCACTCCCACAAGGAATCTTTTCCACAGGTCACGTCAGGACCTTCTTAAACATGAGCATGGTAAGAATAGCTATCTGGCAATGTTCATGTTCTTTGCCTTTTGATTTTTTTTACATTTTTCTACAGGTTGTCTTACTGTTACCACCTGTTTAGAGAGGCATAAGAAGTGTTTTTGTAACACAGTAGGCTTGTCCAGGCTTAAAAGTTCATGTGAGACAGTAAATGGTCTAATCACTAAGGCAGCACAATATCCAGTTCAGTTAAATTTGATTTGAAGCGTGCTTTTAACAGTAGACATTGTCAGAAATCAGCTTTTCAAAATCTAGATGTAGATTTAGATCCACAATGAGTAAGCCAGAGGTGACAGTGACAAGGAAAAACCCCCTGAGACTTCAAGAGGAACCAGAATTAAAAGGGAACCCGTCCTCTTCTGGGTGATATCAGATAGTGACATTATAAATCATTACTCTTCTACAACTGTATATTATAAAGTCAAACAGTAGTGTGTTGAAAGGATGTTCAGTATTCAGAATAAGTGTCATGGAAACAGCACAGGACAGTCTTTATGATTACAGCAGCAGTTTTTATGTACAAGTCTACAGTATCCAGCTGAGATGAGTGTGGTGTTTGCAAATAGACAGTTTTTGGGAATTGTCCTGACAGATCCTGACATTCTTCTGTGGTGTGTTAGATTTGTCTAGTTTATACTAGATTTATACTAGATAAATCTGACTATTCAAGATTTTCACTTGCTAAGCTTTGTGAGATGTTAAGGCTTTCAAAAAGATTTTTTTCGTGAAACCATCTACATTAGTAGAGTCAAATATGCAGATGTTCCAGGACATCAGGAGAAATCAGGCAGGTCTGGTGTGTGAGAGGAACTACAGAAGTGTGTCAGGACATCAGGCAGCAGGAGTGCATAGATTTGAGTATTTCAGAAACTGCAAACCTTGCATACCTTGAAGGCAAAAAGACAAAAAAACCATAAGCATCTCAAGCAGGGAATTAGATTTTTTTTTAATCAAAGCCATTACTTTCACTCAGAACTATTGTACTTTTGAGAGAACTACAGGGGTAATGGCACAGTATTAAAATGGTCCCTTTGGTAAATTATCAGTAAACTCTTTTGTGAGCGGTGAGCACCCTGGATCCAATCTCAGACACCAAATGTGGGTTTTTGATGAATCAAGTCAAGTCAAGTGGAGTTTATTGTCATTTCAGCCATATACAAGTACATAGTGAAACGAAACAACGTTTCTCCAGGACCAAGGTGCTACATAAGACAAACACAGAACAACACAGAACTACAGGGACGACATAAATTATACGAAAATTGCACAAGTACAAACATGTGCAGACGCACAAGACAGAACAAGACAGTACAATAACTACAACGCCGACCAGTACGCAGTTCTGTTTAATCATTCTTATGACCCAATAAACAATATGGTGTTGCTTGCAAGATACTAAAGAGCTCTTTTTAATTGCATAACACAAAATGTGTTTTGGTTGTTGCAATCCAGATCTATCAGGCTATTGGCCAGAATTGGGAATTTTGCAGGCTCTTCACAATAGAATGTGATCACGTGGCCAGCATGCTCTCTAAATACAGTATTTTATCTCTATGGGTTGCGCAGATTGGGACCTCTGGTGTTCAGACATGTTTAATAGAATGCTGATATTGAACATTTCTATGATCCACATTGTCACATTTTTGCATTGCGATACATCATGTCACAGTGTATCATTGCATCCCTAATTCCTACTGTAAATCCCTGGTAATAAAACGAAAGGTGCCACAGCAACATTTTCTCTTTATGAATAGAGCTTCCTATCTGTTTTACAGTTAAATTTGCAATCAAGCGTCAACAGTTCAAATCCACTGTTGTCCAGGAAGAACAGAGTGAGGATTCCATACTGAAATGGTTTCTGCTGTTGATCCCTCTCACCACCTTTGGCCTTGGAACCTGGCAGGTACTTCCTTAACTGTGTTCACCTTAATAAACCTTACGAATGGGTCATGAATGTGTTGGTGCGGCTGTAGCGTTTCTGTGGTAGTGTGTTCTAGCGGCTCATGTGGGTTCCCTCCGGGTTCTCCGGTTTCCTCCTACCTCTCCGAACATCCTGATAGGTGGATTGGTTACTCTAAATTACCCCTAGGTGTGAAGGAGTGTGTGAATGGTGCCCTGTGACAAGACTGGAGTTCCATCCAGTGTGTATTCCCGCATCATGTCAAGTGTTCCTGGGATAGGCTCTGGGCCCACTGCAGTCTGGCCAGGATCAAGCTGGTCCTCAGGTCACTCAAGATGAGTGAAAGGTTGTGATTGAATGGTTTGTGTTAATAGCATTTATACATTTAAAGGTAAAGCGGAGGCAGTGGAAGCTGAAGCTGATCAAAGACCTTCATATATTGACGACTGCAGATCCAATCCCACTGCCCATAGAGTGAGTCAGGGCCATTTTTGTCCTACACCTTCAAAATTGGTAGCAAAATCAATTGCCTTATTAATATAATTTGTATCTGAATGTGTGTATGTTTCAGTCCTGCAGAGTTGAAGGATCTGGAGTACCGGCGCGTGAAAGTCCGTGGCCGGTTCGATCACTCTCGGGAGTTGTACATCCTGCCACGTTCGCTAGTGGATCCTGAGCGAGAAGCTCGAGAGGCAGGCAGACTGTCATCCAGTGCAGAGACTGGTGCTAACGTCATCACGCCGTTCCACTGTACTGATCTAGGGTGTGTATCAACACACACTACACCTGGCTTCTCAATTTCACATACTGTTCATTCTTACTTAAAAAAAGAATTAATTAGACTCCTTTGCTAAGGATCAAATTTGAGAAATCAATTATTTTTAGTTATGTTTCCATTTTCGATCCCTCAGGATTACCATCTTGGTGAACCGAGGTTATGTACCCAAAAATAAAATTAGACCAGAAACAAGGATGAAGGGGCAGGTAACTAAATGTATTTTCTTACTTTATTGTGTTCATTCAGTCAGGGCTTGATGTTTTTGTTGTCAGATTTTAGCCAGAAGCTTTTACATACATCCCAAATGTAATCTGCAGCTGCAGATTCTGTGGTTCAGTCCTGAGCTCTGGTTACTGTCTATGTCATGTGAGATAAACTGGAAAAAGAGTGTTAAGCTGAAGAAGTGCCCATGTGCATGGAGAGATTTTACTGACGGCGCATATAGACCTCGTTTGTGTAACCGAGCGTTTTTGCTGTTTCATTTGAAGGTGCCAGATGAAGTGGACCTGGTGGGTGTGGTGCGTTTGACAGAGCAGCGCAAACCGTTTGTCCCTAAGAACAACGTGGAAGCGAATCGTTGGCATTACCGTGACTTGGAGGCCATGGCGAAAGCAACTGATGCTGAGCAGATCTTCATCGATGCTGTGTTAGGTCAGAGTTCCTTATCCTTTATTAACGCTAATCTGCTCAAACACTCAAATGTTCTGCACAAGTAACCAAGAGGTTTTAATCCCTAGATTTCCAGAGAGCATTATTATCATTATCAACGATATTCCATATTAGGTATGCAGTAACCAGTTGGAAGAATTTTGTAGGTCTTTAATTGATAATGATTATTTTGCCACTGTAATTACATTTTCCCCAATTCAGCAGTGGAAGTGTATATGTGCATTACATATATACTCACCGTCCACTTTACTAGGAACACCTGCGTATTTGTGCAGTCTAATCAGCATCCAATCAGCCAATCATGTGGCAGCAGCTCAATGCAAATCAAGCAGATACAGGTCAAGAGCTTCAGGTAATGTTCACATCGAACATTAGAATGAAGAAAAAGTGTGATCTCTGTGATTTTAGTCTTGGCATGGTTGTTGGTACCTGATGGGCTGGTTTGAGTGTTTGAGAAACTGCAGAATTTCAGAATCTCCTGGGAATTTCACACACAACAGCCTCTATAGTTTACACAGAAGTCTGCAAAAAAAAAAACACTGAGTGAGCAACAGTTTTGTGGGTGGAAACAGCTTGTTGATAAGAGAAGTCAGAGCAAAGTGGCCAGATTGGTTCGAGCTGCTAGGAACGATATAGTTACTCATATAATCACTCTTTACAACCGTGGTGAGCAGAAAAGCATCTGAGCATGCACAAAACATCGACCTTGAGGTGGATGAGCTAAAAAAGCAGAAGCCTACATTGGGTTCCAACAAGAATCTTAGGCTAGCATGCGCACAGACTAACCCAAACTACAATTAAAGATTAGAAGAAGAAGAAAAAAATCACCTTGTCTTTTTTCCAGTCTAAAACTGTACAGTTTCGGTGCATCTGTGCACCGAGGATGGTTTTCTTTTTTTTTCTTTAACTCTAGAAGCTATTGTGTGTGAAAATCCCAGGAGATCAGCAGTTTCTGAAATACTCAAACCAGCCCATCAGGTACCAACAACCATGCCAAGACCAAAGTCACAGAGATCACACGTTCTCTTCATTCTGATGTTCGAAGTGAACATTACCTGAAGCTCTCGATCTGTATCTGCATGATTTGCATTGAGCTGCTGCCACATGATTGGCTGATTAGATAACTGCATGAATGTACAGGCGTTCCTAATAAAGTGGACTGTGAGTGTATAAGAAATACAGAGAAATAATTGAACTGTACAGTGGGGAGAAACAAAAGTTTTATTTCAGTGAATTGTTGCCCTGTAGCTTAACCCTGCTTTTATTATTGCTATTAATTCCCACATTTTCGCTTCATACTCAGACCTGTAAGGACATTTTATGTTGGATATTTCATCATTTGCACTCCACAGATTTTGCTACCTCAAAATATAGCTAGTCACTTTTTCCCTTATGTGCCATCTTATTTAATCTGCAATCTCATGATGAAGCATAGTAAATACACAGATAGTGTTTTCAGTTCTTAATAGTCACACATGGAATGGTTAACTGAATATTCAATTACCTTTACTGCATAATGAATGAATGATGTAAATGATACCCAAAACCCAAATGTAAATCCTAACATCCCATACAGACAGTACAGTACCAGGAGGACCAATAGGAGGGCAGACGAGAGTAACACTGCGCAACGAGCACATGCAGTATATCATTACATGGTGAGTCAGCAACTTCCATCACGTATTTGTATGATTCTGCTTTGGAAATGAGCTTCAGGCAGGCACAAGGACCTGGAGAAATGGCGCTTCCCACGAATTCAAACTGAAATGCCCGTGTCTGTAATTAAAAATGCATCCCAGGTACCCAAGGTTATAATGTAAATTTTGTGTTATTAAAAGTGAAATCCGTCCTTAGCAACACATGGCAATGACATTGGCGTATCTTACTTGATCATTCTTTACTGAGGCAGTCTTAAGGCTTAATATTCTACATGTAGCTTTATTTCAACTCCAATAAGCAGCTATGATCTCATATTATAGTCTTGTATGGCCTTGTTTCCATTTTTTTTCAAGGTGCCTCACATTGAAAAAAGTGACACCTCACCACATTAAAAGCAGTCTAAGAATAATTGTTAATAAATGTGGTCTACAGTTGAATGTGAAAGAGTGTAGGAAACAACAGATCACTTGGAGATGAGATTTCAATCTGTTTTTTCCCCCCTAGGTACGGACTGTGTGCTGTTACTTCCTACATGTGGTATGCGAAATTCATCAAACGCCTTAGCTTATGAAACTAACCAATTTTTGTACAGACCGTGGTGTAAAAACTATGAAATGTATTTTTCTGTCATTGGTCAAGTATCTGAATGAACCAAAAGTTTGAAATTCTTTTAAAGCTCCTGAATACAACCAGCCTTTGTGTGTGTGTGTGTGTGTGTGTTTGGAAATTCAGTACAACACAGCTCCAACACCTTTGGGAGTTTACGGTTGTGTATTCAGAGTACGTCTGAAACAGTGGTTCTTAGTATTGCAGTAACACTGCCCTGCTCTAACACCAAATTCAGAAGAGCTTATTTAGTCCTGCTTCTTCTGTAGCGCAGTGGTTAAGACATTGGACTTCTGATTAAAAGGTTGGGAGTAGAAATCTCAGCTACACACATGCATAAAATCCAGCTGATAACTGATCTTTAATTCTCTCCTCAGTGCTGTGTACCTAATGGCTTTTATCAGATTAAGAGAGACAGAATATTTAATCATCTAACAGCAAAGACCGTACGATGCAGGGCAGCATTACTCCATGACCAGCGTTAGAAACAATGTTGAAGAATGCTTGTTTCTCTGTGGTACCAAATAAAGTTGTTTTTGTTGAGATTTATCCCCTTTTCCTTATTATGTACATGAAAATATGAGCCATCTTTTGTGCCCAAAGGCTGTTCATGTTACAGAAATTATTTAACAAGTATGAATTCCACTCTTATGTTAATGTGCATATGGGGGAAATTTATATTTAAGAGAGGAAGTCCTAAATTGCAGAAGTTGATGATAAGGACTATAGTGTTTGGGGGAAATCATGATACAGGCACAATACACAAACTGAGTGACAGATACTCATGCTTTTTGTCTGAGAGACCATATTAAGGGTGTAAACCTCAGGCTTCCACACATGATTTCAGTTATTAAGGCAATGATTCAGTATTTGATACCATTAAATCTGCTACAATGATTTTCAAATTAGTAACTTTCAGAACCACCTTTTTCAGAACCTGGGGTAGGCCCACCATTAATTTCAGAGAACCACAGGAGAAGAACCATTTAAAAACTAAAGTTACAGGCAGGTCAACTTGCTAGCCTATTAAATTTACACATCAGCTTTAAAATATGAATTTACACACCATTTGTTTGCCCTTATGATAATCACACTAAATTTATACAGTTATGATTGGTGCGTCAGCTCGTTTCAGATATAGCCATTTAAATAGATGCATCGATCAAAATCATCCAGTCATTATACCCTCAATTTATAGTGTGTCTACTTTACTTTTGCCAGATGACAATCTTAGGTCATCAAATAAAGAGCCATAACACTTCAGTTTTCTGTGGGTTTTTATTGTTTTACTAATAAACACACACGTCTGTGCTAGGAGTTTAACCCAGTTTGGTGGCCAGCTCCTTGGCCTTTGCCTTTTCGAGTTTAGCAATGCGAGCTGTCGACTTGGGGCCCATGATGTTACCTCCCCAGTGACGACGGATCTGAGAAGGAAACAAAAATAATAATACATTAGAACATCTGCGTGTATTAAGACTTAATTCAGACAAAAAATGGATGGCCTTCATTACTTAACTACATTGACCTCATAGATCTAGCACAAAACTAGAGACATAAAATCATGGTATCCAACATGCCTTATAGCTGATTATGACTGAGATCATTTAATTTTAAAAGCAATAGTCCAAAATAATTGTAGCCACTAATGCACTGCACTGACCTCCTCATATCTGTCGTTGTAGTTGGTCTTGATGGCCTCCACCAGCTTGGCAAGAGCAGCTCTGTCCTCACTACAAGGTCAGGAAACACATGTTAATCATAAATCCTTTAGTGAGATGCATCCTCACATTAAAGGAAATAAACCTCTTTTGCTCAGGGTTAAAAAGCTCATTTGAAACCACATGGTTGTTCAGGTGAAGAAATTCAGACATCATAGCCAAAGAGGCAGAGCATACATGTGGGGGGAAAAAAAACCTGTTACTTACGGGTTGGTCTGTGTGAAGCAGACAGAGGTGCAGGTCTTTCTGTGCACAAGTCGGCCCAGTCTGGCTTTTCCTTTGACGATGCAATATGGGACACCCATCTTACGGCACAGGGCGGGCAGGAACACCACCAGCTAAACAGGACATGCAGAGAGTCAGTAACCTCTCAACAACCCAGCCTACTGAGCGCACATTACATCAGTAGTTCAACAATACGCAACACAAGTGTGTGAATGAAACGGCTGCGGTTGTCGCTCAGGGTTAAAAAGCTCGTCTGTTTTGATCTTCACAGTGCATTCAGGTGAAGAAATTCAAGACATCATTGCAGCAACCACAACAGGATTTACCAACTAAACATGTTAATGCCCCTCAGCCAGAGAGAGCACTGACCTCAAGTGGGTCCACATCATGAGCGATCACAACCAGCTGCGCCTTTTTGCTCTCCACAAGTGATGTGACTGTGTTTACACCTGGGTGAGGAAAAATGAGAATAAACAGTATGTTAAAAACTGGGTTGAGGCTTGAAGCCTAGTTCACTTTAGTGTTCAACTGTAGAACTGTGGCATCTCCCTACTGCACTGCAGTATGATCAAAAACCTACAGCCTGGTAAGTCAAAAGCACCCTGTACCAGTAATGAAAGCCTGCCCTGGCACAGCTAGTCAGAATGGTCATTGTAGATGGTGTAGAGGTGTTCTGGCAGAAAACCAACTTCTATTAATACTGAATTTTCTGCGTGCATTTCTAACCAGACACTAAATGGGCAGCTCCAGAATTATCCCTGGTAAAGGTACGTCAAAAAAAAAATAAAGGTTATGAAAAATGGCTTTGTGGGTAATTAACTTAATCTCACCACAGGTGAGAAAATCAGGAGCCCAAGCACCCTGGACAAACAGATTACATGTCTGGGGTCAGTTTTTATTCATAGTTGATTTGCAGAATCAGAAACACAGTGAGGTGGAAAAACTGACAAAACCAAGCAAAATAAACTACTGCTGAAAATGGTCATATAATTTTAACATAAGAGTTGCCTTGTGGTTAAACACATCAAGAGAAAAAGCTAACTAAAGATGAATATCATCAATAAAGTGAGATATAAGGCGAGAACACCACAGCTCATAGCCAAAACACTGCCCCATCCATGACTTGCTTTTCCGTCAAGGGGACCAATACATTCACCTACATAGCTCTGACTGGTATAATAGTTACACAGTCACTCCTTCCCCTGGAATTCATATACTCAAACACCTCTGAAGAAAATCCTAGCAGAGAGGGCAATTTACCACAAAATTCCTAGTGCCTGTCAGTAGATGGGACAGCACCATGCCAACCGCACAAGTACAACTGTATCAGCTGACCTGATATTTACCTTAAGTAAATCTTCTAATGGGAGGGGAGAGAGAGAGAGGAAGAAAAAAACTGGTAGTTCACTCCACCCACATAATTCCATACATCAAGCCTCCTGCTTCTTACTTCCTTTTCTGTTGTCAAAAAACGTTCAATCTCAGGGACAGAAATCTGCTCACCTGCACGGAGGACAGGTGGCCTTTTGGTTGGGGCATCTCCCTTCCCTGCAGCCTTCTGTTCAGCACGAGCCAGCAGCCTGCGCTTCTTCTCCTGCTTGGTCTCGGGCCTGTACTTGTGAGCCAGCTTGAACAGCTGGGTAGCTGGAGAGCAAACATGACGGAAGTTTAGTGAAGACAATTCACCATATGAAAAATATATACATGCATCACAAATGCCTAATCAGGTGGGAATCAGTCGCCTGACTGTAGTTCAGCAACCCCAGATTTTCATACATAAACCATCTTTTCTACTGCAGCAAATCCTTTGTTGTGGAAAATGAATTTTCACAGAAATTTTGTTTCTTTTACCCTCTCTGATCTGATCAGTGAAGCGAAGACAATAGTTTGTGTGAAAAACAATCTCTTAATAATGAATGCATCTTATTTACAGCTAATATGATGAATACAAGATGTAATTGCTAAAGATAACTCTTGCCATTTAAGATAAGATACGAGTTGCTTATCCTGACCTTTATAAGCGAGGAATTATGTAGCTAAACCTTAACAAATTTTAGTTGAATGCCTCTGCTAATGATCAGTCAGTGCATCAGTGATCTTGGTGGGAAAAAAGTGTCAACACAGACTAATCAGATTTCCTTCACATCATTTGCACAGCTTCAGCACATTGGCATGTCGAACAGTTTGTCAACAAAAGCACAACTCCACCACTAAAACTGACTCCAGCATTATGCAGGACCGTCAGCCCCGCTCGACTTCGGATGACTTACCAGTCTGGCGGTCCAGAGCCTGGTTGAACTGGTTGATCGCAGGAGGGACCTTCAGACGCTTGTACAGGATAGCCCGCTGACGCTGCAGACGAACGTAACGTGGCCACTTCACAAACCGGGTCAGATCCCGTTTGGGCTGGATGTCCTGACCTGGTGGAGTGAGCGGGAAAAGGAAGAAATCGTGAGGGAAAAATTTAAAACGCTTCACACACAGAGACCACATCAGTGATCAGCGTCAGGGTGCATCAGCGATCTTGGTGGGAGATTGTCTGCATTGCGGTTAAGATAGCAAATATTCTTTAACATCATCTGCACCACTTGTGAAAAGGCAATGTAACCTTTCTGGTAGAGGATACAGTCGTACTGAAATGTTACGCACCAATGCCAAAGTTCTTCGGCCTCTTCTCGAACAGGGGGTTCACAACCTTCTTGACCTCATGCTTCTTAGCCACTGAAGGGGCAGGTGCCACCTTCTTCCCCTTGGCCTTCTTTCCTTTAGGCTGGAAAAAAAAGCAGAAATAGCTTTAAAATGAAGCCTTGATCAAAAAGAGACACAAAGACACAGACACAGTTGCAGCTTATGCTCAGATTTAAAAAGCTCGAGTTTTTGCTCCACATGGGCTTTCAGGTGAAGAAATTCAAACCATCACTGCAAAAGCTGCATGTTGCTAGTGTAACACGATTCTTAGAGCAGACTTGCAAAAACGTTCCAGATAAAATAATAATAATAAAAAACACCCTACACACACACACACCTTTCCAGGATTATGCTGAATTTTCTGAATAAATGAATCCTCATCCTGACATGTGAGGCATTATGAGTATGAGCCTCACTATGAGAACCAAAGTTTGTTCAAGGAATAAATGAGTGTTTACAGTGACAAATGAAGATTTGTATTGATATTCTGAATAATATATTCTCCAATTATCTTCTTTCAGGTGTAGAAATGAGTGCCTTTAAATATATACACATTTCCAAACATCAGCAAGAGCCGTGAATAAGGTGGTTTTTTTAAACCAGCAGCTGAAAATATTCCTCTATTAAAGTTTTTTTGGCGTCTGAACTGCAGTCAGCGAACTAAAAGCCTGATTTCACCTCATTAGCCAACCAGCTACAGCAAGCTAACCGGCTAAATCGCTTTCTAGCTAAACGGGACGCCATCCCTGGCCTAGCCAAGTACATCACGGCTAACATCTTCCAACAAACTCAGATACTGCAGAATAAACTGAACAAATACAGCAAATTTCCCAAAACGCAAACCTTCCGAAAACCTTGAGCAATGAGACACCACTGCGCCAACACGACAAACTACAGAGCTAAAGCACTGCCGAGCCGCAAACCATTTCACTCAGCCAAGACCCAAATAACTGCTAAAATCCCGTGTTATTTCTTCATAATACATGTCGATAAATTATTTAACAACAGTCTATATTGCATACACTTCATTTCTTTGAACCTGAGTGATAGTATATAGCAGATGTTGGACGATTTTAAAAAGCTTGGCTTCCAAGTGAATAACAGTTTGACACTCACCATGTTGGTTCAGACAGAAAGGAAGAAGAAGGGGCTTGTGGGTAATTTTAAGCGGCGCGACGTTGGGAAGTGACGTCATTATCAAGCGACCGAAGAACGCGGAGCAGTTGTTTGGGAAATTGTTTACAGAATGCACGTAAATTACTTAATATTTGAGTTTGTTTATTTATTTGTTTGTTTATTTATTTTTACACATTTCATTGGGCTAAATTTAGCTAACTAATTAATATTGGCTTTAGAGCTGGGGTTGGTTAGTAGCTAGTTCATACTCACAAGCAGCCGTGTTGTTTAAACTAACAGTCAACGTATGAATGTGAATTTGTAAGAATCAGGTTGTTTTCATGTCTTTCCAGTGAAAGAGTGAGAACACTGAGCAGTGCGAATAAAAAATGGCCACACAACGGGTTCTCCCGCAGAGTAAAGAGACTCTTCTGCAGAACTACAACAAGAGGCTAAAAGATGACATCAGATCCATACTGGACAACTTCACCGAGATCATCAAAACTGCCAAGGTGGGTCTGTGGGAGACATGACAGTTTAATTATATCTTGGGGAGATAGCTCAGGGATTAAAGCTTTAGTCTGCTGATCAGAAGGTTTTGAGTTTAAATCCCAACACATCCAAACTGCCAACAAGACATTTAACCCACAACTGTTCAGCTGTGTCCGGTCTCAACTGTAAGACCCCTTGGATAAAAGCATCAGCCAGATGAGCAAGTGTGACTGCAAATGTGAATCACAGCTGAAGATATATAGGATATGTGCTATACAGTTTTAAGAATTTCCTGCTCTCTCCCAACTACACCAATAGTTCAGTTGTTGTTCCTCTTTCAGCTGTTCCCATTAGGACCAACCTTACCCAGTTTTATCTGGAGCACACTGTTGCACACAATCCCAGTGTCTGGGGTTGGTTCCCTGACCAGGAATCGAACCCAGGCCATAGCGGTGAGAGCGCTGTAGCCTAACCACTAGTCCTCCAGGGACCCCTACACCAATAGTTTAGTGTTACATAGAATATTGATTACACCCCAAAACTTATTTTTTTTAGTTAACAACTGAAATGAATTTCTTTGTAAGAATAATCAATACCAGTCTTGCTGACAACTATAATACATATCATATATAATTCATCCAAACTGTTAAAATAATGGAAAGACCATTTGTAACACCTCTTCTGTTGCTATGTCATGGCTCCCAAATACTGAGACGAGTCCTGTTATTCAAGCAATGTTACAGTCCTTGTAACATGTCTTGACAACATCCTCTGCACCCTCACCACAAAGCACTGGATAAACTATTAGAGCATTGAGTTGCTGAGGATTTCGGCGGGTATATTTGGATTATAAATATTTTATTAAAATAATTGTGCCATACATATGTAATGTGATGATTTAATGATAAGGTGATCCATTTTCATACCATGGAATATGGCGTGCTTAGACATTAAGATGCATTGTAAGGTGGTCATGGCTTTTCACTAAGCCTAAGTTCAGTGACTAACATGATCCATCATAAAGAGAAACCACTACAGCCAGGACCTTGTCATGCTGCACCATGCAGTATTATGTATTTATTTTGTGCTTAACAATAAAATAGGGAGAAAATAATAAGAATTGACTTTCTAGACTTGAAGTATTTTCTCCAAAGCCACATACTAGAGAGGCTAGAATGCCTGAACACTAGTGTAAGACAGATAACTTTCTGAATAGACGAGGGATTAGAGACACCTCCTTATTCTGTTTTTGTTTGAATGTTGGTAGTCCACATCACTATTTTTTTTTCTGTATATGGAGCCTGAGGCGCCAAAGAGATCAGAGTTTTTCCTCAAAGCAGATACTTTATTGAGGCTGTCTGAGTGTACAGAGAATTTCACACAATATTTCAGATTTAAATTCACGAACTCCACCGAAAAAGCTATGTGGAAACTAGGTTGGTGCGACTTTTTTTCAAAGTATGTAAACTTCTACATTGACACTAGATCAAATATCAGTTTAACTAGTGCTGCTGGCTGCCTGTGATTAAATGTAGAGTAGAAGGAGGTGGCATGAAAATCACCAGATTGACCAAACAAGCCTGCCAGTCAGAGACTCCTGCATAGAGTCAGTGGGATTCTGTGTAAGAAACAAATGTTAAATAATTTCTCAGGTAGAAGATGAAACGCAGGTGTCTAGAGCAACCCAAGCGGAGCAGGACCACTACGAAATGCACGTCAGAGCTGCAAACATCGTAAGAAATTTTTCATGTCCTGTCAAGAACTTGATTCTCTAAAGCCTACATTTGAAACGTGTATAAATATATAATTTCTTTGTCTTTTTTTATTGCCTGTTAAACTGTGCATATGATTTTGAAAAAGGTGCGAGCTGGTGAGTCTCTAATGAAGCTGGTGTCAGACCTGAAGCAGTTCCTGATTCTGAACGATTTCCCATCTGTAAACGAGGCCATTAGCCTGCGCAACCAGCAGCTGCGTGCCCTGCAGGAGGAATGCGACAAGAAGCTCATCTCCCTGCGTGATGAGATCGCTGTTGACCTGTACGAGCTCGAGGAAGAGTATTACTCCTCCAGGTACAAATAGATCCTCCAGAGATCCTGCAATCCTGTAGTCCAGTATCATGTACACACTCTTATACGCACATACCCTATAACTCATACCCTTGTGCCTTAGACCACAACGTGTGTGTGTGTGTTTGTGTGTGTGTCCAAATTCCTGCTTAAGGACATTCACAAACTGTAGTGCCTTTAAAATGGAACAAAAAAAGATAAAGACGGGTTAAACGTGTAATTCTATCTTAACATTTTATCATCACATTTTCATAGCAGGATAGTCTACAGGACGAAAATGGAAATCTTGAGAGCACCAAAAACATTTTACCAAAGTAAAAAAAAGTGTGTGAAAGTGGGTTTGGATGCTATTAAAAAATTCATACATCATATACTTCATGAAAATGAGTGCACTACTAATAAAAGTCTAATCAAAGAAACCATACATACAGTACGCAATATAGGACTTAAGTTAAATAAGGATACTAGAAAAGGTGATATTTAGTAATATTGTGTCCAGAATAAATATGCTTGCTTTATTATTTAAAAAAAAACAAACAAACAAAAAAAGGTTATGCAACAATATTGGCTTATGTAAAACTGTGGAAGAAGTTGGTTGAAATCACTAGTAGTCATGTGACAAAGTTCAAACTCAAATAGACTTATATATTATAAATAAGCTTATTTCTAATGCAGGCGAATGTAACCTATATGACTTAATGTTAAATATACATTTTAGTCCTCTTGGTGATCCTAGGGACATAATGTAAAATATTAAAATGTTTGTATGATCTCAAAGCTCAGTTTTATATTAAATATGCAGCAGGAAAATGTAAAAAGCTTAAACAGCAGCTGAACTCACTGATCAGACCCATGTGAGAACCGGCCTAATGGTCTAATGAACACGGTTGTTTCACCTCCCTCCCTTATTACAGTGTCACACGTTCATGACTACTCACAGTTTATGATCTTTGTCACTAAGATACCAATACATGCACTGCGTGTTATTAAATAAGTTCTTAAACACAGTGGCTACAAATATCTTAGAAAAAACAATTGTGGCCAGTATTTTTTTTCATAATTGTTTTAGTTTTCTCTTCTTGTAAGGCTGTTCAAACCAAATGTGTCATGTTACCCTGCTAGAGCATGCCACATTTGGAGGAAGTAGCCTAGGAATATTTTGAATTTGCTATAAATTAGGGTTCTTTAATCTTATGTGCAAAAGGCCAATGTGACTACAGGCTTTCATTCCAGCCAAACAGGAGGCACTTGATTTTAACCAGGTGGTCAGTTGGAATGAAAGCCTGCAGCCACACCGGCCGTGGCAGATAAAATTGAAGACCCGTGCTACAACCCCTGGCAAAAATCATGGAATCACCACACTTAGAGGATGTTCTCCCAGCCTTTTTACTTTATAGCAAACAAATGAATCACAGATATGACACAAAAAAGGTTTTGTTCAATAGCTTAACATTCTGGCTTTGTGAAACATACAGCAAAAAAA
>CM074971.1:8454836-8478237 GCA_037577455.1 Pangasius macronema | reverse complement strand
AGCCAGAATGTTAAGCTATTGAACAAAACCTTTTTTGTGTCATATCTGAGATTTGTTTGTTTGCTATAAAGTAAAAAAGCTGGGTGAACTTCCTCTAAGTGTGGTGATTCCATCATTTGTGCCAGGGGTTGTATAAAACGAAGAGCTAGCATGCTTTGCTTGCTCAGATTCAATTAATATTTAATCAAAGCCAGGTCTACGGGGTGATCAACATCAACCTGAGTCAAGCTTTATCCAGGATTACAGCCATCCACTGTATATCCTAAAAGGCAGGGATTGTGGTAAAACGTAGACATAGTTTCATACTTTGTAAACATATTGGATACACTCACAAGACCAACATTAATAATAATAAAACTTATCCAGATTTAAGTTCTCTGGAGCTTTAAAGAAGGGGAATTCAACCAAAATTTGTAAAAATGTATTTTAAACATGCCAATAATCAGACTAGAGAGGGTAAATAAAATAAAATATCTATGAAAGTCTTTGAAAACTCTCCCCTTTCTGCCCTAATGCCTCTAGCCTAGTAGCTAGTCAATGATCTGATGAGCTGCCTTCAGCTAATATATTTACACAAACGTATGTGATAGTATGTGCTGCAACAGAGGATCTGCTGCCGAAGCCGAGCTGGTTCATGTTTAGAAACTCAGCCAGTTTACTGTACTTTCATCAGTTCTGCTACATTATTTTTTCAAGTGCTTAGTTCGGTCCACTGAAATACTTTGCTGGGGCTGCAGCTGGACCACAATCCACCAGCTGATGACTCCTGACTTAAGGTATACAGAAATGCAAGGTCAGGTCAGAGTCAGAATATTAGGTTGTATTTCACTAAGTTCACTGAGTGGCATCCATAAATAAAGTGGGTGATTTTTTTTTTATTTAATCTGAGCAATTATGTTTCTTTTCACTCCCTTATTAACAATACAAAAAGATTGTTAGAAATATACCACTGATATGTTCAAATACTATAATACTATAGTAATTCCAGTATAGTGCCCAAGGCTGTTATAAGGCCATTGGTTTTGTGTAAGAGAAATGTTAATTAAGTTTAGTTAAGCTTTAATAATAAAGCTGGAGGACATTGAGTTGCTGGTGCCTAACTGTAAATGGTGCTTATGCTTTAACTTTACACAGGTATATACAGAGAATTTGCAGGTCAGAATGAGTCCATGTTGTATGTCTTAGGATGCTGAAAGTTTGTTACACCGGTCATTTGGCTTTTATATCCTGTGCTGTTGAATTGGTTGAACCGATGTTGTAATGCACTAAAGTAGGTATTTATGTAGACTCTGTACCTCTGAAATGAGGAGCACTCTGGGAGTTTTAATAATGATTCTTGTACTTTTATGGCCTGTATTTAGATTTTTTATTGTATTCAATTAAAAGAGATTATCATTGTCCTGTTAAAATGTTAACGAAAAGTTGTATGATTTTATATAAGTACTTTTTTTTTTAGCTTGCACTGGTAACATCTACAATGATCTTATTACACTTATTACACTGATCTTATTTTTAAAGCAGAGTTGGTTTTTCATTATCAATTCTTCCTTGAACTAGAAACCAATAGTTTAAACAGTGTAAGATATCAGCTATGGATAAATAAACGTTACTGTTCAGAGTATTGTAATGTTAACATTTCCCCACACTGGGCCTGATTGGCCATTTTAAACTTTACAAATAAATCAGAAAGGAAAGAGAGCAACTTTGATGTCTTTAGTATTTATTGGTCTCTTCCAAATTGGATTTTCTGCCTCTGCTTCAGTCTTCTGAAAGGTCTTTACTGCTCTAAGCTTTTTCTTCTTTCAGCTACGAAGTGGCATCAGAAATAATATTCAACATCTTTGAGATTAGAAAAGTTACTGAGTGATGTTAGTGAGTAGAGTTTTAATATGTAACATGAAAAGTTTTTATAATCGTAACAGGGCTTAAACTCACATGGTCTATATAGGACTTCTCTCAGCTTTAACTGTCTGCATGCTTTTAAAAGTACTTTCAGTACCTTCTGCTTCTGTTTTGCGTGTTTTCACTTTGCTTGCTTTCAGATTTTAAAGCAATACTTCAGTTGTTTTCAAACTAATCATTGTCTACCACATCTGTAGTGTATGTGCATTTACCATGGACAAGGGTTTCTTTGCACTGAGACAAGAAAAAAAAATTACTCACGTATAATGTAAGTCTCAGATGAATTGCTGCCACCTATAAATGTTTATGCAAAGCACATTTTTTTGGTAAAACAATTTCATAAATTCTTACATTTGTTGATTTGTTCATTTAAAATGCAGTACTACTTTTCAGAGGGAGGAATCTGGGGTTGTGCATTACCAATGTACAGTCATGGAAAAAAGAAAGTACATCCTCCTTCAGTTCTTACCAGCTTCTATAAACTACCAAATAGCCTCAGGTGGCAACAAAAGACAGTAGATTTCAATATGCAGTCATTTTTTCTAAAAAAGCATAAACCAGCATTCAGAAACCATGGTGGGGGGATAAGTATACCCTTGAAATTTTGTCCCACTGTTTTTTACAACATTGCTTCAGTTCATTGATGTCTGAGGGCATTCGATTATGCAGAGCTCTCTTAAGGTCCTGCCACAGCATCTCAGTGGGGTTGAGGTCTAAACTTGGACTTGGCCATGACAACACCTTGATTTTTTCTTCTTTATCCATTCAGATATCAATTTGCTGGTGTGCTCGGGATCATTGTCCTGTTGCATGACCCAATTTTGGCCCAGCTTAAGCTACTGGCCTCACATTTGAAAGATGGCCTCACATTTGTCTCAAGAATATTCTGGTATAAATTGGCGGTCATCAATGCCTTAAGGACTGCAAGTTTGCCAGGGTCCAATGGCTACAAAACAAGCCCAAATCAGCACCCCTCCACCACCATGCTTGACCATTGGTATGTTGTGTTTGTGGTGATGCAGTGTTTGGTTTTCCCCAAACATGGCGCTGTGCATGATGACCTAAAATCTCCACCTTGGTCTCATCAGTCCAAAGGATATTTGCAAACCTAAGTCGTGCTACCATTTTTTTTTTTTTTTGTGAGAGAAGGGGCTTTTTCCTAGTCACCCTTCCATGAAAGCCATACTTGTTCAGTCTTTTCTGATTGTCCTGTCATGAACATAAACATTTAATGTGCTTACAGAGGCCTGTAGGTCACATGATATAGCTCTTGTGAGTCTTTATATCTCTGAACATTAAACAATCTGAGCTTGGACTGAATTTGCTGGGATACCCTGTCCTGCCTTCTGACCGTTGACAGAACTTCCGAGAGGTAAACCTTTCTCAGTAAGAGTGACATCTTACCACTTAAAATTTAACTTTGGAGATGGCCTTATAACCCTTCCCAGATTGATGAGCAGCATCAATTGCTTCTTTGAGGTCATGGCTGTTGTCCTTTCTTCTGGGCATGATGTAGGCACACACCGCCATGCTCCAGAAGTTACACTTCTTTAGTGACACGTTAGACCCTGATAAATAAAAACATAGGAAAGGCCTAATAACAACTGTAGTGCGTTTTTAATTGTATCGCTCCAATGTAAGAAATTCAGACAAAACTACTACAAATTCAGAAATTCAGACAAAACTACACCCCATCTCCAATTATGTTACACAGATGCTCACAATTGGCCAGTATCACTTTGCTTGACAGGGCAGAGACAGCAAACCATCCCCCAGATGAGTTTTTAAACATTTTGATGGAATTCTCATCAGCCCTTGCATTATAAGGGGGCTTCCAGTATACTGTTTTTCTGTTCTTTCATCAATACAGGGAAATATCAGTTCTTGTTTGTGGTACTTACACACATGCTACAGAGGCGAGCTGGTAGACAAACATAGAGTTTTCCTTTACCGAAGAGGTTCCCAACCATGGTCAAGGAATACCCCCTGCACGTAGTGTTTTCCTCACTCTAATACAACCACTTCAACTCAGGAAGTGCTGTTAAACAACTGATTAGCTGAAAAGTGTGTCAGCTGTGTTAGAGCAGGGAAAACACTAAAATGTTCACGACATGGGGAACTCCAGGACCAGGGTTGGGAACCTGTGCTTTAAGGTAATCTGTGTGTTCATGTAGGGCATGAACATTTCTAAAGAGGAACGTTTGGTGTGCATGTATGTAATGTCTTTATATGTGACATTTCTAGCTGTGGACAATGGGACGGCGTCGAGTTGCCACTTTGCGAGGCGTTTCGTCAGCGAGACAGTTGGGGGTCACCCAATATGGCCCTCGACCCTTCAAACCCCATTACAGATGATTCGGAAAGGCCTGTCGCTACAGAAACAATGTCACATCACCTCAATGGCCATGGAAGCAGCTCAAATGAACAGTCTTGAAAACAGATCGGTTAGATCGCATAAGCTACTTACTTAATCTTTGCTATCTACATTAATTCCTGAGCCAAATAATAAAAAACAAACTTTCACTGACTTAAAAAACTTAAATGACATACACTCATCTATATCTCCGCAGCTGAACAAATACTGGATACTCTTTTTCTATGTCTGACTACTGTACATTCCTCTCATACCTCGCAGTATTATAGTGTGTGTGTGTTTACCGTACATGACTTATCACTCTGGGGTCAGGAAGACCCTGTTAGATATCTGTTTACACTGTTTTATTCTAGTTCTTTTACATGATACTTTAGCACATAGAATCTCAGTCATTTGTGTAATTTTCATTGTGTTACAGTTTGAAGGCACATTTCCTTAGTTGCATCCACTACGAATAAAATGGTTTGACACAATAATTTTCTGAAGTCTTATTTACTTGGAAACATGATGTAGATATATTAAGTATTCACAGTTCTCTCAATAATTGTGTTTGCAATGCAAGGTTATTGTATAAAAAACAGGCACAAATTGTTCAAATAAATATTGACATAACAAACTAATAGTAATAGCATTTAAAAATGCTAAGAAATCGTGGAACTCTTGAAGAGAGACATGTTCACATTCATTCATTCATCACATTCATTCATTATCCTTTATCCTGATCAGGGTCTTGGTGGATCCAGAGGAATCCCACGAACACTCGACGTGAGCCGGTTTATGAGGGACCTACCCTGCGGTCCGGAAGATTCCCGTAGTGCGTGTGTGTGGAATGTGTGTGTCATGTAGATGACCCATGTTTTTGGGACAAAGGGGGGGGAACATGCCCAACTCCACACAGACACTAACCCGCCATCATGCCACTCGTGTTATCCCACTACAACCAAAATCTTCCTTTGAACTTTTGACAAGTATTTATTTTCATGCTTCAAATAATTTTGGTTCGCTTTTAATGACGTCGTACACAATGCAACATTAACATAAAGTCATTCACATTAATCAGCATAAAATAATTCAGCAAGTATCCCTTGTAATTTGCTGATTACACATTATATTTATCCGTATTTATCTGTACAAATATGATATCTGCTAATTGTTCCACCAGCGCTTGAAGGTTCATAAATCATTTCTCTAGGTGGTGAAATGGTATCTAACAGAAGCACAATTTCAGCGTCAGAGTTGATTTTTTGCAAAGGTAATGAGGGCTCAGTATCTTCGGTTCATCTTCTTGAATTTCTCATAATGATAGTCGTCTGTGGCCTTCTCGTTGTTTGGTCTCTTGCGGTAGTTGGGTGGTGATTCTGAGAGGAAGGGAAAAAAATGTAAAATACTGTTAAGTAGCAAATGAATGAAACCTGGTAAAAACAGACCAAAATGTATACTTGGCATTATGTGAACAGAATCTATAGTCATTGGTGATGAATTGTTTTTGGATTCATTTTCTATGAATAGCAAAGAACCATGTGTGTTTCCTGTGGTTCACTCTACATAATCTATCTATATTTACTAAAGCCTATGTCTGCTAAGTCCTTGACTTTACCAAAACAAGACTGATATACAATTACACTGGAACTTGGACTCCTGGACCTGATAATACCCCTTAAATATGTTTCTCTTTATTTCCTTTCTTATTTCAGCTAAAGTTAGGATTACATTTTAATTATTGCAGTTATTATTTCTGCATTCACCCTTTTTAATTTATCAAGGCATTTATTTGTTTTTATGCATTTCTGTATTACATCGCAGTGTTCCATACAATGCCTGGACATATGACAGATAAAGAAGCACTAACTCTCTGTTAGCTTTGTGTTTCTCTCTCTCTCTCTCTCTCTCTCTCTCAAGAAGCACTAACTTGCTGTTAGTTTTGTGTTTCTCTCTCTCTCTCTCTCTCTCTCTCTCTCTCTCTCTCTCTCTCAAGAAGCACTAACTCGCTGTTAGTTTTGTCTCTCTCTCTCTCTCTCTCTCTNCTATATAATATATATTTTTTTTTTTTTTTTTTTTTTCTCTCTCTCTCTCTCTCTCTCTCTCTCTCTCTCTCTCTCTCTCAAGAAGCACTAACTCTCTGTTAGTTTTGTCTCTCTCTCTCTCTCTCTCTCAAGAAGCACTAACTCTCTGTTAGCTTTGTGTTTCTCTCTCTCTCTCTCTCTCTCAAGAAGCACTAACTCGCTGTTAGTTTTGTCTCTCTCTCTCTCTCTCTCTCTTTTAAGAAGCACTAACTCGCTGTTAGTTTTCTCTCTCTCTCTCTCTCTCTCTCTCTCTCAAGAAGAACTAACTCGCTGTTATATGTCTCTCTCTCTCTCTCGCTCTCTCTCAATAAAAAAAAACAAAATATNTCTCTCTCTCTCTCTCTCTCTCTCTCAAGAAGCACTAACTCGCTGTTAGTTTTGTCTCTCTCTCTCTCTCTCTCTCTCTCTCTCGCTCTCTCTTCTCGCTTATTGTTTTCTCAGGTATGAATAAGCCTTATCATCTACGCCTGATCAACAATGATACATACAGTATGTGCATAAGAATACAAACACTGATTTGATCTGACTCTGAAAGTCTTCCCGAGGCGAGTGTGAGGGTTCGCGCTTACTTTCCGGTGCTGGTTTCTCGGTGTCTCCAACACGCAGTGGTCGTGCTTTAGGCTCTTCTCGGTGGCGTCTGTGAGGTGCGTTCACGTCTTCATGGTAGACTGAAAAGTGAGTCAGGTCAGTCAGTTGCTGCACTGTCTCATATACTCAGATGAAATACAGCATAAACACTCATCTTTTTAACTGTGAATAAGCTCATAGTGTTCGTGTTGTTAATGCTAAAATGGACATTTTTACAGATACACAAAAGTAAGGTGAGCGTATGTAAGAGCCAGTAGTCCAAACTGATGGACGATACTCACAGCGATTATGCTGGACGTAGTTCACGGCAATGTTTGTGGGAACAAACGAGGTACCGCTGTCTTTCTTCTTATTCCTCTGCTCGGCAATCAACTTCGCTTTGGCGTCCTCTGTACTGATTATGTTCTTTATCTTTGCACTGCACAGGATACAAACAAAAACGGTTTAGAATACACATAACTCTACAAATTACTGCAGGAAGCAGCAATGAACAGAGCACAGACAGCAGAGCACAGGAAAGAGCAGTGACAACTCGTACATTTCTTCCCAATCTCTTCACATGAGTGTATCACGATGCTAGATTTTAGGTTGAGCAAGCCAATGTTTCTCCCAGGCTTATACGCATTACAGAAATGACCCTACATAGCGAAAAGTCTCTGAAGTTCAGTAAAAGATTCCTGTCGTAAGACATAGACACATTGACAGTGAGTGTTCTCGACGCGTGTATTACAGGTCGTTTGACAGTTTTTTTTTTTCCTTTCTTCACAGCTGACGTCTGCCTGCACATTTCAGTGGATACAGAATGTATGTTGTACAATAGAAATACAATATCCTGGATGCATTTGTTTTTTTTTGCATTTTATGAAGTTGTAAGTCTTGAACCGCCCTTTCGGCTGTCGCCACAGCGGATCATTGGTCCAGTTTTTACACCGGATGCCCTTCCTGACACAGCCCTCCCCAATTTTTCCAGCCTTGGGATCGGCACTGAGAGCGCACTGTTGCACGCAACCCCAGTGGCTGGGGTAGATTCCCTGGCCGGGAAGCAAACATAACCTGGGCCACAGCGGTGAGAGTACTGTGGCCTAACCACTAGTCCACCAGGGACCCCATTTCATGAAGTTGCAAGTAGCCGAATAAATGCATGTTGCGTGTTATTGGTGGTTCGATCTTGATCGTTGTTGTTTTTGATATTTAAATGGCTTTATAGGATGGTTCAGCATCCTCACTGCACTAGAACACTTATATTATTCTGGATTATGGTTACTATCACCTACCATAATCCAGACTAAAATGATAGTGTTCTAGCGCAGTGATAATGGACATACATGGATATACACATAATACTTATGAAGTTAAGAATTTCATATGTATTACTTTGGGCTGTTATTATGGTCCCTGGAGGACTAGTGGATAGGCCATGGCGCTCTCACCACACACCGGGTCCAAGCTAAGGGCCGTGATTTTGACCCTTCCCAACGTAGTCCTTCCCGTACTACTAATTAAAAGAATGTTCAGCAGTTCTGACAGTGTTGGCTGCAAGGCAAATCGCAGGTCTCTATTATATTATAGCCAAATCACGGGGTCTACAGCAGATGCTCCACATCGAACAGTAAACAGATTTTTTTCTAAAAATGCGACAGTGAAAAACATGATCATCCATATGGTTTAGTTTTCTAGCGTTTTGAGGAGACGCTGATTTAACATGGACGGGAGGAGTCTCCAGTGACAGAGCTCGGTAACAGTCAGAGGGAAAGCCGTTTCAGGGCAGAGGACTTTATGCTGCACTGCGTGTTTTATCAGTCAATCGACAAGCTGATTTTTTTTGGTCTTATTAAATTTATAGCTGCAGTAACGTAAATGTTAGCAGGAACTAACTTGTTTTGCAGGCATGAAAATCTTGACACAGTAAGAAATTATTTAAATTTGTATATTAGAAACCGTTTAACGACACCATATTCGTCTTATTTTGTAAATGTACTGAACACATATCGTTTCCCAGGGACTATTTCAGCAAGAACACATGCAGACAGAATTCTCTGGTGATTTCTGGTGATCTTATCCCCCTCGTTGTGACCTCAGTTAACCCAGCTTGTGGAAATTTGTTTAAGTGAAGCCAGCTACCTTTGCTAAACCCTGAGTGTGTCACGATTCCTTCGTTTTACAGTCCTCGATTCATGATCTTCCCATTCAGCATGACGCTTACAAGGATTAATAAATAGTCTGTCATTAAGTTGTGCTGTCCTTTTCGACGTGAACGTGGATGAGCTAAGGCAGGTCCACTTCCGGGATGCCGCTAAGCATCTGATTGGACAACATCTCTTCTGTCTTTTTGGCAGAATTGACGCGGATGTTCTCTGGCAGCTCGTACAGAAGATCCTCAGCATTCTTCATCTTCACCTTCTGCTCCTCTGCCTCCAATAACCCCTTCTTCTTCTTCAGCTCTGTTTCAATGTACTTCATCCTGAAAGGAAGAAAAACAGATAAATGATGAGATGCTACAAAAAGCATCATGTATATTTTTCACCATTGTCTCAACTGTCCATTTAGCCCATCTCTAATATTAATATCTCTCTAGAACTCTGTATACATACATGTCTGCATCTTCATCTCTTCTGTTTGTCTCAGCAGAGAAAGCAGTTCCCAGGTTCAGATCATCCTCTGTACTGGAATGGGGGGAAAAAATGCAGTCTTGGTTACAAATATGCTCACACACGCCTACTGTAATAGACGCTGGGGACCAAACACTGGCCTCCACTGGGACACTTACGTATCTGTGACTCTGTCTTTCACTTTCTTCATGTCCACGATGCCTCCTGTCTTCAGCTTAAATGGATCATCCTGAAATATAGGGAGAAAAAAAAAAAACACAGAGAACTGTCACATCACTGTCAACATATTAGTTAAACCCATCCCACTACACGTGAATTTACAACACACCATGATGATGATATAGAACTGTAAGACCTTCAGTCATCTTCATTCGTATGGAGATAGAGACGAAGGTCGCCATTGAAGAGAGGGTGTTCATTGCTGTGATTTGACCCCTCGTTTGTCAAAAAAGTGAAGAAGAAATTAAAAATTTAAGCCTTGTACTTCTGTCACTGCACAATAAGCAAAACAAATGACAAATCAAATATACCTCTTTTTTATACCTCATGTACAAAACTGACTTCCATGTACAGTTCATCATATTTTTCCTATTGAATGCCTGTTACAACACGACCAAGAATTTTGTCTGAGACGGCATTTATGCTTACTGACTAATGTTTTTATCCCTGTTGACATTAGCAGTCAAATTAAGACCCATAGGAAAAAGTGTTGAAACAGAAAACGGTGCTGTCTCCACTACTTCTGCTTTGGATTCCTCATTAATACGACGTTTAACGTAGCTTGAAAACAGTGAGAGAGAAGAAGCTCTCGCTCCCTTGTGTTAAGAGCCAACAGCACAAAACGGGTGTATTTTGCAGTCTACCATTTTGATTCCCTACACAAACGCCACATCTCTGCAGGAAGACCCACCACACCGATACTCCAGTTGGCCAGATGAACAAAACATGTTAAGATTATTCGAGGTTCTGAAAGTTATCACGAATCAGGGCCCGATGTTACCTAAAGAAAGACGGAAGGCTGCTGGTCATCGTATGACATCACAACCGAGGAGAAATGGGACTGAACGACCGTCTGTTCTTTCTCAGGGTTTGGATTTGACTCTCATGACAAGGTAAAAATGTTGTCCATAAGAATTTACGTGGTGAATTCTGAACTACTGATCCTACGACTAATCACGCTACCTCACCTGGCTTAAGGTTCACTACGGTAAAATGAAACATTACGCACTGTTCATCCTCATTCATAACTCATTCATCCTCACAGCTCCAAAGATTTGGTGGAACTTTGAAATGAGATGTACAACCTAATTAGAAATTTTTCATTTAAAAAAAATAAATAAAAAATTCACCAATATTGACAAAAAGCAAAGAGCTTCCAGGCGAGATCTCAATACTCTTACATGAAGGTAATGAGAATACAGCACCAAGCAACACACCAGAACCGCTAAGCACATCACAGATATTACAACATAAACATAGTGTGTTTAGGGTTTAGGTTGCCTTCAAGAGATACCACTAGACACCTGAAAAGTCCTTAGAGATAAGAAGTAGAATACAAGTCTCAATTTGTGTCAGGTTCAGAATCTGAGTGGTGCTGACACTGGAGACTCCTTCCATAAACGTCTCCTTACAGAACACTTAACCATAGCAACGATTATATATATTTTTTAATCCGTTTATTAGTCACAAGTTGTGTCCCAAATGACCTACCATACACTATGCTCTTACACTATATACACTCTACCGTCTAATGTATGAATTTTAGAAGGTTAATATCATCTCTAATGGAACACGAACTGTTTTTTACTAACCGGAAGTATATGCCGTTACCCGATGGATGGCAAATCAGGCCAAACGCACGTAATGTGACGCCACTAGCTTTAGCAGAATACCCAGCGTCAACGAAAACTTACTACTACTTATTTCTCCTCTTAGTTCTTTACCGTTTGTCACCTTTTCTGATTCTGAGTAAATCTGAGCCAGCGTCAGCGCCCAGTAGCCCCGCCCCCTTCCGCTAAGCAAAGCCGCGACCGTTGAGTGGATGAAGTGCTCAGCATTCTACACGAAGTGAATCTTTCAGCTCAGTACTTCTTCCTGTTGGAATTTTCAGTGGAAACAAACTACTCACACTATTTATACTGCAAAATGGTGTAGAATAGTGCACAAGTATGTGCTTATGGGACGTACATTTAGACTACATAAATCTTCCGCTGCACTAGTCCCCGTGAATAACCTGTTACTATAGAAACCATAACCTATTAAAACGCGCGCATTAATCCAAAGCTGTGATTCGCCTTGCAGCCGGAACTACTGTCATCGAAAATTATTCACCACCTTCTGACCAATCAGAACCGAGAATTCAACCGCGCTGTGGTATAAAGCTACACGAACTAATACTCACCTCACACCTTTCTGTCGTCTCCGTAAACTCTGCAGCTCCTTTGCTTCATCAAGTTTAGTCCTGTGGACGTAGTTATTAAAAACTCAACATTACTTACATGTTGTGTGACAAAAGTATGACCCGGTTATAGTCTTATTCTTACAAATACTTTTCAAATATTCATCGGATGTTTGTCCAAATTGGTTGTTTTGTTTTTAGCAACACACAAAGACAGCTAGCTAGCTAACGTTACGAAAACGATTAGCAGTAAGCTAATGCGGTGGGCAGATTATCAACCTGACTTCTGCAGTCACTTCGTCAGATTCCTCTTCATCAGAAGATTCCTCATTCCTTCTCCTGAAATGTTTACCCGCTGGCATGATGAGATATTTTACTACGTATTGTTATGAAAACGTTACTTTCCCCTGCGCCTGACTGGAAGCGTTTTTGGGAAACAATGTTCACTTCTTCTCCTCACTGAGGCGGCCGCCCCCTACTGGACTGGAGCTGTACTGCGCTCAAGAGCTCTTCGTTCGTTTAACCCAGGATTCTCAAAAAAAAAACCTTAAGTGTAATATAATATAAATTCCTCGAATTTGATTTATGAACATAATCCATCTATTCATCATCTATTCAAAATATCAGGGCCATTATTCAAACGTGTGCAGTAATATTCTGGCTATTTATTTGAGCCAGAAAGCTTTCATTCCTGAACTTTCCATCTACAGTTTAACAATAAACATTAGATTTAAGTTGACGTTATTTAGGCTGATTTGTTTTTGAGTTACTGAGGGTTGGATTGAACCCTTGCATTTCAAGTCAAACCGACTCATAACTATACGAACTCCATCCATCCATCCATCCATTTTCTGTACTGCTTATCCTACACAGGGTCACAGGGAGCCTGGAGCCTATCTCAGGGGACTCGGGGAACAAGGCAGGGGACACCTTGGAACAGGGTGCCAACTCATCAGTGGGTACAAATCACACCCATTCACATGCTATAGACAATTTAGAGATGTCAGTCAGACTACAGTGCATGTCTTTGGACTGGACACTGGAGTACCTGGAGGAATCCTCTGAAGCACAGGGAGAACATGGAAACACCACACATGCAGGGCGCAGGCAGGAGTTGAACCTCTAGCCTCAGAGGTTTGAGGCAATCATGCTAACCACTAAGCCGCCGTGCCCACTGTAAGAACTCCATAGCATAAATATGAACTTAATTATGGTAGGATGTGGTTTCCATCTCTGTAACAATTAAATAAACAACACAAACACATATCACAGACTGCAGAGGATCTATATCCTATTCACCAACGCCATGTTCCTTAAAATGTAAATAATTCTGTGGTAATCTACTGTGATTCATCCTGTAGTAGGACTTTTAGATTGGACCAATCAGTACTCGTTTCTCTCAGGATACATTTCAGGGTTTGTTTGTTTTTTTGTTGTTGTTGCTGTTGCTGTTGTTGTTGTTGTTGTTGTTGTTGCTACACTCACTCCTCTGCCTGGCATCCATTACACCTCCCTGTATTATGCTTCCCAATCATTTTAACATCAACTCTATCAACTTTAATTGTGATCAACTCACACTATAGTGGATATAGAGAACTTCTTCACTTCTGTTCCTCCCTCTTACATTTCCTGTCCCAACTCTTCTTGTCTTCCATTTCTCCCATTTTCACAGCTCTGCTCCCATTTCCTAATTATTACTTTCCATATACATTTTTACATTTCTGCTTTACTTATTGCTATTTCAGTATCACCTCTATCATGGATGACTGCGGATTTATCTGCACTGTCCGCCCTCTCTTTGCCCTCTTAGCCCCTGATGTACTGAAACTCACATAAACCTGTGTTCCTGATTGCTGGGATTGTGTAGATCAGTGTAAAGCCATGTTTAGAATATGCTGTGTGATGCTATTGTCTGAAGACTTGCCAATCCTTAGCTGGAATATTAGAATATGAATACTTTCCCTGGTTTTGTCTGTAAAACCATAATGTCATGGTTGAAAGCTATGTCTCTTCACACTACCAAACAACTATTCAAACCATGGCTTCGTTACCATAATAAAACAATGGTTAATTTTTTTTTTTTTTGCATTATCATATATTCCATATTTTCATATAGTCTCATCTTTACGTGGGTTAAGAAGTTTCCACATTTTACTACTTCTTTTCTATTATTTTACACACATAAATATGGCCATTTCCCATAATTTATATGCCATCATTATCATTAATACTTTAATTTTTGGCTCCAGTACAGTCAGTACACTTTAAAAATTCATTTCAGATTCATTCACACCCTGCACATGGCTGCTTTCTTTGCTGGTTGTGTTGCCAGGTCCGTCTCTTTCCCTCTTTATACCTTAGAACTGCCATTGCGTTGCTTTTTTTTTTTGTCTGAGAATTGACGGTTGGGAATTTTGCATACATTAGATTAAGTCAAATTAGTAGGCTGTACTAAAAATACCAACAACAACTAGCAAATAGTAAATGCCTAGGCTACACAGTACACTGATTAAAATGGCCATGCATTAATACACTATGTGGCCAAAAGTTTGTGGACACCTGACCATCATATGACCATATTTCCAGATTAATTCATCTTTCTGTTATAATAACCCCCACTCTTCTGGGAAGGCTTTCCACTAGATTTTGGAGTGTGGTTGTGGGGATTTGTGCCCATTCAGACACACGTACATTAGTGAGATCAGGCAATGATGTGAGTGTGAAGGCCTGGGGTGCAGTCAGTGTCCCAGTTCATCCTAAATTCATTCAGTGGGGTTGTGGTCCAGGCTTTATGTATGAATTTTGTGCCAGAGGTTTCAAATAAAATAATAAAATCAATATCACAAGCAAAAGATTAATGATCCAAATCAAAATAGATTTTTTTTTTTCAAAAAGATTACTTGCTTTAATTGTTGTCTATTTGAGGATTTTTCTGGAACAATCTTTTTTTTTGTGCTGACTTTTGGCACATTTTTATGGGGGGTGGGTCTTAGAGGGCCTTCACCTTAAATCTCTATTGGTCAACTGATTTTGGAGTGGGAGGGTCTCTGAAAGTTAGCCACGCCCACTCCATTAACAATGGAGTGTCCTCTAACATGGCGGAGCGAAGGGAGTGGACTGCTCAGCAGCACGGATGCTGTATTGTAGTTGAAGTAAAAAGCTGACAAAATAATACAAGTAGCTACTGAATTGGCACCTAGTTATCTTTTTAAACTGCCCCTTAACTGGATGGCATGAAGACACTGGTATGATAAAGAAATATGTGTGAATGCATCTGCAAATGATTCAGTAGCTACCTGTATTATTTTTGTCAGCTTTTTAATGCAACTACAGTACAGTTTCTCGGTGTTGTTCTTTCCGCCATGTCAGAGGATGCTCCCCCTTTTAATACAGTGGGCGTGGCTAAACTCTAGAGGACCTCCCACTCCTAAATCAGTTGAGATTTAAGGGGAATGCCTTCTTCTAAGACCCACTGAATAAAGCTGGATAAAGACATTTGTTCTCTCACTGTAGATGAAATGATGGCTGTATATCCCTCTTCAGGCTCCAGTGCTGTGATTTGAATGAAAACACACTGCAGACAGACAGGTAGAGAGACATAAATCTGCTGCAGACTTTGGGTATTTAAAGGGGTATGACTCTACTGAATATGAAATTGGCCAGAACTTTACAACACAAGATGTGTCTTTGTCCTCATTTTTCAATTTCCTCATCTCAGATTTAAGTTATCAATCCAAACCGTAGACTGGGGCGTAACGGAAATGGTGAGATAGCCTGCGTTTAAAGAAGATTATTTTCTGCTTACATCATCACACAGCACAAAAATCTGATTTGAGATAGTCTTGTTGTGACAAGCTTACCAGTTCATCACTCTTTAGAAAGACTGTTATAAGTGCAAGTTCCCACAGACATTAAGAAAAAAACACAATAGTGCATGTTGTTATAGAAAAATAAAACACAACGCGGTGGTGTGATACGACCTGACACCGAACAGAGTTTGCCTACAGTTACACTTCTTTAATAATTACAGAACAACAGGTCATACTCTTTAGCGGTCTATTGTAACATTTAATGTTGTGGAATATCTGCGAGACAAGTTAGTTCCTATTATCACTTACATTATAGCAGTTGTAAGCAATTGTTCCTTCACCAGCATCTCTTTTTTTCTCTTTAAATTAATAATAATAATAATAATAATAATAATAATAATAATAATAAAATAAGCTTGCCAGCTTGTCATGTTATGGAAAAGCCAGAAAGCGTAAACTCCTGTGTCGGAAAATGTTTACAAAGCACTGAAACTGGAGACTCCTTTCCCAAATGTTAAAAAGAAACCTTCACCATATCAACACGATAATCACGTTAGGCAGTCGTGGCCTAATGGTTAGAGAGTTGGACGTGTAACCCAAAGGTGAACCTGAAGGTGGTGGGTTTGAGTCTTGGGTCTGGCAGGGATTGTAGGTGGGGGGAGTGAATGACCAGCGCTCTCTGCCACCCTCAATATCACGACTGAGTTGAGACCCTTGAGCAAGGCACCGATCCCCCAACTGCTCCCTGGGTGTGTGTTCACGGTGTGCGTGTTCACTACTGTGTGTGTGTGCATTTGGATGGGTTAAATGCAGAGCACAAATTCAGAGCACAATATGGATCACCATATTTGGCCACACTTCACTTCACTTTAAGTTAATCTGTTTATTATTAGTATTAGATGACGTGGACTCCCTGTGAATGAGTTCTTACTATAGAAACAGAAGCCTGTGATTTGACTGACACTCTCATCAGAGCTGCTGTTATTGAAAATGACTCAGCACCTTTTGACCAGTGGACAGCTCAGCAGCACTGTGGTATAATACAAGACTCTGTGTGTATCGAGTTGGGTTTTAACGCGCATCGCGTGGCGTTGGTACAGACCTGGCAACCCTGCGCATCACCAGCGCTCTGCCTGCTAGTCTGTGTTTGTGTTGCTTAGCTTAGCGTGCTAGTGCTGCAGCAGGAGAAAGGCAATTTGCGCATTTCAGTTTGGCCTAAAATGAACGTTTTTGAACATTTCCTCTGGATGTGCTGCTGAGGTGCGTTTTGTTTTTTTAAACTGTTTAGTTATCTGAACAGAAAGAAAATGTGTGTGATTGTCGGTTTTCTCTGGGAAGTGGCCTCCGCTATAAAGACCTTTAAATAGATTTGGAGGTATTGCTGCTAACAGTTGCTCAAAGTGTCAGTTAGCAAAACGATTATTCTGGAGAAGTTAAGCAATATTGCAGCGATATGGTCAATAAATAGCTAGCTAATGATATGCCTGCCAGATGTTTGGGTCCTGTTATTGTCATGAAACAGCAGTAATGATGTCGAAGGAAGTAGTTTTTTTTTCTCTTGTAGTTAGCAGACAGACCATCTCAGGAGCATTGTGTGTGCTGTGTCACAGACCTGAAGCTGTAGCATTACTGGCATAATCAGAGGAGGATTATAGCAAATATTATTCCAAAACAAAAACAAAAAAAGCCAAGCTGTCCATGGTGATGTTTGACTCCTGTCTGATGTAACACTCAGGATATGACTGTTTTGTTTTATATCTAATACATCAGTGAGATTGTGATTTAATGCCAGACACTACAGGGTCATTTTTTCACACAAAACACATCAGCAGTATTTTCATACAAGTATTTATTTATCCTTCATATATACTTGTGTGTACATCATCAGTGGCTTCTGTTCGAAGTAAAATATTTAATTCATTGTGAAGACGCCCAAAGACAAAAGTTGGATGGGGAAATCATTTATTATTGTTGAACCATGAAACCAGCATGCAGTATTTTTCTGTTGATAAAAATATTTCGATGCCATTCAGAATAAAATCTGACATAAACCCAAGGATAATCTACATTTTGGGAAATTTCGCCTCACTGTAATGCAACACACACACGCATAAAAATGCGTTCAGGGTGGGTTTGCTGAATATTTATTAAATCATTAGTAAGAAGTTGACTTTCCCATCATCAGAGAAAATTCGAAAGTGGTTTTTGGTATCGTCAGAAAGCTTCCAGACTGCTCCATCACACTCATTTAATTAGCACTCGAACACTTCTCTCCATCAGAAATGCCTGACAGCACTGCCTCGGAATGGGAAAGGTCGGGTGTTAGCGCTAGGGCTGCACGATATATCGGAATATCGCAAACGTAAATGTCGCGATATGCAGATCAGGGGCTTGGGATCCACTGAAAGAGTTTTAGTCACAGCTTTAGGGTGACAGATAGCAGAGATTGCTTTCTTTTCCTCAAAAGAACATGAGGTTGTGTCATTTTCAGTTTTTAAATAAATATAATTTCAATACACACTTATAGCGTTATCGTGCCGCATATCGCATTATTTAACAAGTTACCGCACATCTCGTTTTTCTTCAACATAACGCAGCCCTCTTTAGCACCCACAATTCCTTGCGGGCTGAGCACGCGCATGTGTCTCCTTCTGAATGAGGTGTTTACACGGAACAAGTTTCCGGTTAAACAGGCGTATTCCAGGGGTGGGACCCGGAATTTGGGGAAATTTTGGAATATTGTCTTAAACAGATTGCTGCGTTTACGTGACTCAGTACTCATTAGCGTATTGCCAAATTCTGATTAATATCGGAGTATTTATGTGCATGTAAACGTAGCCAGTGAGTGTGTGTGGCTTCCTGCGATGGCCCCAGTGTTCCAGGATAAAGTGGAATGAGTGAATAAACTCTTTCAGTATGTTTAGCACAGGTTAACCATGACCATGTGATGAAGCTGTAGCGAGTTTCCACTACAGGCTCTCAGAACAGCTTCAGCGTTCCTCGCCATAAATTCTACAGGTGTGTGGAGCTGTAGTCGAGGGATGAGCGCTGTTCTTCCAGAAGAGAGCGCTGTCTAACACGTCTGATTATTCAGTGAGCTCTCACGCTCTACAGAGGAGATGTGTCGACTTGCAGTGCCTGTGCATCGCCACCCTTTTCCCCTTCAGTTTCCTTCAATCATCCGTCAGTCCGCGTGTTGATGAAAATAAATCGTTTGGCCTCCAGGCTTATTTACACTCATATTTTACATGTAATATAAAATTCAGTGCAATTTAAATGATAAGTAGAAGGTTACACAGCAGGGTCCATTACATCCAAACGTATTTTTCTATAATAAAGCGCACCAGATGTGGTCCTTTTTACCTGAACTCATGTTGTCCCTTATTACCTAACTGATATTACCATTCCGGTGCTCTGTGATTGCTTGTGTGACGATACACACACACACACACACACACACACACACACACACACACACACACACACACACACACACACTGAGAATCAAATCCTTATATTAAATGAAGCAGAGTCTTAAGTCTCTGAATTTAGTGCTTGTTCTGCATGAGGTCTCTGTGCTTAGATGCTTGCTCCACCCCTCTCGAACCATCCTGAAGTCATGAGGTGTATATACAACACTTAGAGATATGGTTCTGACAATGAAGTGGAAAAAAATTGTCTATATTATTGTTTATAATATTGCTAAATACATTGTGTAAGTAGTTGTGGTTCTTCTCTTTAGTTCAAAGTTTTTTTGTTTTTTTTCTTTGAGACATCAGAGCCACAACATGACAGACTGTGGAGATGTTTGTCCACACTTGGACTCCATAGGTGAAGTGACCAAGGAGGAACTTCTGCAAAAATCAAAGGTAAAGCTTGAATGTCAATACAACCTACAATATTAAATTTGGTCACCTCTGGTTATGTGTAATGATCGAATCGATACGCTGCAGATACGCCGGAGAAATGTCAGTGTGTACAAGCTGAATTTGTGAAAGGCATTTCAATGTTCGATTTTCTTTTACTGATAGGGCACCTGTCAATCATGTGGGGTAGGTGGTCCCAACCTCTGGGCATGTCTTCAGGTGAGAAGGAAAATTAAATTTTTGTTTTTGTTTTTTCATTCAGTTGGTAAATGAAAATGTTCTGCTTGTATGTGCTACACTGTGCCGGCATTCTGAAACAGAGTGTTGGTGGTGTAGTCCACTAAATGAACGATGATCATATTTATGTGGCAGTCTGGGAAAACCCATCGGATGTCACTGTGATTGAATTTTAGCAAACAGCGAAAGATGAAAATTGTGTTTTTATCAAAAAAAAAAAAGAGTGAGTATATTGGTAGGAGAATGTTGGACATGGAGCTGCCAGGCAGGAGGCGAAGAGGAAGGCCAAAGAGGAGNAGAAGATAGGGATAGGTGGAGAGTGATGATTCGCTGTGGAGACCCCTGAAGGGAAAAGCCGAAAGAAGAAGAAGACTTCTTATAGTTCTGCTAGTGGAGACATTATGTATCGGGTTGTTCCCCCTCCGTCTGTTCGAGATTCTCTTTAGCGTGATATCTCAAGAAGTGGTGAAATGTTTATAGAGTTTATGGGATAGAATGATTATTGTAACCAGCAGATGAACTGATTAGATTTTGGAATGGATCCAAACAGGATCAAGGTCACAGCAAGGTCAAATGTCTGAAGTAGTTTTTTTTTTCTTTTCAAAAGCTTCCCAGTGTCAGGATTTTTTTTTTCCTTAATTTAATCTTGGCCAATTCTCACCCACCAGTCAGGTCTCCGTTATCATATGACAGCTACCAACCCATGATGGCTCCACATGAAGCCAGCCGACTGCATCTTTTCGTGCTGCTGCTCATGCTGCATCATGGGATGACGTGACACGCTCGGAGGAAAGTGCTATTCGCCCCCTTCTGAATGCATGAGCTCACACACCCACACGATTGGCTAGTGTCACTGTGATTGACCTGGGAGAGAGAGTATGCCATTCCTTCCCTGAGAGCGTGGCCGATTTGACGAACTCGGGATCTCTGGATGCTTCTATATCGCGTCCCTCCAGAGCACCTTGAAGTATTTTTTAAGGGCATTTCCGGCAGACAGATCAGTAACAAGAAGAACTTGACTTGTTGGTGGTGGAAGCAGCCCCGTCAGTGCTGTTGACGTCGAGTGCTACTTGTTTAACCTTACCTTGGCTGTTTGCCTGCTGAGGTCACATTGAGTAAGCAGCCAGTTTAACAAATGCTGCTAATCATGACCTGTAGGTGCTAATAAAGACCTCTGCTCTGAAATAAAATAAAGGATATTATTATTAAATGTGGAATGATTGAAAGATGGGCGGGACTTCTAAAAAGAGTCTGTAGTCTATGAACAAAGGCTGTATTGTAGATTTTTAAATCGATTATATTTCTAATTACGTTTCATATTTATCACCTTAAATGCAAATGAAATGAATAAATAGTGCTTGCTTCTTCAGTGTGACTGTCCCTATGTGGGCTGCGGAGAGTCCTACTCGGACCACAGCACCACACACGCGCAGGTAACTCTGAACCTCACGTACAGCATCTATCAGTATCATCCTTCAGTGTCTGTTCTGTTTACTCGTTCATCTGGGCAACTTCCCTTTTCTCTCCAGGCCAAGAAACACAATCTGACAGTGAATCTGACCACGTTCAGGGTGTGGTGTTACGTGTGTGAGAGAGAGGTGTTTCTGGAACAGAGGCCCCTAAGCCCAGCGGCCTCAACTCAACGCTACAAGCCTCTCGATCAGGTATCCTCATCCGTATACCTCCTCTCATCCTATCATCATCTGAACTTGAAGATTTTGTGCAGGGAAATTACACTGTGCTCATACCCCGAAAAATGTTTGTTTTCCCCCAGGATTCTCCTCCCCAGACTTCATGTCACCCGTTAAAGGCAGTGCCGATCGCTGTGGCGGATGATGAAGGTTCAGAGTCTGAGGAGGATGAGTTTAAGCCCAGAGGTAAATAAACAACACGACTGGCAGCTTTTCCAAAGCCATACACAATACCAGTCGATGGATTGGTGTGAATGCGTGAGATGAGATGTACACTATATGGCCAGAAGTTTGTGGACACCTGACCATCACATCCGTATGTGCTTTTTGAACATCTCATTCCAGGTTTTATAATAACCTCCACTTTTCACGAGAATGCTTTCCGCTGGATTTCGGAGTGTGGTTGTGGGGATTTGTGTTCATTCAGCCACAAGAGTATTAGTGAGGTCAGGATGTTGGTTGAGAAGGCCTGGGGCACATTCGGCGTTCTAGTTCATCCCAAAGGTGTTCAGTGGAGTTGAGGTCAGGGCTCTGTGCAGGACTCTCAAGTTCTTTTACGGCAAACTTAGCAAACCATGTCTTCATGGAGCTCGCTTTGTGCACAGGGGCATTGTCATGCTGGAATGGAAGTGAAATGCTGGAGTGAAGGGAAATTGTAAAGCTACAGCATACAAAGACGTTCTATACAATTGTGTGCTTCCAACTTTGTGGCAACAGTTTGGGGAAGAACCACATATGGGTGTGATGGTCAGGTGTCCACAAACTTTTGTCAGTTATTTAGCCTCACTCAGTTTTAATCCATAACACAATTGAAGTAGTTTATTGACAAGCTAAATGAAGTAGCAGTGATTTAAGCAAACCATTACAGGCTGAGTAATAATACTGGTTCTGGATCCATACATCAATCAGTTTCTCCTCCATCTAATGTAGGAAGGAATACCTGATATTTCACAGAGGGGAGAATGTGGTGCTCTGAGTTTCCTCATCCTCAACACCACATTGTTTTACTTATCATTTGCATAAGGCTAAACGTTGGTCAGTCTCATCACGCTCCCCCCTGCTTTGACTTGTCAGTGGTTGGAAAATGAATGACTTCTGGGTCAAAGTGACATGTTTCAGTACCCATACTGTGTTTGTGTAAATTAAAAAAAAAGAAGAAAGGGAGGGGGGCAGAATATGTGTGTGAAATCTTTTCAGGAACTTTTTGTAGGTTTTGCTTGTTAAACTTTACATGTGACCTTAACATGATCACTTACATTACTATTTGTAAGTGGTATTATTATTAGTAGTAGTGTTGCTTTTAAATAATGTAATTATGCAGAGACCAAGAAAAAACAAACACATTAGAACTATTATTCTACAGTTAAAAAAAAAGAAAGGAAAAATGAATGACTTCCAGACAGTTTGTCAGATTGTGGCTCCTGTTGTGATTCTAGCCCAGTTGGCAAAATGATAGCTGAAGACTTGAGTAGCTGAGGTATGACTTTTTTTTTTTTACCTGCACATTTTAATCTTTTTGTCCCCTTCTTCAGTTCAAGTGTATAACACTTTTAACAACAGACATCATTACAAAGCACTTTAGAGAGATCTGAATATCAATTTAGATTCCTAATGAGTAAGCCAGAGGTGACAGTGGCAAGGAAAAACCTCCCGAGGTGACATGAGGGTGAAACCTTAAAATGAACCAGACTCAAAATGTTCTAAAATACTATAGTATGCTAAAATATATGCGAGTGCAGGCAGGTTGGAATGGGTGGAGAAAGATGTCGGGAGTTCTGTGTGATAGGAAAATATCGGCAAGTATCAAGGGGAAGGTGTACAAGACAGTGGTGAGAGCGGCCATGCTGTATGGTTTAGAGACAGT
>CM074971.1:8438118-8452464 GCA_037577455.1 Pangasius macronema | reverse complement strand
GAACGAATCAGACCCGAAGACCCGAAACCGGTGAACTAACTCCAGTGCAGAGCCTATGGGATGTTGCGCATGCGCGACTGAACGAATCAATCCCCGAGACGACTCGCTCTTCCCGAATCACATTAAAGATTCGTTCAAAATGAACGAATCGTTCAAGAACGACCCATCACTACTTCATGATATTCATACATAGATAGATAGATAGATAGATAGATCACTTTAATAATCCCTGAGGAAAATTCACACACAGGCATAATAACTTTGATTTCCCTCACTGTAACAGAATTGTAAAATCAGAGACCTCCTGGCTATGCTTTGAGAGCTATGACTCTAGAGTCTACCCTGGTGCCATTGTCACTAGGACAACCTTTTAAATAATACATGTAGAATGAGTCATATAACAACCTTATAATATTTTAGTAGCTACACTGATTTATTATGGTGTCCTCTGAACACTGGGTTCATTTTCCTCTTCTTATTCCACTGGGTTCATTTTCTTCTTCTTAAAGCATCTTGTATTAATCAATTAAAATCATTGATTTAGCATTTTCTCTTTCTCAGAACCGGACAATGAGGTATCCATGCATCGCCCGTCCTCTCGTCCCTGTAGCCCCACTCACAATGTGCAGGAATTTCATTCAAAACTGTCCAGCAGCCCGCCCAGGTCCAGCCCTCTACGAGCCAGCCCCGCCTATGCCTTCAAGAAAGGTCTGACAAATATGATTGTGTTTATAAAACAAATCTTTATCTACTGCTAATTGCCTTCTAATTTATCTCTGGTGTATATCTGAAGATAATTACAGCATGTTTACACAACAGAGAAACTGTTTACTGTAATGGAAACTCAAGGGAAGTTGCTGGGCCGGTCAACTTTTTCTTCCGTTCTTTTCTCAGTACTTGGGCCAATTCTTGTGTGTAGTAATAGCTGTTGATACAGAGGCAGTGGATAAAGAGTGTGTTACAAATGCTGGATTATTCCTGATGTTTTTTTTAATGTATTCATTTGCTTCATGTGCTTTTGTTTGGCCATAGTATGTTTTCCCAAGACTTTTAAAAGAAATTAAAAGTGTATGAAAACATACACTGCTTTATTCCCAACCACCCATTTTTGTTTAACCTACAGCTCAGATGCTCCTGGGCACCAAGAAGAAGAAGCAGTCCCGGTTTCGCAGTGTTATCTCCGACATCTTTGACGGCTCCATTCTGAGCCTGGTCCAGTGTCTGACGTGTGACCGGGTGAGGGAGCTCATGTGTCTCCACTAGATGGCAGCACCAGCAATGTGTATATGAGATTGTGTTGACAAACTAGGGCATCAGTCCTCCGAGACCTCTAATTGTGAAAGATTTTTAATTAAAATACATTGTAGTAGTTATACACTAGTAAAAATACATGCAGTAACAATGCGTTTTCGACTTCTCTAGGTGTCAACAACAGTCGAGACCTTTCAGGATTTGTCTCTGCCAATTCCGGGTAAAGAAGACCTGGCTAAACTCCACTCCTCCATTCACCAGAGCACTCCAGCCAAGATGGGTGTGTGTGCAGACACTTACGCTGCCCAGGGCTGGCTCACCTACATCATGGAGTCGATACGCAGGTATGAAAAACAGAGATTTTCACATTTCCACGTGTCTGTCAGTTTGCCTTTATCTAGCAGATGCTTCTGTACAAAGCAAATTACAAGAAACTTTGTCTCCACAATTACAAGAATCCACACTCGGAGTTATTGTTCGTCTTGTGCTGCTCAGGTACCTGTACACTGTACAAATGTATGAAACATATGTATATGAAGGTGAGAGTGTGGTGAGAACTGTCGTAGTCACCACATTGCTTCACTTCTCATTTCCTTTGAGTGTTTTGATGATAGTGATAGAGAGCGCTAACTAAATCTCACATAGGTGTTTACCTGGGTTGAGATCTGGGGACTGTAAAGGCCATAGCATACAATTTACATAATTTTTTATAGTCATTCAATTATTTCGTGAGTCCTTGTGTCCTGTGGATGGGGCAGGGTCGTGCTGGAAAAGACCACTCCCATCAGAATAGTAAAGTGAATAGTAAGGTGAATAGTAAAGTGAATAGTAATGTGAATAGTAAAGTGAATAGTAATGTGAATAGTAAAGTGAATAGTAAAGTGAATAGTAAGGTGAATAGTAAAGTGAATAGTAATGTGAATAGTAAAGTGAATAGTAAGGTGAATAGTAAAGTGAATAGTAAGGTGAGTAGTAAAGTGAATAGTAAGGTGAATAGTAAAGTGAATAGTAATGTGAATAGTAAAGTGAATAGTAAGGTGAATAGTAAAGTGAATAGTAAGGTGAGTAGTAAGGTAAAGGTGGTCAGCCAGAAGAACTTTATTGTTACTGACTCTTTCCTCTCAGCCAGCAAAATTCCCTCACAGCATAACACCGGTTTTTCTTTTAATCTGTCACACATGTGTGTGTGTGTTGTGTATTCAGGTTTGTAGTGTCCTGTATCCCCAGCTGGTTTTGGGGTCCCATGGTGACACTGGAGGACTGCCTCGCTGCCTTCTTTGCTGCAGATGAACTAAAAGGTGAAACACACACACACACACACACAAAAAAATACTAGTATTATTTTATGATTACAAAAATGTGTAATTTTTTTAAATGATTATTTTCCGTCTTAGGGGATAACATGTACAGCTGTGAACGATGTAAAAAGTAAGCACCTCTTTAAATGTTGTAAAATCATATTGCCTATTGCGGTACTATTTCTATAAATACAAAATTTAAAATTTAAAAGCTGCTATAACATTAAGCCAATTTGATCATGTGACCAAATATGAGATTTTGCTCACTACAGGTTGAGAAATGGTGTGAAATATTGTAAAGTCCTACAACTCCCAGAGGTTAGCATCTGCATTCATGCTTTTTAAGTCAGTGCATTTTGAGCAAGTGTAAAGCCTTTGTGTGTCTCTAACGGTATAGATTTCTCTCTCGTGTGTTGTACACAGATTCTGTGCATTCACTTGAAGCGTTTCCGGCACGAGGTGATGTACTCCTTTAAGATCAGCAGCCACGTGTCTTTCCCGCTGGAGGGTTTGGACCTGCAGCCCTTCTTGGCCAAAGACAGCCCTTCTCAGATCACTACTTATGATCTCCTTTCCGTCATCTGCCATCACGGCACGGCCGGAAGTGAGTCAGCACTTCCTAACTGCCTCTAACACATTTCTATCAGCAACCTGAATTGCAATAAATATGCTTATATTAAAATATTTGCGTGCTAATTTGTTGGCTGATGCAGTGTTTTGTTTGTTCACGTGAGAAGTTAGTGGTTGTGTGCCATGCTGATGTTGAAGGCGAACATTGCTAGTGCCATTACACTGGATGTTGATGAATGTTAGATGACACTATTAAAGATTACATATTAACTATAAAGATAAATATGCAAGTCGTTTGGGGTGGATTTCTTCACAAGAGAATTGTAAGCCCTGTTTCTGAGAGTTTGGGATTAGTCTTTTCTCTTTTCTCAGAGATTGAAAGCTGACAACGCTTTTGTATTAGTTTATCCTTTATACCTTAACATTACATACCCAGTGCTCTCTGAAAGTAGTGGAACAGAAAGGTCAATTCTTTTGTTTTTTTTCTTATACACTGAGGACATTTGGGTTTGAGACGAAAAGATGAATATGAGATGATCGAATTTCAGTTTTCTTTTCCTGATATTTACATCTAGATGTGTTAAACAACTTAGAAAATGGCACCTTTGGTGGCAGACCACCCAATTTTAAGGCAAGCAAAGGTATAAGAACAAAATAGTCTTAAATCTTGGCTTCGGAGGGAAAATGCATGCTCATTTGGGTTCTGGTAATTGACTTGGCCAGCCTGAAACCTTCCACTTCTTTCCCCTGATGAAGTCCTTTGTTTGTGTTGGCAGTGTGTTTTGGGTCATTGTCTTGCATGATGAAGTTTCTCCCAATTAGACTGGATGCATGTCTCTGTAAACTGGCAGACAGAATGCTTCTGTAGACGTCTTCATTAATTCGGTTGTCATCAATAGAGATTAGTGAGTCCGTTCCAGAAGCAGCCATGCACGCCCAAGCCATGACACTACCTCCACTGTGCTTGATTGATGAATTGTTTTGTACTTTCTTTCTCCACACTTTGGCCTTTCCATCACTTTGGTAGAGGTTAATCTTGGTTCCAGAACTTTTGTAGCTCATCTCTGTATTTCTTTGTGAATTCCAAGCTGGTCTTTCAAGTCTTACTGCTGATGAGTGGTTTGCATCTTGTAGTACAACCTCTATATTTCGAAATCTTCGAAAGGTGGATTGTTACACCTTCACCCCTGCCCTGTGAAGGCTGTTGGTGATGTCCCTGATTGTTGTTTTTGGGTTTTTCTTCACAGCTCTTACAATGTTTGTCATCAACTGCTGTTGTCTTCCTTGGTCAACCTGTTCGATGTCTGGTTGTTAGTGTACCAGTGGTTCCTTTCTTTTTCAGGACATTCCAAATTGCTGTATTGGCTATGCCCAGTGCTTGTGACAGTGCTCTCACATGCTCTGATCAATCTTCCCTCTTTTCTCAGCTTTAAAATGGCTTGCTTTTGTCCCATAGACAGCTCTCTGGTCTTCATGCTGGTTTATCGTTTTTAACAACAAAAGTAGTCTTCACAGGCAAAACCAAGGGCTCCAACCAGGAGTAGATATTCATATCTATTAATTGTTAAAACAATCAATCTAACAGGGAGCACCTGGGGAACAAGAATCTGATCTGTTGTCTCATTCATCTTTTGATCTCAAACCCAAATGTCTTCAGTGTGCAGCAAAATCAAAAGAATCGGCCTTGTCGTTCCAATAGTTTTGGAGGGGGCTGTGTGTTAGCAATCTAAATATTATTAGTCTTAGAAGTAGTTTTAATACTCCAGCAACGTAGTCAACTGTATCCGTAGCCATTCCATGTACTCAGTATGTTTCCTTTTACTGAGTCATGTTTATTCAAAACTGACTTACAGCCTAGAGGAATATCTAAGGGCAGTTGTTTAAGCAGCCAGTAAAGTGAAACATATCTTTGTAGAATGCTTTCATGAATAGTTTCGTTCAGTCTGTGAATAATAATAAAAAAAAATTCAGGCCCAACCAGCCCCAGCACTGCCATCTCCATGCTGCTCCCTTCTCGCCTCTGGAATGTAATACATGTTTTGGTTTGACCTTCTCTTAGGTGGCCACTACATAGCATATTGTCAGAACGTTATCAATGGCCAGTGGTACGAGTTCGATGATCAGTATGTAACGGAGGTCCATGAGACGGTCGTGCAGAACGCAGAGGCCTACGTTCTCTTTTACAGGTGAGACATTTTCAGCTTACATTAAAGGACCTTCCTACCTTTTTTCTGGTGGTTAATTAGACCTGTTTGTGGACTCCGTGGCCCTACAGTTATTTTAAGGTAAGCTTAAGACTGTTTACAGATGAAGAGTTAATAATCCCTTTTTTTTTTACACTAAGCATTGCCGTGCGCTTTGCTATTTGGGACAAGACCAAGGCAATTACCTCATTTTGCTCATGTTTGCTCATGTCTCTGTTTTTTTTTTTCGTTTCAAAGGAAGAGCAGTGAGGAATCAGTAAGAGAACGACAGAAAGTCATAGCTCTGGCTAATCTGAAGGAGCCCAGCCTTTTACAGTTCTACATTTCCAGAGAGTGGCTCAACAAATTCAACACGTTTACCGAGCCAGGACCCATCACCAATCATACCTTCCTGTGTCACCACGGAGGTATACAAATACACATAAACACCTCTCTCTGATGCATAGCACACTTGTTTCTAATGTTTTAACTGAACTACAAAATGGCAAGAATATAATGATTTCTCATTTGCTTGAAAAATAGGTTTAATTATTCAGACATTTTTTTTTTTTAAATTTTTTATTTTGGCTAAGCAACTACATTCCTGTAAACCCCAAATAAAAGTGAGGTAGAAACATTTCACTGCTGAAGAGTCTGGAATTAGACCTGGTATTGACATCGATCTCAGGTGATTAAATCACAACTGGACAACATTAGATACAGGTGAGAACGCAGTATTGTGAGTACTTGTGGAGGTCTGGGACAGAACCATTACATTTTATAATGTCCCTACCCAAACCTCCTAAAGGGCTAGAATAGTCCTGGGGCTTGGAGTCTGACGCTGATGGTTAATGCAGACTAGAGCCGAGACAAACTACTGACAATACGGATGTTTCCTGAGGATGCATGGAAATACCAGTAAATACCAGGTGTAAACAGCTATTCATCTTGGCTGTCCACTTGTGATCGAATCACCAGAGACATATGTTATTAGTCTGAGCAGGGTCCATGTCTGTGTTCTTGCATGAATGCTTACTTGAGTTGCCATGTTGTTCAGGAATCCCTCCTACCAAATATCACTATGTGGACGATCTGGTGGTGATTCTGCCTCAGAATGTGTGGGAATACCTTTACAACAGGTGAGTACAATGGCTAATTCCGATTATATTAAAGGAACACTTTTTTTCCCTCCTAATCACTGTGCACTGTATCTGTAGCAGATGCGTAACGCATGACCTTGAGAACGAAATGGAAAACCCGTTTACACCAAACTCACAGAATAATGCAATCTATGGGCAGATTTTTTTAAATTTAAAGAGGGAAGGTGGAGTTGGCTGGATTTATATATGCAAAAACACTAGACAGATGGTTCTGACTCATCTGAGCACTATTAGTACAGCATCATCCCACATTTTTCCTCTTTCTTAATCAATTCATAATCCAGATGATGGTAAAATGCTTGCAACATTCTTGCATTCTCCCACGATGCAGGTTTGGAGGAGGTCCAGCTGTAAATCATCTGTATGTGTGCACTATCTGCCAAGTGGAGATTGAGGCCTTAGCCAAACGCAGGAAAACTGAGATTGACACCTTCATCAAGGTCAGAACATGAACATACACAACAAGTATGAACCCAGTTTCCTTTAGTGGTATGGCTAGCAACGCTGTCACTTTTCTCTCTATCTAGCTCAATAAGGAGTTCCAGGCCGAGGAGGCGCCAACAGTTATTTTGTGCATCAGCATGCAGTGGTTCAGGGAGTGGGAGAACTTCGTCAAGGGTAAAGACAATGGTAAGAACTTAAGAACATACATCTGACTTCTTCTTGTTTTACCAGGGTTGCTTCTACTTTCTAGAAGTGAAACTGTATTGCTTTAGTCTTTTAATGACTATATAGTGTATAGTGTGGGTGTGCTGCTCTTGTAGTAAATTTTGAATATTATACACACACATGAACCCAGATTTTCAGGGTATATCTGTGTGTTAGCAACAGTACAATAGCTAGTTTGACAGAATGCATGCCTTTCAGAACCATCAACATTGTCATTAAGATGAAACAAATCCAGGTTTTTGAATGAACAATTAGAGAAATTTGGGAATGTGGTATATTTAGCTGTATTTTAGTTGACATTATATTCGAAATCAAATTTTAATCTTACGTAGTACACCTAAGGCCAATGCTCTATCACCAAGTACCATTATCTCAAAGCACTTCTCAAAACCTGCTTATGCCTGTAACTCTTTCCTGTTGCGATTATCTTGAACCTAGACACCACTGAGTCTTACACTTCCTACGAGCTGCTTTTGTGAAGATAAACACTATCCTATGCTCATCTCAGGACTCTTTTCTTTTCCTAATTTAAACATCCTTTAAATTTCATCAATATTTCAACATGTCATATTTTAGTCAGTTTTTCTGTGACTAAAATGTTAGTCAATGGCATATTAGTTGGCGAGAAAATGCAAAAAATTAAAACAGATATTCACACTGTTTATATATTAACTTAAACATGTATCTGCCCTTGTTGTGACAACCTGATCTCCTGAAATAATATTACAATGAATGCTCTGTTGTAATACAATATTGTAAGTTCTTTATGCTGTAGTTCTTCATTGTCCATGTTTTAGTGCGTTGTTACAGGAAGAGCGTACTCACGACGTGACTTACCATTCTACCTAGCTCCTTACTTACGTTCAGGTTCACTTGTGCATTTGTGTCATTTTGTGCAGAAGCAAGTTGTAATATGTTTATGTTGTGTATATGTCTGATTAATCTCAGATGTGTATAGGATGCATTTGGGTGAGTCGTAAAGCGCGTCAGTTTACCCGTGTTCGTTCACTGTTCAGCTTCGTCTTGATTGTTCAGTATGTTTTAATTAAACTCAGTGCCAGTGATGGTACACAGTATTTGCATTTGAATGTACATTTTTATCTTAAATTCAACGAATATTCAAAGTCTGAATTTTAACCCGACAGCCCTAGAGCAGACGAGTGGACAGAAGCAGCACGAATGACTAAAATGTTGGTGATATTCATTCTTATATAAACACAATGGGCAATATCGAGGTCATCAAAAATGATCGAGGTCATGGCCATATATCGTATGATAAGTCGATAACGTAATTATCATGACAGGCGTACACAACGCCCACAGGGAAGTACAGAGGTGGAAACATCCGGATATGGGACTGCTTCATTACAAACAGTACTGGAGCATTACAGGTCATGAATGGAGCAATGAAAACACAAATGACAAAACATGAATGGAGCGATGTGCCAGGAAATATTAGAGGAGAATTAGTGTCATTAGCCAAGAAACTGAATCTGGGCAGAAGGTACAGCCAAAATACCTCAAGAAAGCCTTGCATCTCCTGACTTGAATTTCAATGAACATTTAGGGAGGATTTCGAAATCGTGAGCCAGAGGGACCCTCGTAATCTTGGGCAGATGAAGATGATTTGCCAAGAGGAAGGAGTTTTGACAAGCTAATTAGTTCTTACTGTAGACATCTAGAAGCTGTAATTGCCAAAATGTCTTTGTTTATGCCTGAATGCATAAGAATGAGTACATACTTTTCTGTTCATGTTTATAACTAAGAAGTCAAAAGACATTCTGTAAATGTGAAGTGGATATATGCACTGGAAGTATATTAAATAACCAAAACAAAAGCTATGAAGCTAATGTAGCTAATCGGTAAGGGAAGCTTTTAGCCACTAGCAGTGCATGCCTGAATCATCACACACTGAAGTGAACTATAAACAAACAGACTGTGCAAGCTGCAAATAGTCTACACCCTTCCTTTCAGATCTCTCTCACAGCCAAATCAAAACATTCTGATACCACCAAAGGTTTGCCAAGACCACCTACATACTCCGTTTTAACATGTAAACAGTAAAATGTAAGTCTCTTCTCATCTTCCATTCCTACTCTCAGTCCTCTTATTATCAGTCTTCTTCTTTCTTTGCGCCTTGTGTTAGAGCCTCCAGGCGCGATTGACAACAGCAAGGTTGCAGTGATGAAGGGGGGACATGCGCAGTTAAAACACGGTGAGTTTGCGAGAATTTTCAAGACTTTGAACGCTGTTATTGTAGATCCACTGATGCAGTTTTGTGTGTCTGTGAACATGAACAGGGGCTGACTATGGGCAAATCTCTGAGGAGACATGGCAGTACTTGTTGGGAATTTATGGTGGAGGTCCGGAGATCGCAGTGAGGCAGAGCGTCAGCTCTCCTGAATCAGACACACATGGAGAGAGGAAGATTGAGGCAGAAACTAGAGCACTCTGAGCGAGTGAGTCTCAACACGGGCGCTTTATTTAAACATGATCTGACCATAGAGGTATCAGTTACACTGCGTTCACAGCAGCAAGGTGCAAAAAAATTCAATTGAGGTTTGTTTAAATGTAACATGCTTCAGTTGGTTTATATATTTCATGGTGCCTTGATGCTATGGCACACGCTTCTGTTTTCCTGACTCCTGCCACCTGCTGCCCTACCGATCTGAACTGAGGACATGTTCTGGCTGTTGGAAGGAACTTTGGTTGCTAGAATGGTTGCTAGACATTCTTTCCATAATCAAGATGTGTGTCCATAATGGCCAGGCGTGTGTTAAGTAAGCAGGTGCAATGTCTAGGGCTGATTTCAAGTGTGGCGTTTGCTGTCACTGCCAGTGAAGCAAGCCATCATTCAAAACAAACCCATCAGAGAGACACCAAAAACATTAGGTGTGGCCAAATCACTTATTTGCTACATTCTTAAAAAGAAAGAACGCTCAGAAACACCAAAAGGCCCAGAAGACCAAGGAACACAACTTTGTTGCATGACAGAAGGGAATTCCTTCCTTGGTGAAGAAGAAACCCTTCACAGCAGTTCGCCAGATGAACATTATCAGCGTTATCAGCCAAATGCTGCTAAACTCATTGCATATTGCTTCACAGTGGAGATGTACAGTGAACTGAAGCACACTTCAAAAGCAACCCAAGACTTTTTAAAGGCAAAGAAGTGGAATTTTCTGTGAATCTAATTGGGCATGCATTTCATTTGCTGAAGTCGGACCTGAAGAATAACACCCCAAGGACAAGCAGGAACTGAAGACAGCTGCAGTAAAGACCTGGCAGGGCGTCGTCATGAAAGAAACCCAATGTCTGGCGATGTATACGGGCTCCAGACTTCAGGCAGTCATTGACTGCATTGGATTTTCAACCAAGTATTAAAAAAGACAATTTACTTTATGATTATTAGTTTGTACAATTACTAGTTGGTGCCTTACAAAGCGGGTGTAAAGTGCTGTAATTCCTGCACCATTCACCCAGATAGAATGTAAATACTCTCAAATTAAACCTGAAAGTCTGCATTTGTCGAAGTTAAGGCAGAAAGCTAAGATGGCACAAGATGAGTGTATGATACCATGTGACCCATTTGTTAGCCTAGTTAACCATGAGACTGATTCCAGCCAGTGGAACGGTGTTTAAGACGTCAGCGTATTTATGATGAGCACCTTGGTCATGACACTAAAAACAGTTTTGCGAACCTACGTAGGGACTGTTGCTTTGTCTCCTGTCATTGCGACTGCAGGATTACACTGCAAGTATGGTTTCTAATTCTCGTTTCTTTCCCACGCAGGTGGCATCCTGAACGTGGCTGAACTTTATTTGCACCGTGTTTACGCCTGCTTTCCTGTAAGCACTTTGTGAGCGCACCTAATGTCGTGGTCTATTACCTCTATAGGACTTGGATGTCTAGTAACACAGGGTTGGTATACTAGAAGGTCTGTATTTCTGAACAGTGTCAGGTACAGTGAGTCACTCATTTCATTCAGCTGGCAGACTGAGCCCATCTCCCCTCTTCAGATCTCCCATACTTCCATTTAAACTTTATTTCTTCCAGAATTCTGATTACACGTGAACAGTAATGCACAGGTTCTCTTGAATAAAGTAAAAAGCTTGACATGCACTTTGTGGAATGAACACAATGTTCTAGGTTGTAATATTTACTCGCAGCAGACAAAGTTCTAACTGCGATCACACACACACACACACACACACACACACACACACACACACACACACACACACACACAGATAACAAATTCATTCAAATTCAGCTATTGCATATTGAGTTGAGTTTTCAACTGATGAGACCCGACCCTGGTTGCTGCTTTTTAGAACGATGCTATAAGCTTAGACCCAAGCAGACTAAAACCACAGTACATACCTGATCTTTGGTCAGTCCTCCACATTCTTCTAATGTGTTCTTCTGATGGCTGCTAATGTTGTTTAAGGTAGCATATGTGGCAAGTAGCCTCCTTTCAGACTGAGTCATAGCAAAGTGTTTAGCACTTACATCAGAACTGTTTCTGACTTCCGTGTAATGTGATCAAATACTGACTCATTTAACTCTAATGCTATCATGTCAGACACTATTTGACGTAAACGGGTTTTCAAGCTCGGAAGCTGACCTTTAATTTAATGGAAAGTTAAAAGCAAAACCACGACAATTAAGGCCCAGAACGTGAGGTCATATCATGAGAGCCAATCTTTGGTGGTTCAGTAAGAGACTTCTGTTATTTATGCTTGGCCATTTTTCTGTTATGGTTAAAGATGGTTAAAGTATTAGACTCTGTTTTAAACATAACTGGATTTGGAAGTCATATGCTGTGTGTCAAATGTGAGTGAGGGTTATGTCACTGTTCCTTTGGAATTTGAAGTATCAATGTACACTTCGTTTAAAAAAAAAAAAAAAAAAAGAGGTTTTTTTTATTGTTATGAAGAAATGAAGAGTGAGTTACAAAGTCAGTCTTTTACAGTCCTTTATTTATAAATGTTTCTTTATGTGCCCTTGCGTTCAGCTCCAGTTGAAATTCACCAAAATAGACTGTTGACAGTTATACCAACATTTTAACTTATGTTTTTGGTTGATTAGTAAATTCAGGGCTTGTGCAATGAAGTCAGTGTGAGGAGCCATGGCAGTGAACGGTGTTTTACTGTTATGCTAAAGTACATATGATTTCACTAGGAAGGGTGGTGGCTGTAACGTCCAGCGTATTGTGCTTAGTCGAGTTGACGGCAACGGGGCGGCGGTCCTTTGCTATTGTATCATCTTGATGCTACTGTTGCTCCCATCTGTACTTAAAAACATGCATATTTAAATATCAAATCCTATTTCAGGTTTATATTACGATGTATATTTCCTCCTTAGTTAAAAGGTCAGCCGATTGTTTCATTGAGCACAATCATAGACAGCTTGATAATCTGATTATTAAAAGAAAAGTGTTGAGAACAAAGAATGCAAAAAAAGTTTTGCTGATTATGTGAATTGCACCTATTTAAAATGCCAAGCTTAGTGCTTGTGTAATGGCTTTTCGACCCTGAGCGTGTAGATGTCACTGACAAGTGAACTAATAAAGCCTGTTTTTTCATCACCGTGTTCGTTTTTCTTCATTTGAATTCTGATGGTAAAACATGATGTACCTTATAATGGCTGATCTTCACAATATTCATGTGTTCATGTACCCGAATGTTAACGTGCATAATCCATAAATGTGTAATGAGAATAATAATCCTGAAATGAAGTGCTTACTGTTTGTAATTGCTGTAGCAGTTATGCATGCAGTCTTTCTGAAATAATTATTCTCAACATCTTTATAGCACACCCAAATTTGTGTAAATTCCATATTTAATCATTATATCTACTGCTACACTCGTAGACCTTACTGTGTAGCAATCTCTTAGGAATAAAACACTAAGGAGCTTGCTGTTGTAGGAAAATAATCAACAACGAAATGGTGTGATATGGCCTATACCTTCTGTTACCTCACAGAAGTTGATCATTTTCAGCACAATTCAAGTCCTGAAGTGTTTTATTCCTTTTAGACCGCAGCAATTTACCAATTCGCACAATCTATTTATAGTTATGTTTATAGTCCATAAGTATTTGGACACTGACAGTTTTCATCATTTTGCCTCTGTGTACCACCACAATGGATTTGAAATGAAGATCAAGATGTGATTGAAGTGTAGATTTTCAGCTTTTGCTCAAGGACTAATTCAAGTATATTGCCTTAACAGTTTACGAATTATAATCCCTCCATTTTCACAGGCTCAAAAGTAATTGGACAAACTAACAATCATAAATATTAGTACTATTTTAATACTTGGATGCACATCCTTTGCAGTCAGTGACTGCCTGAAATCTGGAATCCATGGACATCACCAAATACCGAGTTTCCTCCCTTGAGGTGCTTTGCCAGGCCTTTACTGCAGCTGCCTTTAGTTGTTGCTTGTTTGTGGGCCTTTCTGCCTTCAGTTTTGTCTTCAGTAAGTGAAAAGGATGCTCAATTTTGTTGAGGTCATCGGACATTTAAGAACATTACATTTCTTTGACAAGGAAAGAAGGAACCATTCATCCATTAGTTGTCTTACGTGGTCTTCCTGGCCTTTTGGTGTTGCTGAGCTTGCCAGTGCATTCCTTCTTCTTAGGAATGCACCAAATTGTTGATTTGGCCACTCCTAAAGTTTCTGCTCTCTGATAAGTCTGTTTTTTTTTTTTCCAGCCAAATGATGGGCTCCTTCACTTGTATCAACACCTTGAACCACATATTGAGCGTATTCCCATGAACAGCTACCAAATGCAAATTCAGCACTTGGAATCAGTTCCAGACCTTTATTTCGTTAATTTGTCATGAAATAATGAAGAAACAGGCCACACCTGGCCATGAAACTGCTCATCATTCAATTGTCCAATTTTACTATTACTATTTCTGTTAAACCCCTTGAATTAAAGCTGAAAGGGACCTGGTTATGTTTGTGTGTGTGTGTGTGTGTGTGTGTGTGTGTGTGTGTGTGTGTCTGTGTGTGTGTGTATATATCTATGTATATACCTGCAGCATGCTTTTCACTTACTGAAGACAAGAGTGAAGGCAGAAAGACCCACAAACAAGCAGCAACTGAAGGCCTGGCAAAGCTTCTCCATGGAGGAAACTCAGAATTTGAGTTTTGAGAACATGGGCTCCAGACTTCAGGCAGTCATTGACTGCAAAGGATTTTCAT
>CM074971.1:8403373-8415697 GCA_037577455.1 Pangasius macronema | reverse complement strand
GCCATGCAGTAAAGGGTTAAATGTATATATTTACCTAACATACACACAATTCCAATTAATACATAATTATTTTATAGGTAGTGCAGCGCTGATGTCAACCCAGCACCCATAACATTTAAAATAGATTGAACCAAATTTGTGGCTTACAGCAGTGTTTTCTCTGAAACGAATGAAGACTGAAGGACAATCCAGGACAAAAATAGTTAAAGCTGCCATTATCTAGGTGTCTGATGTTTTCAAAATGGATTAGGATTGTATAAATCTTGCAGTGTGTCCAAGGCATTACACTGGTTATAAAATATGGGTGACTTAAGAGAAATTGTGCTGGTATTATCAGCCTGAGCTGGATCTATTTTCGAGAGTTTCCTTCTTAAAGGAACTGAATAATGGGGATTTTCTGATATGAAACAGATGAAAGGGAAAAGATTCGGAGGGAGGATATGGCTTTCAAATGAAAACATATTTTGTTTGGCAGCGAAAGTTGAGTAATGCAGGAGTTTTTCAACACACTCCTCATCTTGAGAAATCTTGTGAAATTCCTGGTGTGAATGCCACATATTTTGTGAGCAAGCAGGAATATCATTACCATTTCAGACATAAGCGCTTACTATACTTGTGGAATGATTACACAAGTAAATCTGACTGTGGTGAGTAAAAGTTTTGTAAGTGTTTGGATGGTGTTGGCAGACACCTAAGCATCTGGGCATACTGTCAGGACACTGAATCACATAGAACTCAGCCAGATGATCTAAAACAGACGTCATGGCTTTCTTGTGTATGCATGCATCGACACAAGTATCTTTAGCGGAACCACATAAGGAATTTCCGACTGTGCCTCACCAGGGGCCAGATCTTTTCAGAAGTATTTACATATTCTAACAGTTCTGTGTTGTGTTTGTGTGTGTGTTTCAGAGCTCATAGGAACGACATGGAAAATATCTTTCCCTTCTTGTTTCTGGGAGCCGTCTACTCCATGACGGGGCCGTCACTGGTTATAGCACAAGGTCATTTCCTGGTCTTCTTCTTGGGTCGGATCGTGCACAGCGTGGCCTACTTGTGTGCCCTAAAAGCGCCGACACGCTCACTAGCCTACACCATTGCCCAGGTTCCCTGTGTTTCCATGGCCATCCAGATACTTCTCACTGTGGGCTTTTACATATGAAGTGGTCCAGGTCTCTGATATGCAGAACCCTTCAATAAGAAAGCCTGTGGACTAAATATAATGCTTCCACACAGTATATTGTTTGTGGGACAATTATATTAACAGTTCACCAATGAGCCAAGGGGATCAACTGTTAAGATGGTACAGGTCTGTTTTCATTTAATTTTGTTGTATTTATAGGAAGGCTGGAGTGTCAGGAATCAAATGAAGGTTTGAGTAAGGCTTAGTGTCCTAAAACTGCTGGACCTGAAAGTTTCTCCAGACTGTTTACACTCAACAAAATGTCCATGTAAAGGTCATTTCATCAACAACAAAACTGTTATTCAAGGGTTTTTGAACTAAATGAATGGTTTCCATTTTAAAAGAGGCTTGTTCACTGTGGGCCTTTCAGAGCTAGTGTAGCATTAAATAAATGTTCTTACATAAACGCTAGCTTCTCTCCTCCTTGTGGAACTCATGGCAAAGTGTTTACTCAGGTCCACTACTTTGACAAATGCGTTGAATATCAAATTAACAAAAGGGGAAGCGACCCAGTGAGTTTAAAGCTGCACTGTGTGATTCTGATAGAGGCTAGATGACTGCTAAAAACAAACAGCTATAAATTCCTCCTCTCCCTTCAGATCTGCCTAAGATAATGTTTACATGGCCAATATTAATAAGAACTCTATTAGGTAGCTATTTATTTAGCTATTGTTAAGGTGAGCTAGCTACATGTAAAAAGACTCACTCATTTAGCCTAAATTGGTTTGCTAGCATTCATCTACATAAGCAAACTAATGCTAGTTAATATTACAGGTAGCCTTCCTATAGCAATCGTGCAGGTGGGGAGGAGCTATTGGGACTTAATGTTTTGGATGATAAAGTCTGTGAGAAATGAGACTATGCAAAGTAAAATAATCACCTTCTCGAGAAGTAGCGCTAGCGCCACATCGCTCCCTCAGCTCTCATTCCAGCGTCAAAAAGCCATACCATTATTTACTGTGGTCTTCCCTTATTCTTCCCAGATAGCAAACAAATGTCATCATGACATGTTTAATTTATGTCTTAGTTAATTTGCTATTTTATCATCTGCTCTGTCCGGACATCCCTGAGTACAACATTTGTATCTAAACATGTCAACGCATCATTTCGTCCTTCTGGTCTTTGCAAAAAGCAGATAAAAGCGTTTCCTTCATGCAAGTTTCTTCCTCTGATTAATCTGTGACCTACTTTTTGAAGTTTTGTTTAGCTGATAACCTATAGTGGCCAATAAGTGCAAACACAAATCAAAAAACCAACAACAAACCAGAAACCACTACAGCAAAAACACAGTAAATTCAGAAACAGCATTAGCTCAAATGGAAAGGGTGAGTCTTTATTGAACATCACGTGTTTGTTGGTAACTGAACATGGCATATGACTACCACAGTGCAGAAAAACCCACACTTTTTCAGTTTTGTATGTTATCACAGTGAAGAGTAATTCTTTCTTCTGAATAACCAAGCTTCCTTTTCAGTGTTTACACACTCATATTAATGCCATGCAGTTGACAGGATATCTAAATCAACATCATATGAATGCCCTTGATAAAAACAAGCACAGAAAAAAAGCATGAGTAGATTCATGTAGGTTTATATTTCCTCTTACTGTAAACATCCACTGTAGACTCACTTTCACTTAACCTTACCATTTCGAGTTAATGTTGTGTGTCTTCTGATGTTGTGTTTTTGGTTTGTTAACACATGTTGCACTGTGGGTAACATCAGCGACTGACTAATGCCCCAACTCTAAAGTTAAAAAACGAATATTAAATATGCATTAAGAGTTATCAAGGCCAATGTTGTGCTGTCTTCCCCATTAGCAAATGAGCTCCTGGTTCCATTTTTACAATGTCATGATGACAGTGTTGGCTAGATGTCTGTGTGCTGACTTTCACTGTCTTTTTATATGCCGTCTGTCTTTCACAATAGCCCCGTTTCCCCATTTTAGCATGTTTGCACTTTCTGTCTAATTTGTGTATGTGCTGCTATTATTTAACACATTAGGCTTGAATGTGAATTTCTTTTTTTTATTGTCTTGGCTATAGAACCTATGACTGTTTTTCCCTCAGCATTTCAGATTTTAGTTTAATCATAGTGTTTTTTAACCACACAATGCACTTTAACCTGTGCTGGTTAAACAGTGTCTTGTGCGTTAAGCCAAGGATGCTTGATATTTAATAGTAGTGAGCAGTAATGATATTAAAAGCTTGCAAAGTGTTTTAGTACTGTATTTTTCACAGTGTCATTGTATAATAAGTTATTATCTATATGTTCTAGCATATATTTTATATATTTAAAATATTTTCAAAATAGTTTGATGTCTGTAGGAAAGATGTAGTTGCCAAATATAAAAATACTTCTAATAAAGGTATTATCCAGAAGGCTTTGTGTGTGAGTGTGTGTGTTTGACGGAGTGAAAAGGAGTGAAAATATCAGCCCGTTATGTTCTACAGTCTTTTTTTGGACTGAAAGACGAACCAAACTGTGAAGTCCTGAACATTCCAGTTATGCAAGACCTGAAAAGTTTAAGAGATGGGGGGAAGAGAGAGAGAGAGAGAGAGAGAGAGAGAGATGGCATTCCTTCACTGAACAGTATCATTCACTAATGTCCAGACATAACATTTTATTGATTTCTTTGTGCACTAAAGAAAAACCCCAGGAAATTCTGCAAGGTTAACTGCAACACCCGTACAGTTTCTCTTATTCAGCTTATAAGCTCATATTGACTGACTATTTGCTGTCCGTAGCTTTATCATCACACCATCACAGACGACTCAGCAAAATAAATTAAGGAAGCATACACAGATAAGGATAAAATCAAATATGTGGTTTTAGAGCTGCATGTAATATTAAGGACTTGTTGGCACTGGCCTGCCTCTCAGCTCAGAGCTGCTGATGTGTATGTGCCAGCACATGCTTGTGGCATTTCAAATATGTGTAAATGAAGACTGTTCGTTAAACATGTCATTATATGCATTAGGGTTGTGAGCATTGTAATTTTTTTCTTTACTTCAAAGCGAAGGGATTTACCAAAGAATGAAGGGGGACTGTTAGAGATTCTTTTACGGTGGATGAGACGAGTGCTTCCTTCTTGCTCAGAATGACACCGAAAAGCCCTTTGACCTGCTTCTCAAGTAGAGGTGTGTCAGTATAACCTTTGACCTCGTTCTCAAGTAGAGGTGTGTCAGTATACTGGTATAACATGATAAGTTAATCTGGAACAGGTTAGAGTCTATATTTGTCCAGTGTGATGCTTCACACACAAAATGAAGCACCTTGAAGGCAACTCGGGAACAGTTAACGGTCCTGGGCCTTTCTTTATGGAGCAGAAATAGATGGAGGTAGAACACTGATACCCCCCTCTCTGACTGCAGAGTCATTCCCAAAAGTTTAAAGAACACACTTTTTTGAGGCAGGTCAACAAAAAATGTTATTAGAAACAACAGAAAATGGCACAAAAACAAAGATAGAAGAAAAAAAATCCCCCAAATGCTACAGACTCCACCTCCTTCCACTACACTGGTTTTGTATGACCTGCATTTACATATTGAAACCTGACAGTGTTTGCAGAGCAATTTACTAGGGGTGTAAAAATGTGATGTTGTGCATCCGGAAATTCTGCAATTCACATCGGGTATGTGAGCTTTCTGTTAGTTATGCATTAATTAATTAGAGTGTTCTGTTAATTATGCATACTGTTTGAACACCAGAGGTCCCAATCTGCACAACCCATAGAGTTAAAATATATAGACAGCACTCTCACTGATAAGTCCGACTCACAATGACCGACACGCATTATAGGTTATATGATCCAACCATCACGTTATAACACGTTAGAGCTCTTCAGTTGCTTTCAAACAACGCCAGCTCTGCACCGCTGAGATCTGCAGAGTCTTACAAAGAGCTCCTTTTTTAATTAGTTTTATACAGACAAAAATGCACACTGTTTTGCATTGTTTATGATTCAGAAATAACAGTGTTTTGTCATAATTTTTCATTACAATTTTGTTCAAAATATTATGAGAATCTAATTGAATCTGCGAATCGAATTGCCTATAGTTACTCAAATAACTACTCTTTAAAACTGTGGTGAGCAGAAAAGCATCTCAGAACGCACATGTGAAACCTTGAGGCAGATGGGATACAACAGCAGAAGACCACACTGGGTTCCACTCCTGCCAGTAAAGAACAGGAATCTAAGCCCACAGTTAGTTCACCAAAACCGGAAAGCTTGGAAAAAATTGGGAAAAAAACAAGCAATGTTGCACTTTCCAGTTTCAGTGTAGATGTATTAATGTAACCCCTACTGCAGAGCCAGCTGTGGGAGCTATGAGTGATCCTTCAGTCACTAATAGTATTGCTGTTTGTAACTGAACATCTCACTGGTTGAAGTTCCAGAAATTTCTGGTATATAAAAAAGACAGTTAATTTAGGTCAGAACATGACTGTGCCTTGTCCTCTTCTCGTACCTTTGATGTGACAGGCATCTGTTATAAGAACTATACACAGTTTTCCATTGCAGGGTGGGAATTAAATCTGCATGAGGTCTAAAATTATACCTCCAAATAATTTTCTGTTCTACTGTGTTAATTATATGTTGTTGTTGTTTTTTTTGTAAACACTCTCCTTTGAATCTTGGCATAGAGATAGCAGATGGATGTGAAAAATAGTAAGGAAAATGCTGCTTCCTTGACTATAGCTTAAGTGTCTAAGGGTGGTGATGTTTTATTGCTAGTCCCAGAATACCTACTCCTGTTAATGAAACCACGTTCTGTGTTACTGATGTACTCCAAAAACTGTGTGGCAATACTGATATTATCTGATATATTAGAGGATGTAGATGAGTACAAAAACATATGAAAAAAAGCAGCTTGTGTCACTGAGCAGGCTACTACAGGTTTCATGTCACTCTGTTAACTCCATTACTTGAGAAACTGATAGAAGTGCTCTCCCTCTTCCTCCGTCCATTCCCTTGTAGCGACATTTGTTCCTATATGAGCAAACATGCAACATTTGGCTCAGAGTAGTCTCATAAGCAAGACTTCAGTCTCTAACTAGAGAGTCTGGTGGTTTGTAATTAAACATGAACCTCCAGTTTTGATACTACTGCCCAAGTTTCCCCCTTTCTTCAGTGGATAATTTCATCTGGATACTGTAGATTTGTACCTAGGAACTAATCCTAAAGACTTTCCTGTACTCATCTAAGGACTCCTACCCGTATGCTAGAATGTTTTATATAATTGTTGCCATTTTCTAAATTTGGATCTCAGGAATTCAGATTTAGCATATCAAAATAATATAGAACACATGTTTAAGTGGAAATAAAAAGGCTTCTGTTAAAATTGCAATTTTTTGTGATGTAAAAAAAATTAAACCAACATTAATCATGTCAGATCTTTTTTTCCCACATTTAATGTGATATAGGAATCAACAAACTTCAAGTGAAAATCAAATACAAACATTTTAGGGAGAAAAAAAAGAAAAAGAAGTGATTGAAATATATATTTTGTAAAAGGGCTACAAAGCCATTTCTAAGGGACTCCAGCAAACCACAGTGAAAGCCATCAATCTCCAGATGGAGAAAATCTGAAACAGTGCTGAATCTTCCCAGTGGCTGGCCTNGAAATTACAAAAAAAAAAAAAAAACATTGGAGAGGGTTCTCATCTCATCTCCTCATCCTAATGGAGAATGTCTGGTGATCTGAAGCTCAAGTGTATTTGGGTTACGCAGCAAAACAACATTCTGACACACAAGAGCAAGTCCACCTATGAATGGTTCAAGTTTGGAGTGGGTTAAAGTCCTGACTTGAACCCCATTAAGATGCTGCCTGTACCTTCTACAGGCAGTTCATGATCAAAAGCCCTTCAATCTACACTATATGGTTAAAGGTTTGTGGACACCTGACCATCACACCCATAAGTGGGCCTTCCCCAAACTGTTGCCATAAAGTTTGAAGCACACAATTGTATGGGATGTCTTTGTGTGCTGTAGCATTACAATTTCCTGTCACTGGAACTAAGTGGTCTAGTCCAAATCTGTTTCAGCATGACAGTCCCCCTGTGCACAAAGTGAAGTCCATGAATACAATTAATTCTCTAAATCTGGAATGGGATGTTCAACAAGCACATATGAGTGTAATGGTCAGGTGTCCCAATACTTGATAGCTGAATTAAAGCAATTGTGCAAAGAAGAGTGGGCCAAAATTGCTCAAAAGCAATTCTGATCTCCAGTTACCAGAAGTGGTTGAGTGAAGTTATTGCTGCTAAAGGTGGCACAAACAGTTATTAAGTTTAGGCCCAAAAGTAATTGGACAATTGACTTATACGTTTCCTCACTATTTAATTAAGAAGACAAATTAAGGAGATAAAAGGTGTGGAGCTGATTCCAAGCGTTGAATTTGCACATGGTAGCTGTTCATGGGAACTCTCAATATGTGGTCCAAAGAGGTGTCAATGCCAGTGAAGGAGGCCATCATTCGGCTGAAAAAAGTTATGCAGTGTTATGGCATGGGCATGTATGGCTGGAACTGGGTCATTGGTGTTTATTGATGATGTGACTGCTTATAGAAGGAGCAGAATGAATTCTGCAGTGTACAGAGCTATACTTTCTGGTCAGATTCAGACAAATGCTGCAAAACTGATAGGACAGTGCTTCATGGTACAGATAGATATTGACCCAGAATGCACAGCAAAAGCAACCCAAGCTCTTGCAAATGGAATGTTTCTACATGGCCAAGTTAGTTACCTGACCTCAACCCAAAAGAGCATGTTTTCACTTACTGAAGACAAAACTGAAAGCAGAAAGACCCACAAACCAGCAGCAACTGAAAGCAGCTGCAGTAAAGGCCTGGCACAGCATCTCATGGTGATGTCCATCAGTTCCAAACTTCCAGACATCAACTACAAAGGATTTACATTCAAGTATTAAAAATAATCCTAATATTTATGATTATGTTAGTTTGTCCAATTACTTTTGGCTGTATGGCTGTAATTCCTAAACGGTTAATGCAATATTTTTGTTAAACCCCGTGAATTAAAACTGAAAGTCAATCACTTTGACTTGATCGTTTCATTTCAAATCTATTGTGGTGTACAGAGCCAAAATTACGAACATTGTGTCACTTGTGTCATACTTATGGACCTGACCTACACATATATAACCACCTTCTAATCAGACATCAGCCAGACATCACGTAGATCTCAGTCAGCAATGTTGCTCATCTCAGTTCTAGGAAAATTATGACAAACTGCTTGCACAATTAGAAATCTTAATAAGTTCAAGATCAAGATAATGTAAGAGTAAAACCACTGCTTGGTTTCACAGCTCACAGCTCTGCTTGTTTACACACACACACACACACACACACACACACACACACACACACACACACACACACACACACACACACACACAGACACACAGAACAGAGATGAGTGTCACTGCTGATTAAGATCTATGTCATTCCTGTGCAGATTAATGCTGATGTGAAGGTGATCAAATAATACTTGAAAGTTTGCCTGTAATTTCTGATTACCATTACACTGTAACTTGAGGAAGCCTTTCTTTATCAAAGGAACCATGGAGGTGTTTGGGTGTTAGATGACCTTGCTGCCTTCAAACTATGTATAAGCCTGCAACAAAAATGCACTCTTATGGAAAAAAAAAGTAAAAGTTTGCTCTCTTTGGGTTTGTCCTTCTGGAGCCATTCAACTTTCTATGTAGAACCTTACAACACAACTCTCCTCTGTTTGTCTTTCACAGGAGTTACAAATATTAGCTACCCAAACCCCTTTAAAACGTATATAACACATTATATTATGCATAATGAATAATGAATGCTCATTAACTGAGTCAAAAATAGTCTACAGGATGATTGTCTGTATTTGTGTATTATTAAAATAACATTTTCTGTTCATTTCCAGTTCATCTTCATCAGATTAGGTCAGGCCATGCAGGCAGCCTTTTGTCTGCTTCTCGATGTGTCACAGAAGTCTGTGTCTTCGCTCACAATAAACCAAACATCTGCTTGAGAGTAACAACTCATGACTAAAACCTGAGAGGTGACTTTTTCCAGTTGTTTTCTACAGATTTAATGCATTTTGCATACAAACATTTTACATGTTACAGATCAACACGGTCAACAAGCTATCATTAATGTTCAAGCAACACTGCCATCCAGCGTTTAACCTGAACATGACAACAACATTTTTAGGTTAAAGGGTATTAAAAAGTTATGCGGTTTATAAAAAGAATGTCAGTATTGCATCACATAAGTGACTCATTGTATAAGATAATAAAAACAAAACTATTACTGCCACCAACGTGTTCCCAGCCAAGATCAATAAAAGAATTGGAGTCACTTGTGAAGAAACATTTTTCAAGTGGTCACTTAAAATACCACATATCACACTCAAAACACTGAAGCTTCTGTGTTGTAATTATGTACTTACAGTATCTCTAAGGCCAGGCGGCTCCACCGGTGGTACCAGCCTGTAGGCTTGTCCAGATTGGCATCATCTGTAAGGTATGCGACTGGGGAAAGAGAAGTAAATCCGCCTGACATTTGCCCTTGGCTTGATACCCATAATCTTAAACGAATACTCCAGTGATTTTTCTCTATCTCTTTTTCACTGCACCTGCAGCATGTTTGTGTGATTGTGACAGACATGACTTTTAACATGCTTCCTGTAAGGACAACACTTTTAATTGTTTGCTCAAAACTCAGAGGAACTCTAATGCCACTCATTGAATTCTGCTGTCAGTAAATGTTTATGTGAAGCATATATATGTGGAATGCTTTCTTTAAGGGAATTTGTAATTCAAGTCTATAACTTGTCATTTCAGAGATTGGACTACTTTTTCAGAGAGACAAAGTTGTGGTTTTGAGGCTGATGGTACTTGGGCATCATAAACCCTGAACTGCATTTTAGTGTATTGCTTAGTGTATTGTTGGAAAGTTGAAGAAAGCTTTGGTCAGACTTTCTCTGTTATGAGTCTCATGATTAATGCCTATTTGTTAAAGCGTTGGTAGTTGCAGTTTTGAATTTGCATTATACAGACATATGCATTTTGGAATTTACAGTATGGAGCAGAAAAGCGTTTGTTCTATAATCAGGAGTTTGTGAACTCAAATCCCAGTGATATCACAGGCATGGATAGGATTCCCAAAACTTCCCTGTCAATCAGAGTGACACTAGCCAGTCATGGGCATCTGTGAGCTCATGTATTCAGAAGAGTGCAGAAAGCGCTTTCTCCCGAGAGTTCAGATGCCCTGCAATGTAGCAGTTTGAAAAAACCTCGCGGTTTGTGGTAGGTAGCTGTTGTATGAGAGGTGAGAGTTGGCTAAGAACCGAATTAGGAAAAAGTGGAGTAAAAAATAAATAAATAATTAATTAAAATAAAGTTGAGTCTGGCCTCAGAGTTTGTGGTAATCAGTTGTATTCAACAGAGGTACTTTCCTTTTCAACTATATACTATATATACAGACATAAAGTGTCATTAGGGTCAATCATTCAGGCCTGTACCATTCTCTTACAGAGAAGAGTCACTGCAAATCAATACATCCGTAGTCTGACTGATTATCTTTATAGCATGCTAACACATTTCTACCCTCATGAGAGTGGTCTCTTCACAGGGCACAAGAGGGATCAATGAATGGTTTAAATGTGAAAAGGATGCAAATCCTATGCTACAATCAGTGGAGTCACTGTGTGGAGTGCCTTGTGAAGGTCTGGCTTTCCCCAGATTGCCACTGCACACTCAGGGTTCCTGGGATAGGCTTCGGATCCATTGCGACCCTGACCAGGACAAAGCTGTTACTGAAGATGAATGAATGAAAGAAAATACTGCAGTATATCTTCCTCAAACAGTATTTTATTCTCAGAGAGTTTAGCATCAGATCAAATCTAACTAATGACCTCTGGTGAATACCGCCTCACAAATGTTCAGTGCTATAGGCTTAGCCTACAGATAACAATGCTGATTCATTCCTTTGGTTTTAAACACAGTGCTTATAAAATTACTTCTGATTGTAGGTGATGTATATAAGCTTCTGTGAATATTCATTTTTTTAATCCATTAATGACAGAAATAAAGCCATTTACAAACAAAGCCATGTTTCACAAGGTCAGTCCACTGTATGTAGTTGATTACATAACCAGTAGGGGGCCATTTGCTATTCGGCTACGACCTTCATCGTGTTGAATCTGCTGCACAGAAATTTTTATTCGTTAAAAAACTCTACAAAGAATACAAAATTATATGCCATAAAACTTTTTTTGTGTGTGTGTTTAAGATTTGTGTATTTGTTGCTGGTTATGTACTGCACGAAGGCGCTTACTTACCGTTTTTGAGATTGTGTCGAATCAAGAAATAGTTTTGCTAAGATACATTTACCAGGCTGTCAAACGCACACCTTCATCATGGCGGCGCCCGTGAGGAGCAGCGATAGTTCAGTAGCGAGTGCTTCAGCTCAGTCCGGAGCCGAAAATGTCCATCTACAGTACAGTGTTGTCTTGGATCATCTTATCGGTGACAAGAGACAAATTAAAGAGCTGAACCCGAGCGTTATGGGCGGTTTACCGACTCCGCACAAAACAGACGAGCAGAAGATGATTGAACGCGGGATGGAGAGCTGCGCCTTTAAAGCAACGCTGGCGTGTGTCGGAGGTAATGAGATGAACACAGCAGCCAAACGCATGGGAGTGAATTAGTGATCATGTTTGATGTTTGGAATGATAGTTAGGTACAGGTCGTGCATGTGCTCTGAGTGCTGATCTTTATGATTGGGACTTGAATGGAGCAGAATAATGAAGGTCTGTCATACACACTGACATGATAAACCTACTTTAATCCTATTAGGAACTGTTTAATAAGCTCAGTGTTGCAAACTCTTCAGAGCAAAGTAGATAATCCATGCTCAAAAGTAGCTATAATGACGCACTTATCTAATTTACATGCTTGTTACGAAGGAAGATTTTCTGAAGACACAGAATAGAATAGAATAGAAATAATCGATTATAGGTTATTTCTTATGGAAAGAAGTATTTGGTCATGGCACTTATTTACCATCCAACTCAGGGCACCGGGCAGGGGACACCCTGGACGGGGTGCCAATCCATCGCAGGGCACAATCACACACA
>CM074971.1:8387692-8403306 GCA_037577455.1 Pangasius macronema | reverse complement strand
CCATGCCCCCCGATGTATTTACCAAATGGACTCAAATCAACTACTAACGTATTTACAAAATATTTCAATTTCTCTCCAGATCCCAGACAAAAATAAGGAGTGGTAGTCAGTCAGGGAATAGACATGAAAGAAATGATTAAGGATGCAGTACCTCACTTTTATTACTTGTAAACATCACCAAGAAGAGTTTAATATGAAGAAGTTCACATCGGGAATGTTGATGATCAGTGATTGAACATTGGGAAAGTTGGTGATCAGTGACTGGTCATTGGGAATGTTGGTGATCAGTGACTGGTCATTGGGAATGTTGGTGATCAGTGACTGGTCAATGGGAATGTTGGTGATCAGTGACTGGTCATTGGGAATGTAGGCTTATGCAGGTGCAGCTCAGGCTTTATTGACTGAACCTAACATATAACCAGCAGCTGTGATGTGTCCTGGATAGCTGTATAGAGTGCAGGACAGTCACTAATGTCTGCATAAAGGGTCACTAGATTATAATTTTTTTTTAATTAAGTTGCTATACAGTGTAAAATGTGACCAAATGTTGCGGCAAAGTCACCAAGTTGGCAACACTAAATGAGCTACCAAGTTGATTTAGGTGTGTTAGTGCTGGGATGCTTAGATGCGTAGAGAGAGTGACTCCAGTGTGAACACTGGAATACACTGATCAGATAAATACCTAGAGCTGAGAAAATCTTTATGATCTTTGATTTGTAAAAGTTGTCATTATTCAGTTGTGTTTTTTCTTTTTTTCTGCCAGGTTTTGTATTAGGAGGTGCTTTTGGCGTCTTTACAGCTGGCATCGACACCAATGTTGGGTTCGATCCTAAAGACCCACTGAAGACCCCCACAGCGAGAGAAGTGCTGAGAGACATGGGTCAGAGAGGAATGTCCTACGCCAAAAACTTTGCTATTGTTGGTGCAATGTTCTCGTGTACAGAGTGCATTATAGAATCGGTAAGTTTCCCCCTACGGAAGGGGAAGAATACGTCTCTGTGTTTCGTATACATGGAAAATCGAAGATGAACTAGAGATTTATTTAGATCTTCGCGATTATGCTTAGAGTCAGATTTCAAGATCCCTCTATCTTTTGGTCCTCTGTAGTTTTCCTGATGCATGCTAATAAGATGCCTGTTGTTACAGTGCATAACAGTGAGTACCAAAGAGCCTGTGAGTCCTGTTGGACACAATTCTTCCTCCTTTAATGCTCAACTACAGTCAACTCCAGACTTATAAGCACCATACAAAAAATGTATTAAATAAACATAACATTCAGTGATTAATATTATCAATTAAAACTACTTACCTTACACTAATACACTGTCCATCTCAATCTCAGGATTTACACCCCATTAAAAACTTACCTAAAAACTGTTCTGAATTCAAGATGATGATCCATGTGTAGAAACTTAAGGATATAAACTTAGGAGTGGTCCAAAATCCCTTTACAACCTTTGCTCGTATATTCTGACTCGCTTGGAAGTCACTTTGCGTACTCGTGAAGCATCTACTGTAGCCTCTGCCAAATGAATGCATGTAAATGCCATAATATGTAGATAAAAGATAAAAGAATAATTTTCCTGTCACAGCATCGTGGTAAATCAGACTGGAAGAACGCAGTGTACAGTGGCTGCATTACTGGCGGTGCGATTGGATTCAGAGGTAGGATTCACATCATCGACATTTACACACTTTTATAAAACTTGACTGTTATGCCTGGTTTACACTGTATGGTTTTTGTTCCTGAACTTTGTCACAGACAAAAAGCACACATCGTGAAATCATTCTTTGGTCGTGAGTTGAACAATGATAAAATGCATAATGTAGATTGGGGGGGACATCTATGTATACCATCATCGAAATGGCAAAACGTAAACAAAACATGCCAATGGACAGAAAAAATATCCTTCTTTCTGTTTATGCGAAAGCCCAGATCACACTGACTGATGATGTAAGTAGAAGGTAGTAATTTCCTTTAATGAAAGGTCTATCCTTAGAGGATCTTCATCATATAATCTGACATGGAGAGCACATTTCTCAAACACTCTGTTATAGACTTAGCCAAGATTTTATTGGATCTTCTCATACATTGTGACAGTAATTTTAAGAGTGCTGAAATTGCACAGTGTAAAGCTGGTTGTAATCATTGTTATTTATTCAGATGTAACAGTTGTAACTGTAACTATTTATTATCCTCTAGCTGGCCTGAAAGCTGGGATTCTGGGTTGTGGCGGTTTCGCTGCTTTCTCTGCTGCTATTGAGTATTACCTCAGGTGAACGGCTGCTTCAGAACTTCCAGAGTTGGATGGGCTCTGAACAAGAACCTATATTACCAAGAGCAGGCTCTGAACATGAGACTTTTTGGCAGGCTTTACTTGCTTGTCAAATGATTTTGAAATGGTTCTCATGGAGAACCGACCTGCCAGTTCATTTTCCTGACCTGGCTAAGTGTGTGATGTGATTTCCGAGTGTCCTGTTGGGATCAGTGTAGACGTACCAGCTTCAGTTTGGCTTTTTAATGCTGAAAGATGATCTACAAACCAGTGTTCCCTCATGTTTTCCATGCAGTCAGAGGAATTCTCTGGGTAAAAAAAACGAAGTTGAGAGGGACCATGGTGATAAATCCTGTCAGTGAATGCTTATTGATGTGTAGTATGACTGTGTTTTTGGCCCCATCACAGTTTATGTATATAATCATACAACTAGTAAATAAAATATGAAACCTTACATTGGCTCTGGATTGGTTGGATGTCACTTGTAGTTAAAAAAATAATTAGCTTAACCTCAGAATAAATATGAGAGAAGTCTGAGTTCTTATTGCAATAAATTTATTCTACGGAAATAAAAAACCCTCTTCAATAATATCAGATATTATTAGTGTTTAGGAACTTTAAAGTGGTTATCCAGGACTTACACAAATGAAATGAGACAAAAGTGTGTTGATTTTCATAAATCAAGCAATGGCTGTATTTAAAAAAAAATGGTTATCCAATATCAGGGTAATAATAAAAAAAAAAACAACCAGAGCTTTAATGAAACTGCTTGGCAGTGAACACAAGTGTATTTTCCTCATGCAAAAGGATTATTAAAGAATCAAAAATTCCTTCGAGGATCACCATTGGAGATTGGTAGAGGATAATCACATATAATTTGGCATCACAACGTCTACAATTGAGCACAACCTCCATGCCAACAACTACTTTGAAATCATGCAAGAGGAAATGTTTCATCTAACCGCAAATGTAAGAACTTTGGGTTCACTAGACACTACTGGAGCTTTGATTAGGACTGGGTTCTGTCCTGGGTTCTGTGGCAACAAACACCACAGGTACAATTCAATTCAATTTTATTTATATAGCGCTTTTAACAGTGGACATTGTCAAAAAGCAGCTTTACAGAAATCTGGATATAGATTTAGATTTATCCATAAACTACCACCGTTTCTTTTGAGGGACTCTTCTGTACTCACTTCTTTGACTCTCTGTGACCTATCACTCTTAAATCTAAACTTTTCTACACTGGATACTAAGCATGAGGGTTATTCAGTTTTAGCTTATAAGTACATAATATCCAAGTAAAGTTATCCATTGTATAGTGAATGAGACCTGAGCAGTTTTTAGCAAGTGCAGTCATCAGGCTGTCCAATTGAGAACATCCACAATCATCTTTAGGTTATCCATGTGGTACCACCTGAAGCAACCTCACGGCAAACTTTAGGGTATCCATGCAGGACCATCCTCAGCCGCAGGTAGGTTTGGTGTAAAAAGAAAGATGGTTATACAGAAAAGACCCAAATCCCTACTGAGGGGTATAGTGGAGAATCTGTAGATGATGTGAGACTGTTTTTCCTCCAAAGGCTGTGGGGATCTTGTTAGGATACATGGCATGAAGAACCAGGAGATTTTAAATGAAAATCTGTCTGTCAATGCCATGATGCTACAACTGGATCATGGCTGGATTTTCCAGTGGGACAATGATCCAAATTCCACGCAAAAATGCTTCAATGAGTACAATGAGTCGTGGCCTAATGGTCTTAGAGTCGGACTTGTAACCCGAAGGTCGTGGGTTCGAGTCTTGGGTCTGGCAGGGATTGTAGGTGGGGGGAGTGAATGACCAGTGCCCTCAATACCACGACTGAGGTGAGACCCTTGAGCAAGGCACCGATCCCCCAACTGCTCCCCGGGCGCCGGAAGTGGGTTTTGATCTGGTGTGATTTCAACCCAAACACCTCTGGTTCCTGTCTCCCATGCCATATGCCTCAGTTACAAACAAAGGTCTCTTTCACACTTATACCAGGATGTCAGTCACGTCAGGAAGAAACTGATCAAATTATAGTCAAAAGGATATCAAATGTTTGCAAGATTTATATACTGTAAAGCTTTTAGGTGCTCTGGGTCAGTCTAGCTCATCCAAATCCAAGGCGCCGTTTCATGAGTTCCTCGCTACTGCTGTTTTGGACTAAATGCATTTTTCACCAAGTCATTTATTTCCTTACACGGGATCACGCAGTCCCAAACATGGCAAATTGTGTAAACTGCATTGTGGGAACCATGTTCATTTCTGTCGATTTTGCCATATGTTCTCTTCTGCAACATAGCCAGATTTAAAAAAAAAAAGGAATTTTATTTATTTTTAAATAAACATGCATTTTTTTTTATTGAGGATGCAAACTTTTTTCTGTACTTCTTCTTGGACCCAACAAAGTTTCTAACACTCTTAAGCAACTTACCAACGTGTGACACATGTAAGCAGTGTCATATGACATGACAAACATTTGTATTATAAAAAGGGACTTTTTAAATGTAACATGCAGCAGGAAGTTGGCGTGCAGCCGTCTCCTTATGCGACGATATCAGTCACTACAGATTTCCAAACACGTACAGCTATGACTCAATGACTAAACGGGGCGCCAGTGACTAAAAATATAATGGATTACAGCCCAACTTCACTTTTTTTCAGAAGCTCACATTGTTTCTCGAGTTCAGTCATCCATTTTCTCACTTTAGTTATTCAAAACTAAAACTAAAATAAAGATCCTGCAGTACACCAGCGTTTGCAGTTTAATTCGTCTTTTACCTGCCAGATGAATTTGGGACATTACAAAACATTGCAGTACGCTTGATCTTTATTTGGGTGCTTGTGATTTAGTGAACCTTTGGTGTGTGTGTGCACACAAGTGTGAGAGATCATTTCCACACCAAACAAACCACTCGCACACATCTTCGGCAAATTCTGATTTACTTCACGGTGCCGATTCAGAAAGGTTCAAAAAAATAAATTCCTCTCTCAGCTGAAGGTTAGTTGTATGCAACAGGCCATTTACTTTCAAACAAGACATTTCTCAAAAGGTTACACTACAAACAAATCAAAGCCTCATTATATATCAAATCTGATACATAAATATATCATATATGTATATTTAATAACATGAAAATAAGAAGAGGCAGGGAGTGTTTTTTTTGGAGAAAATTAAAAAGAGTGACACTAAAGGACATGAATTCACATTAAGAAACAAAATGCAAACAAAGCATAATGGTTGTCTCTGAATGAGGTCTTTCCTTTCTTGCTTAAGAAAGAATGTGGACAACAACAACAAAAAAAACAACAGAAATGTGTTTAGCGTTTAAAGAAGGTGCAATAAATGTTGGATAGACTTCAAACTAATGGGAAGCTGTTACAGTGTAGTTCAAGTACAGCAGGATGCCTTCAGTTATTGCTAATGAGTTCAGTCATTAATCCATTGGCTGCAGAGCTGATCAAGCACTAATATTACATACAGCAAAAAAAGAGAAAAGGGAAATTGTTCAGACAATTCTGAGACTTTTGGGGGGTGGTGGTGGGTGGGATCTGATTAGAAGAAACTCATCAAAAGAATAGACACTTAGCATAAGGGTGATATTGATGATATTCACTTTCTTAATTAAAAAAAAAATAACATATTGGAAAAACCATTATGTTCAAGTTTACACTTAGGCTTTGCCTCCAGCATAACAGGCAACGTATTTGTCTTGGGAGTGAAATGGGCCACAGTAAACATTTGAAACAGACACAGCTGCAATGAGTGAACACTACCTGCGCTGAGCGGTGTATGAACCTCACATGAATTGAACAAAAGGCACAGGATCTTGATGCTGGACAATATGTACTCGTCTCATACCTTTACCCTGTGTAATGCCTCCAACCGAATTACAGCAAGAGAAAACTGCCTCAACCTAAACATCTTAATACTGATTCCCGTACCAGCCTAAGTGATGGAAGAGTCCAGCCTAGCATAGATGTGTTGAGACCAAAGCAGAAAATGACCTAGAATTATTATTATTATTAATATTTTTTACATTTTTTTTTTCAAACAAAAAGCAAAATTCAACCAGTTCTTTTCATTTCTAACACTGCGCAAAGATATCAGTGTATACAAAGCACTGAATATACTAAAAGACTTCTAGTGTGGCAAGTCGTATTTCTCAGATATTGTTGAGTAAAGTGCCTGGCAATCTTTGGTCTCCAACTGCAAAGGTTACAATATAAGCCACGTTGGAAGACAAACCAGCAAAAAAAAAAAAAAAAAAATCGAAGCACAAATACAAACCAAAAGACTCAGCTGTGTCATTCCATGCTCTTTCCATTTCATAGCTTTCATATCTAAATTAAACCTCTATAGATATCAGTTAACATTGTCTTTACCAAACCCTGAGCAGAAACAAAGCCTCATATAAGACTAAGATTAAGACTTATAATAATCTATATTAGGAATAATAGTGTTCTGGCTGTGCATGTGTATAGGGGTTATGATCTTTAATCTCTGCAATGAGTAACAGATTTCATTGCACACATTCAATTGCTTCAAATCCCAAAATTTTCCCAAAATACATGTGTGTGTGGTGTTTTAATCACAGTATATAAACTTGGTATATAATGACTGATATTGTAAAGGTCAAATATACGAGGACTGGAAAAATTCAAATAGTAATAATATGAAATGTTTCAGTCCATTAAATTTGTGTCAGTCAGTTCACTTATTTTAATAAATATTACTGTTTTTTGGTTAATATGCCTAACTAAATCTCCAATCCGATTAAATCTAGTCCAAAACAGTATGGTATCCAATGGAGAATTATTGAATGGCCTTAAAAAATCTATTGGACACAATTTTCCTTTTACCCTGAAGGTACCTTTTAGCCAGTCAACCAAGACATATTACTTGTTTACATCTTTAATTTTGCACCAGAGCTGTGTAATGTGTAATGTAGTGTAATGTAAGTGTAGTGTAGCTAACCAGAGCTGTGTAACGTGTAGTGTAGTGTAGTGTAATGTAAGTGTAGTGTAGTGTAATGTAAGTGTAATGTAGCTAACCAGAGCTGTGTAATGTAGTGTAATATAGTTCTATAATATAGTGTAATCAGTAGTGTCTCTTGGTGTGCAAGATGGCTGCCTCCATAACATTATATTCATCTCATAGCTCCAACACAGAAATAAATAAGCAAAGACTGGTCATCAAACATGTCTTCACTGATCTATTATGTTTAGAGTAAGTGGAAAATTGCGCAATTTTTTTTTTGTGCGTAACTGTTTGCATCGAGTCCAAGAACTAAGCCAGAGGAGGGAAAAAAAGGATGGAAATGAGAAGCCTGAAGTAAGAAAGGACCAGTGAGTCGATGATCATTGACATGCAGAGATATTTCAAAACAGGCAGAAAAGCAGGATTAACACAAATCTGTGAAACAAACCAATCACACTTGAGTGATTTGTATTAGAAATATGATGTGTACCTTTTGTATGTAAAAAACAAAACAAAACATGCACTTAAGGTACATAATATAGAAATTACAGTAATAAAATAGTGTATTCAGCTGATCTTTTGAAATACAGAATGCTCTTGGAAGAAGGTTCGAGTTTTACTACGAAAAGTAATTCGTATATTAAAAACATCAAGCGTATGCGAAACTGGTCACCTACTACCTTATTTAAATCTGTCTTTCTGTCCTGAGCTCAAATACACTGTCTCTGGAAGGTGAAAATCATGTTTAGACCACGATTTGTTTCAGTCACCCACTGAGAAGTATTTTAAGTAGTATGTGTTGAAATAAATAAATGATCCCATTTTGAGAAAATTGTTTTTGCTTCAACTGGTGCCCCAAGATGTGGTGGTTAAGTGACCTAAACAATATAGCAACTATGCAACCCTATAACAATGCTTTATAACACTTACTGTGAGCATGAGACCTGAAACTCTACCACCTCCTTCTGGACTGGAGGAATCGAGTTTTCTCAAGATTTCCAGTTCCACCTGCACCAATTTAAAATCTTATGAGGCTCTTTAAGGAAGACTATAAGAAGCCATACAAGGTAGTCTTCTAGTGAAACACACAGAAATACGATCAGCCATTAACGAGAAAGGAGCAATGCTGGAGCAGTTAAGGCAAGCAATGGGAAATGAGGATGGTGCCTAAAAATGTCACGTTTTAAGGTCTAGGAAACAGGTACAAAACCATTAACGTTAAAGTGGAGGTTCATAGTTTAAACACCATTCATACATTTGAGTCAGAGTCTGGAGAACATCTAAGAGAAGGGGAAAAATATTAACTTCAATCCAAATTTGTGAACAGTCTTTCAGTCTGCAGAATTGGAAGAGTAAGGGACACAACACAGCCTTAGATCTTTTCATTCATGTCCCCCTCCCTGCCATACATCCCAGCGTAATACCTTGAGGCAGAGCACCAGTATGATTACACGCATCCTCTCGCGGCAGAAAGGACCAGTTCACCCCAGGTGTGTACTCCAAATTAATTGCAGCATATTAGGATTGTAACAGCCGGATTTGTGTGTTTGTGTGTGGAGAGAAATACTAGTAGACCTTTCATAGAATAACTAACAGCAGAAGCAGTTGTAGTTGATGCTAATCTGTACTGGAGTATCCGAGCGCTTGGTCCTCGCTGTGCCATTACCAGATCTCCTTACTCTATTCTGCCTTGGCGTGAGGTGATGAAGTCAAGTCCTGGTGGTTGGTGCTGCGCTGGCGCAAGTAAAGACGGTAGCCCTTTCGGCAGAGCAGGATGAACCAGTAGAGTTGCGGCGCAAGGATGCACATGTTGCCCAAGTTGGCATGGAGCGGGATGTGCAGGGGTACAGCATAGATAGGGAGGCCGTAGTGCTCTCCGTACACCCAGTACATGTAGGGGAAGAGTGCAATGCGGCACAGGAAGAAGCTCAGCAGCACCATGCAACCGTTCACTTTGTGCAGCCAGCATTCTTGCAGACCCACCTACAGAGGGAGGAGAAATATTGAAATAGGAGGACTTGGGAAAAGAAGTTAAGAGAGTAAGAAAAAGGGGAAATACCTGGGCACATTTACGATAATTATCACAGACATCATCAAACCTCAAAAGAAAAACACCACCATAAGTGCATTTCCACACTCGGACTGGACTTGACTCTGGACTCACAGATTATTTTAGGTTATAGTATTATGTCTATATACGTTCATGAATATTGTTTTTTGAAAAATAAGAGAAAATAACTATTTTGTTCATTAAACAGATGGCATATATTGCTTATGTAATTAGTGTCTTTTGTTTGACACTGATCAGAAGAGAAACACACAGTTAAAGCTTCACTATATACATTTTATATGATTTTTATTTTATGACTTCTACATTATCAAGTCAGTACAAAACATTTTACATTTCCAAACATTCCAACATTAGTTTTCCAGCACAAATGTTTCAGAACAATGTTTGTATGTCAGTAAAGAAAGCAGCATATTACGCAAGAGACCACTTTTCAAACAAAATACATAATGAAGGCTGCTGGGTTTTGCTGCAAAAATAAGAAGCAAGTGCAGAAGAACTGAAGAAGAACTGTGGCTGCTTCTGCAAGATGAGACTTTTGCAGTACTGTATATATTGCCAAAAGCGCCTACAATGGGCATGTGAGCATCAGAACTGGACCATGGCGCAATTGGAAGAAGGTGAACTGGTTTGATGAATCACATTTTCATCATGTGGACGGCCGGCTGTGTGTGTGTTGCTTATCTGGGGAAGACATGGCACCAGGATGCACCATGGGAAGAAGGCAAGCCAGGAGGGGCGGTGTACAACCCTTCATGGCAATGATATTCCCTAATGGCAGTTGCCTCTTTCAGCAGGATAATGTGATAATGCAGGGATTCACAATTCTTTGTTTAAATAGTTACTGTTAATTTACTACCTAAAGTAGCAAACCACTATAACTGTTGGGAGTATTGCTAATAGGCATATCATGTTATTCCTAATGCAAAAATGACAATATTTACATCTGCTTGCTGTGTAAGTTGTAGTACATACTAGACGCCAAAAATATTGTGTTTTCTAGTCCATAAAAATAGTATCTGAAGTCATACAGCAACACAACATGGCTTAAAAGAAAATACCAAATCGAAGCCAATCATACCAAAGGGCATAGACTGGGTAGATGGGTGTTCTTGGGCTATTTAGCAAAAAGTTGCCTTCATAACAAACCCAAGGCCATAAAAAGACACTGGACAGTGATATGAAAGAAAAAAATGGAGACAAGTGGCCAATATGGGAAGCAAGGAAAAGGAGTGACTTAGAGAGATGACACTGCCAGCAGCAGACCAGGGAAGACAGATGTGGAGAAAAAGAAAGTGCTTAACTCTTTGTCTTATTTCTGCTTTGGCTTACACATGAGTTTTTACCCAGGTTTCAGGAAAAGACCTGACAGACAGCACCTTTTCCAGGCCAACCTGCACAAACAGCATTCTGCAAAGCTGCTGAGCAGAAAACACTCCGAGACTGAATGTGCATCATAGCAACTTCAGTGAGAACAGTACAGTTAAAGATTGACAGTTCTCAAAGACTGGCAAATCTGTAAGCCTGTCATTGCATTGCATTTAGCTGGGGTGTGTGTGTCTGTGGGGTGTGTGTGTGTGTGTGTGTGTGTGTGTGTGTTACCTGAATCAGGATTTTGCCCAGCGAAACAAAAGGTGTACTGATTTCTGTAAGGAAGAGGCAGCCAATGAAGAAATCACCTTGGTCCTTCCTGAAGAACTGAGACAGAGGGAAGAAAAAACACCACCACACAGTCAGCAACATACAAACAAACAAAACATCCTGGTAGTGGTTGTCTGGTACTAGCAGTCCTGCAAAGCAGGGTAACATCAGCGAGCTATAGCCTAGATACTGCAACTGAAACATAAAATTAGCTGAAAATTTTTCATCTACAATTTCAGTTATCACATTGCCACATCTATCAATAATAAAACACAAACAATTCATCTGTTCTAGTGTCACTCTCTCTGTCTCTTTCCTCAGGCTACATCACTACATGAGCGATTCAGAACTCATCTATTCGATTCTGTATGTGTAGACAAAGGAGATGATGAATAAATGAGGAGGTGAAACAGGTACCGAAACAGACAGCGGCCTCCCTCAGTGAAACACTATATACCAGAATCCCAACAGTGTGTGTGTGAGTGAGTGAGGAGACCAGGTGTGCTTTCAGTGGCATGGTTGTTGGTGCAAGGTGGGCTTGGTTTGAGTATTTCGGAAACTGCCGATTTCCAAGGATTTTCATGTACAACACTCTATAGTGTTTAGACAGAACAGGCCAGGCAATGTTTTTCAATACGAACCATCGTTCAAACATCCAGTGAGCTGCAGTTCTGCAGGCAAAAATGCCATGCTGATGAGAGAGGTCAGAGGAGAAGCCTGGCACGGCTGACAGGAAGGCTGCGGTAACTCGATTAACCACTCTTTACAACCATGGTATGCAGGAAAGCAACTCAGAAAGCAAAACGTGTTGTAGATAAACTACAACAGATGACCACATCAGGTTCCGCTCATGTTGGTCAAGAACAGGAATCTGAGGATACAGCGGGCACAGGCTCACAAAAACTGGACAGCTGGACATTGGAAAAACATTGCCTGGACCGTTCTATAGATTTGTGTATGTAAAAAAACCCAGTTTTCCCCGTTCTGATGTGAACATTAACTGAAACTCTTGACCTGTATCTTCTTCCTCTTGAAACATTCTCAATATTTGGTCATATTTGGTCATATTTTTCTTGTAAAATGTAAATGGTATGTGTTTGTATATTAATGTTTAACGTGTGTGTGTGTGTGTGTGTGTGTGTGTGTGTGATGGTATAAGCAGCAGCTGTGTATGAATAATAGAAGGCAGGGGTAACTTGATCTCATATCACTACTGACATCACAGCATCCCGAAACAAAAGGCCAGGTTTCCTCCACACCGCAACATTACACTGTTGTGTGTGCGTGTGTGTGTGTGTGTGTGTGTGTGTGTGTGTGTGTGTGTGTGTGTGTGTGTGTGAGCTTCTCCCTGTCCATCAGTACTAGCAGTGTAACAGCAGTCATTGTGAGAACACCCTCCTCCACCAGGTCCTTCTGTGACAAAAGAGCTGCGCTACCTTTTCCCCTCTTCATTCTCTCTCTACTACACTCAACTGTTCCACTTGTTTGGACTTCATCTCTCTCGTCTGCGTCTCATCTTTCACGTTTCACCAAACCCTCTCTCTGTGTGTCCTTAACTGTCTACTCATCCTTTAACCCCACAGCTGCTCTCTCTCTCATCCGTCTCTCACCAGCGTAATAGGCAGGAGAATGGTGAGGAGGACGATGTGATGAAGGACCAGCAGGAACTCTTTCCTCACAAATAAGCTGACTGTTCTCACTGAGTGTCTTCTGTAATCCTCATGGCCTTTGACCTGGAAACGGTAGTAGTGGCTCAGGTACATGGCGAAGATGTCGTATGCCATGTAGGGCACTCCATAACCGAGGACAAACGAGGTGGCCAGCCAGTGTCTGAAAGACAAGTAGTGCATGTAATGCCTGTGATATAAAAAGCAACTACTAATAACAGTAGTAAATATTAAAAACAAAGAGAGTATTAATCATTTTTGCTATAACTGTTACATTTGCATGTTGCATTTTCTGGATTACTGTAGATGCTGTGATATACATGCATTAGCCTTATTGTAATAAACCCAATTGGTAGTGTTTTACCATAAATATAAATATTATAGATCTAAATAGTCCGTGCTGTAATGGGTGTAATGTGAACATAATTGCAAATTCAGAAATGTATCAAGTTGTTCCACACTCTTCTGTAATAACACCCGATTTAAGTGCTGAGACACTGTGCTGTGCACGTGGTATCTAGCAACACTTTCCGTATATATTCAGTAACTGCTTTAACCAGGTCAGAGTCATGGTGGTTTAGATGACTGGGTTAGAGTTAGGGTTAGGATTTATAATATTTATAGCCATAAACTAAACTAATTACTAATGCTTAAGCATTAAAATTGGCTGTTGTCATTCAATCATGTTAATGATGTCATCCGGACCTTTGTAAGCAAAGAATTTTATGTAACTAGACCTTTACGAATTTTAGATGAATACCTGTATTTTTTTTCTCTTTCCTGACTCAAAAAACGATTTTTACAATCTTTAAATTTAAGCAAGTCAGTGGTATTTAAAGCATCACTTTTTTCTTTCTCTCTGTCTCGCTCTTGCTCTCTCTCTCTCTCTCTCTCTCTCTCTCTCTCTCTCTCTCACACACACACACACACACACACACACTGACACAGAGTATAAGGGCTTATTAAGAGGTTTATACAACAGAAATAATTCCCTTGGTCATGGATGCTGCCCACATTAATAAAAGCTGATTGTGTATATTAATTATGTAAATAGGTTCATCCATGCACACACACGTGTACGCGCACACACGCGCACACACACACAGTCAGTCTGTTAAATGAGAACACGAGCTCGACTCCACAGAAGTGGGTGGATTAATGGACACACTGACATGGCAGAGCTGATTGGTTCACAGGGGCCGAGGCACAGTGTGGTATTAGATGACTCACCTGTTTGTTATCACGTTCTCTCTGCATGAGGACACCACGATGATTCCAGCCGTGGTGGCCATGATAGCGTGAACAGAGGAGACCAGCCTGAGAGAGACAGACAGACAGAAAGACAGCACAGTGTGAATTCAGCACAGTTCTACCGCTGAGCAGTTACAGCATTAACTGCTTCAGGCCTAGGGAACTTGTGTGCAGGTTTCAGACATTCAATATCATTCAATAATTCAATATCAGCTAGTAATAGCTATCAGTCTGCGATCAGTAAGAGGTCTCTCTGAGTCGCTCTTCTCTGACAAGCAGTTTTTTGTGTGGTCCTAGTCACCTGAGTCATCCGACGACTATGTCGTTAATGGTCCCGCCAAATTAGGTCAGTCGGTCTCTTTTTTAGCCTGCTACCATTTGGCTTGTGCAAAAAACAAAACAAAAAAACAACCATCCTCCAAATGGTTCACGTTTCCTGCTGTAACTATACTTGTACTCTTTCCTAAATCCCACCACATGCTGCACTACAAACACATTCTGACTATTAATAAAAACAACTTTTATTAGATAGAGAAATTATACTGAGTGATGCAAAAAACCAGTGAAATTGTTTCTATCATCTATTTTGATATATATACTCGATATACGTTTTTTTCTCTTGTGGACAAACTATCAATTTTTAATACGCACCTATACAGAACGTCAATTACTGATAGAAATGATACATATTAAAAATTGGCACTATCATGTTTGCCCAATATGTGTTTTCACACTAAAACATATAAGAAATAATACACAGTGGTAGTCTAAACACAACATGGAGTTTCTCCTGGCAGGTCTGATGAGGTTAATCAAGTGCTCCAACATGAGCATTTATAAAGTCACATGGGAAAGTCAGCTGGGCTGCAAAGACATTTCCCTACCTCTGGCTCCAAAGAGAACGACACACACACACACACACACACACACACACACACACACACACACACATACACACACACGCTCCCTCTCTCTCTCTCTCTCTCTCTCACACACACGCACACACACACGCTCTCCCTCTCTCTCTTTCTCTCTCTCTCATACACACACACACACGCGCGCACACACACACACGCTCTCCCTCTCTCTCTTTCTCTCTCTCACACACACACACGCACACACTCTCTCTCTCTTTCTCTCTCTCTCTCTCTCTGTTGTGTGTGTGTGGTCATGGTTGATTGTGCATATTAATTATGGAAACCGGTTCCTCTCATTCTCAAATAGTGTGTGTGTGGCTTTGGACCAGCAGCAGCTCTATTTGAAACTCAGACACTCTGCATTTATCACCACCATGTTAGTATGCCTGAAATGCACAGCAGGAAAGAGGAGCCTGTGAGTGTATTCTAATCAACAAGGATTTAAACAAGCAAAATGGGAACAAATTTATTAATGAATAAAGAATTTAAAAAATATATTTGTCATAAACACCATTTGTCTTGCAGTAAGAGAAACTTTTCTGCTGTCAGGCTAAAAGCTAAATGGCTCATTTTTCCATATGGGATGACATGCGTTCGTCATGACAACACCGGTCACATGACCTGAGGCTGCCAGTTTACACTGGAGTTGGCCCCAGGATAAGCAGTCTCTTCCTGAAAACACACACACACACACACACACACACACACACACACACACACACACACACACACACACACACAGCTCTGCCCCCCAATAACCCCTAGTTCATGAAGACTTGCACGCTGAACAC
>CM074971.1:8371579-8386324 GCA_037577455.1 Pangasius macronema | reverse complement strand
TTGTCTTGCAGTAAGAGAAACTTTTCTGCTGTCAGGCTAAAAGCTAAATGGCTCATTTTTCCATATGGGATGACATGAGCTCGTCATGACAACACCGGTCACATGACCTGAGGCTGCCAGTTTACACTGGAGTTGGCCCCAGGATAAGCGGTCTCTTCCTGAAATGTGTGTGTGTGTGTGTGTGTGTGTGTCGAGACGGGGGGTTATTGGGGATCAAGTACTTCTGAACGTGCGACTTGTGTGTCACAAGGCCCAGATTTCCACAATCTACTCTTTGTGTGTCTCTGCCTTACTCAGAGGGCTGGAGAAGGAGGGGTGAGTCAGGCAGGAGGAGAAGGTGGTCTTTGTTGTTTTTGTTTTTTTGTTTTTTTTTGTGACTTTGTCTTTTCTTTCATTCCCCTTTCAAGCGCGGGCCAGACTAAGACTGGGGTGTAATGCTAACACCAGAGTTTCTAACACACATCCATTCTGTCTTTTTTACTTTCCAGTTCCATCTCTTCCTAAATCTAAAAAAACACTTCTTTTACACACATCATGTTTGGTATATTCCAATCTTCAGACTGTGGCGAGTTCTCGAGTTGGTTGTTACATCAAAACTGATGTGTTTCTTAGTCATCAATACTATAGTAAATCTAGAAAACTATTGTTTTAGAGATATTACCATTTTATTGTTATACAAGTAGTGAAGACCCTCTTACTAAGATTAAAAGATTACTGAGTATGGACATGATCAGAACACTAACAGGTTAATTTCGCTCTCTACAATGTTTAAGTGCTGTCCGTGGTGGTGGGTCCTGCTCCACGGTGGCAGCTTGTTAGCAATAAACATGTTTTTTTGGTGCATTTTTGGCTGTGCATCTTCCCGCACACTATTCTCTTTTCCAACCATCACTTGGTTGTGAAAAAAAAAAGTTTATCATTTCAAAGGCGTTATAATTTGTGAAAGTTTGCCATGATGTAAAAGGGAAATATCCCTGCTTACACAACACTTGAACCCCAACAAATTACCACCTTACGACCATGGAGTCTGACTAGTTCTCGAGTCTAAACACCATCAGTAAGTAACAGTACAGTTAGTAATCACTTTATATATAGTAACAGTAATCATTTTATCAAGTAGCGTACTATACACCCATCAACACCATTGACAGCCTACCTCACTGCATCTATGATATATTTTTCATTTAAGGCGACAGACGTGGGTGAAGGCAGCAGCAACTGAAAAATAGTCTCTCAGTAATCTCTTCACTGTTCATGTTTAGCTAGCTTGAGGAGCTACTCTCAAGTTAGGTTTGGTGGGGGTGTGGCATATCTCGAACACTATTGGCTGTTGTGTACATCAGTCAAGCAGTTCAACACACCGACACTGACTACTTGTTTCAAAAGGTAATGCATCAGCATACAGAGGTTGCAAGACACTAGACTGAAATGAACTAATGTCATCTAAGAACAGCTGATGACCATCTAAATGGTGCTTCCTGTTTGTTATTTTGTGCACAGCAACTTCTTCTAAAGCTGAACTTGACCAGACTGCAATGACTACAGCTGATGAGTGAAAAATCCATGTTCTGCAAAACGATTCTCCATACCAGGAGGGGCAATCACAGATACCCTGCATACTACTGTACTACAGAGTATGTCAAAATAGTACATCACTTACCAGTATTAGTATCAATAGTGGTATACTAATTTGGCGTACTAGTTAGTGTAGTAGTTTGAGATGTCACCAGGTCAGACCAGTCACTATTTTTCATCTATCGTCGACGACTATTAGTCGACAGAACTGAAATTTTATCGGTGTGGAGTTTTTAATAGTTGATACGGTGCTGTTGTACTTAACTCCACAATCTTTATTTCTGACCCTCTACTCTCTGAAAATATAAAAAATGTGGAAGATTTTCACTCAAAAAGGTACAAGCATGATCCAATGCAGTGTACCCAAAGTGGAGATGCCTTCCCTGGCAGCCCATTGATGATGGACAGACATTTAAAATGAAAGCACCTGAAAGCTCCTGCTTTGTAAGTGAAACAGACTAAGCAGCCGATTTTGGCACAGAATTCTATAAAGTTTTATGGAAGAAGCGTGATATTTTATCAATAGTATGGTCAAAGAATCCATTGTTCTTCAGTAGCTAAGCATAGGATTTTTTGTCTGTCTTTTTGAACAAACGAACTAAATGAGCATTGGCAAAGACAAGAGGACTTGGCTACGTACGTCGACTTATCGGTTAAGAGAGAGACTTCATAGCCAGTGACCTACAGTCAATTGGTGTGTCAGAGCCGCCCCTTTTCCTCCTTTCTGGCAGGAGGGTGAGCCTGCTTCTGTCTGCATATTGGAACGAAGGCCTGGTTCATGTGTGTGAGGCAACACGAGCTGCATTATTCACATTCTTCCCTGTGTGTGTACCATATATATATACACACATCTGAGGGACTGAAAGTGACATCCACTGTCCCTAAGGTTTACATGTCGACCTGTTTAGTTATTTCATGCAAACTATTCTGAGACATATTTTTTCCACTGTGAGCAGCATGGAGATGTTAAACCAGAGATTGTATAAGAACTTTTGTTAAATACACAGACAAAGTCTTAGCTCCTATTTAAAACTTTCAGCTGTTGGGATTATTGACACGAGCTGTCTCTCAAATTGAAAAATATTCCCTTGCACTAGTTCCAGAAGATTGGGATACAAAACAGATCTAAAGAGTTTCAAACTAACCAGGAAATCCAACCATGTTTCGATACTCAAAATGTTGTACAGTTCTTCATGTATAGATACACTAAACTGATCCGTACTCCGTCTTATAGTGAGCTTATAGTTATCAGAAGAATATCACTATACAAAATACTGGCGAAACGAATTTGCTTCTCGTATCATCTAGCGCGATATTTCCGTTTAATATTCATTATGAGCTCTCCCTCTTCTTACACACTAGGTGGCCACAGCAGAGGAAGTAAGTTGTAGAGCACCAACGTAGAGCATGCTTATTTATTAGTTCAAAAAGTTAAGCTAATCAGAAGGAAGCATTATGGCACAAACACAAGGCCCGCAGCCTCATTTCGTTTGGCCCGCGTGAATTTGGAATACATAATATCTAATTGGCCCGTAATATATTAATGCTCAACACTGTCACACTATCCAGAATTCATAGCAGATCCATTGCAGGTAGTTACCGTAAACCAGCATAAAAAAACGCAGTGTACGTATATGTCACAGCTGGCTTGTTAAACACGGGTTAAAATCAGCACCTGGGTTCTGTGCTTGATGAATAAAAACGTATAAAAATGATTCAGAAGGATAATGTGGATCGAGCTGTTAGTGGCGTAACCAGAAGTGAATTTCTGTAGAATGAGGAAATACACAAATCACGTTTCTCATCTGTACAATTAAAGTGGTAAGTGTGATACAAATTTGTTATTTACCCAAACACTTATGGCACAGTCTACTGCCAGTCTTTCCATATTAATCATTTTGCCATGAAATGCACTTATGATACTGAAAACAATTTAAATAACAATTTTAATAATAGGGGAAAATTACACCCTATACTATAAATCCTGATCTACTTTTCAATACAATTTATTGGTATTGCAGTGGTTGGACTTGTTGTCATTACAGAATAAATGTACTAAAATTTTGTGTGTGTAAATATCGTTTCATGAAACCTGTCTCATATTGCGGCCTTAGTGTATCGTCTCATGCGATCTAAACTCTGTGTCGAGATCAAGTCAAGTTTCGTTCATATTTGGGTTGGAATCGGGGAATGTTTGTGTATATCCGAGAGAAGTGAAACAAAACTAATCTAGCCAGCAGGCTTTGGAGTAAGCTCTCAAAATACCACACACTCACTGTGGTAGATAGACACTTCGTTGTGAGTGTGCCTCCTCATTATCACTTCTGTAATAATCCTCTTCCTGCATCCTGGGGAAAGCACATCCTTCCTCTGAGCCTCACTAAAGGCCAGAAATATTCAGAGGAAATACATCATATATAGAGCTAATATAATGATGCAGTCATTAAAAGTTCCATTGAATATTTTAAACCAGGGGTTTCTATCTTATCCACAAAAGGGCCAGTGTGGCTGCAGGCTTTCTTTCTAACCAAGCGGGAGTCACACCAGATTCCACTTGTTTAATCAGTTTGTCTTGGTCTCCAATACAGTGTGCCTGTTTGGTTGGAAAGAAAGCCTGCAGCCACACTGGACTTTTACGAGGTCTTCAGTCTTATCTGCAAATCATTTAACATACTACATATAAAATCTACATATACCATTTTATATAGAATATGGAATAAGGAATTGTTTGTTGTTTTTAATGCCCAAGAAACGTTTCCTAGAAATATCTAGAAGGTTCTTTTTTAGGCAGAATCTTCCAATTTTATATTTATTTTTTATTATAACTGCTATTTAATTGCCACTAAACATATGCAAGATGTTTTTATATCAAATTATTGTTCATTGTGTCTTTACCAACAAGATGATTGGTTCATCTCACTGCGGGATGACTTGCATAATACAGCTGTCATGTCAAACAGTATACACTACTTCATTCATATCTTATGTAGTGGCCCATCTCAACTCATACCATCTCTGTTGTGTGCTCTGTTGTATTTAACGATAACTAAATCTGTCAGAATATATCATAATGCCCAAGATTTTGGTCATCAAAACAAGCTGCCTAGCTAGCTAGTTTAGCATGAAGGTTGTGTCAGACATAGGTTCAAACATGCTGATCACAATCTGAGGGTATACACTGAAATCTCTAGGGTTTGAGATGAATATAGATCATCGAATATAAAATGTCATCTTTCATTTCCTGATATTTACATTTAGATTCATTCATTCTAAGTGTTCAACAACTTAGAACATGGCATGTTTGTTGGCAGACAGAATGTTTCTGTAGACTTCTGAATTCATTCAGATTTAACAAAAAAAAAAAGGTGTTTGCAGCCAAAATCCAAAGCTCAAACCAAGAGTAGAAATTCAGAGCTATTAATTGTTTAAACAATCATAACAGAACGGCAATAAGAAACACCGGTCAGTCAATATTGTGGAAGCGAGGGTGTGATCGAGCATCAGCTGCGACTAGAGAGGAGGCAGGAACAGCCGCAGTCATGAAGGTTTTGAGGTGATTTGAGGCGGGAGCAGGCCAAGAACTGATGGGTGTGCCAGATGCTGCTGCAGCCAGCCACATCTCTAGCCGCAGCTCCACCATCCGTGGCTGCTCCAACCAGCCTGGCTGTGATGCTCATGAAGAGGTCATCCAAAGAAGATCCAGGGGCCTTTGAGCAGCTCTTCAAGTGAGCGGCAGATGCCTGGGGAGGCCTGAGGCTGAGTGGGCCCTACACGTCCTCCCCTTGCTGTCAGGGGAAGCCCAGCTCACCACCGAGCAGCTGCTGCCACGAGTCCAGCTGGAGTATTGAAGCGTGAGGAAAGCAGTGCAACAACAGGTCGGCCTGACCCCGGAGGAACACCAATGACACTTCTAGGTCCTGAAACTCACAGAGGTCTGCCACCTGTTTGCCTTCGTGCAACAGCTCAAGGACTCCTGTTGGCGGTGGATGCTGGCTGAGGAGCGGCTCTCCAGTTTCTCTCCGTCTCTCACCCCTCCAGTTTCAGCTCCCCCTGACTGAGGTGCCAGGACCCCGAAACCGGTTCCCCGAACTCGGTTTCTAGCCTACTTTTCCTCCCCTCCCTCTCCTTCTTTCCCAATATCTCCCCCCGCTCCCTTTCTCTCCACACAAGTAGAACGTCCTTTCCTACTAGGCCCAGGGCATAGCCTGGACAGAGTTGCGGAGGGGAAGCTAGGCATTTCCAGGACCAGCATTCCCTCATGGAAGTGGGAACACTGATCCAGATCATTGATGCGCCACAGGCCTCAAGCAGGAACGTACCGTGTGTCAGTGAGTATACAAGAGAGTAAACATCAGGCCTTGGTGGACTCGGGGTATAACCCAGCCACCAAATGTTTGTGAATGGGTCCTGCAGGAGTGAGGCATGGTGCGGCACTTGTGCAGTGTTGGCTGGAGAGGTTGCGCTGTCGACGTCAGCTCTGTGTCGGGGGATTTCCCTCCCGAGGCACATCTGCGATCCAAGTGAGAGTTATTGATGGTCAGCACATTCAGGACAAAAAACAGATAATGGCTCATTTCTATTGGCTGGGCATTTGCGGCAATGTACACTGGTGGTGTGCGACATGCCACGAAGGTCAGCTGGTGAATCTGCTGGCCCTCCTAAAACCTGCTTTGCATCCATTACCCTTAAAGTGACCTTAATTGGTGTTAGCCTAGTGGATTATGCAATGCGATATCTAGAAGCAATGCCTCTGCGCAACATCTTATGCATGCAGTGTTGTGGACACCCTCTTCCGTGTAACCTCCTGAGTAGGAATCCTAAAAGAGATTGGGCACTATATGGTACAGACACAATGCGAGCTTTATGAATTACTAGGGATTAAATCAATTCGCACTAGTGTTCACCATCCACAAACAGATGGCCTTGTAGAGCGGTTTAATCAGACACTAAAAAAAACATGAATTTGGATAAGTGCCTCAAGCCCTTGTTATTTACAGTACGAGAGGTCCCACAAGCCTACAAGGTGTTCTCTCCATTTGAATTACTGTACAGGCGCAAGCCCCACGGCTTCTTAGAGGTCATTCAAGAAAATTGGGAGAAGACACCTTCTAAAAGCAAAAATGGAGCACCAGATCCAGTCCAGTGGATGGAACCTGTGAGCGGGCGTTCTGCTGGAGGGGGAGAAGCACCCCATGCTGTAGATCAGTCAGAAGCTCTCAGTGAGGAAGAGTAAGTACAGCAGTCAGTGGTCCTCACTCTCTGGTACTATTTACTGGGGTGCCCCTTTACCCTCTATTCCTCTCTCTATTACCCTCTATCGCATGAAGGATGCCAACACGCAGATCACTCATTGGTATCTGGCACTTCCGACATTTAAGTTTGAGATGATGATGGTGGCAGATTATTTCTCCTGTAAGGGGGAGGGGGGATTCAGGGGAATCAGCTGCAGGTTAGATGGCTCCCCAGCATGAGTCGGACGATGGGTGTGTGTGTGATATATATATACATATATATATATACATACACACATATATACATCACTTCTATATATGGTATATATATTTCTATCATTTTTTTTAGATTCAGCCATATAAGGGCAGTTAACCATTTAAACATCACATTTTTGTGTGATTACTTAAGTTACCACTGTTGAGGAGGAGTTTGACACTTTTTTCTCCAAATAAAATCAGGAATGTTTACTTTACCTCAGGTCAAAAGATCATCCTTTTCCTTATTAACATGAGGGCCACAGCACATTTCATAAGAATTGCATGCTGGTCTATTGTTGGTGTAATCCACTCAAAGCAGCATTCCACTAAATTATTCATTTCGGTTAAATTACATGCTGAGTCATTTTGACTTCACAGTCTGCCAGATGCTGTCTCTTAGTTCCACCGTACAGTACAAAGCTAAAATTAGCAATGAAAACGTAAAAGACTTAAATAGATTTTTTTATATAAGGTTTCTATGCCACTAACATTTCAAAAGGTTTGCAGATCTTACAGAAGCACAAATATTTCACACAGGAGCTGTAATGCAGGCTGATAGTGTCATTTATCAGTGTTTGGAGTGTATTAGTCAATTCCACTGAATCCCAGTGATGGGATTATCTGACCCCTGTCATCTTGGAATATTGTGCAATGCGCTAATCAGTCAGGAGCATGAATGGTTTTAGAGCTCAGCCAGAATTCTCTTCTAAGTGTTTTAAGTATACCAATTTTTTTTATTGACTGTAGTCCAGTTGTTACTGCACAACTTGTTACCTCCTCTGTGATTAACCACGAGGAGCTTATGTTATGCTAGAAAGATCATTTCATGCCAGTCAGTAGGGTGTACAAGGTTTTCATTCTCTGTTTGTTGAACAAGAGAAGAAATAACACTGGTTACCGCTATATCATTGGTCTCCCCTGGCAATGACGAATAAAAAACTGATACACACCAGACACATAATCTGCTTGTCCTGAGAATCCAGGCTAGTGATTTGTCCATCCCTGACAAATCTGTGCTAATCATCCTCTAGCCTTTACCTGTTTCTGACCACATAATCACTGTGTGATTGCTACCACATCAATATCACTGCTGTGTTAGGAATGGTTCAATACCCAAGTCAGCACTGATCTTATAATATTCCCATACCACTGATTTAGCGAGGGGCTGACAAACATCTAGAGGACACAAGACTGGCTGAGCTCTGAGATTATCATAGGATAAAGTAGGAGGGGAAGATGTCACGGTCTACAGACCAATGTTAGCAGATTTACAGAAAAGGTCACTTATTGGTGCACAGATATTAAATTTAAGCAGTTGTAGGTCAGTGAAGAATGACTTGCTGCTTGAGCGGTGAGTGACTGAGGCCATATCAGTCTGACTAATGAGACAGAAATGCTAATTATCACGGAGAAACAATAACAAAAACGTCCTAGGCCATCCTGTGCTAATCTTAGTGTTCTATACTTTGGGTGTCAAAAAACTTTAGGTTGCATTTAAAGAACTTTTTATTGAGTTCTCCAGTTTAGTCAACTCACAGTGTATTACATTTTTGATCTCTACAGCCTCTATAGATTATATCACATGGATGCACATTGTGGTTACACAGTTACTGATTGTATCCCATTTGCTGCTATGCACTGTTGATCAGCTACCTCAGCTTCCCCACCCTTCAATGGAAAAGCATCACAACAGAACCACCAGACCATGTTAGAGAGCAGATAATTATGTAGTCCACCACTTAAATACCACACAGTTCTAGTGAACCAACTTACAGTAATGTCACTTATACTACTGTATAAGAACTGCATGGAAACTTTTTTTACACCCTTACTGGAACTAAAAGTGTGTTTTCACTTCACTTCATTTCATTCTGTGGTTTCAGTCTAGTGCCCTTGCCACTCAAATCCTGGTGGCCAATGGCATTTTGCTGAACTTATCACCTGAAACCTCGGTTTCAGCTTTGGCTAAAAAGTGTACGGAAAGAGAATATAGGTGCCACATTAGAACTGCAGAGTGAAACAGCTTGCTGAGATCACTTTCCAAAGCATGATGCTGCAATGGAAAACAGAGCTAGTGTTTTGGGGCCTATATTGGAACTGCTGACTAGGAAACACCATTAGAACAGCCACTGCACTTTCACGAGGGCAGAGGTGATGGGTTTTAACAATAGCCACAGAGCTCACTCCTGCCAATAACACAAAGGCAAGCCAGCTACATGCTGGGAAAACTTTCCCAGAATGATTTCAGTTAAAAAAAAAAAAAAAAAAAAAAAAGTCTGATACCAAACTGGCACATTATTGTGTCAGACTGATGCATTACTTCTTCAATGACACAGTCCACAAAGATCTACACCCAAGCCAAGAATATGCATGTCAGCATCAGCTTATCACTCTCTTGCATTACGCAGATATTCAAACCTAAGCCCAAATACATGGAGAAAACTGATAAACTGGTATCTTCTTCCCATATTGTAACTAATACACAGATAGGCTTACAACAAACAGGCACTACATGTACCCAAACTCTGTAGCAACTTCGAAGGTTAAAGTCCTTGCATTATGTTTCTAATGAGAAAACTTTTAGTTCCCATTATCTGACCACCAAACTGAGGTACTAATCACTATAATCGATGCATAGCTCATGAATAATATTGTCACATATACTGTGATATATCATTGCATTTTCAATGGCATTTTATTATGAATAATACATATGTAATTATGTATTATTCATTTTTATACCACAGAGCTGTTGAAAGGTCAATTCCAATTGGTCAGAAGGTGCCGATTCATTGTCTAGAACAGCGTGGTTCAAGTGGTAGCTCCAGCTGCAATGTTTATATTAATGTACTTGCACTAATAAGCTTTCAGTTTATAGTAGCAACTTAAACAGGGACTTGTATGGCAAACAACCAACATAAATGGATTTTAAAAAGTGTGTAGTCACTGATATGGTAAGGTTTTCTGACAGATTTTTTGGAAGGAGCCTCCAGTGTCTGTGTGTTTTTTTGCCGTTAGAGGTAACGTTACATAGGAACTGTACTGTTACATAGGAAGAGTCCTCAGAATGGAAGCCTTTGCAGCTTCTTGGTAACAAGATGCATAAAAAAGAGGATGTTCATATATATCATATCTATGATTTGATGTACACAAATTGAACTGAGAGCTGACCAGTTGGTAAGTGCATTAAACATAAAACCACTGACGCGTTTTTCTAAAACCACTTGGTTCTTGTGAATTCTGTATATTTCATAGCCTCTTCATATTTTAATCCCTTTATAGACATTCAGTTCATTAGTTACACCTACTTTGTATCTATAATCATTGGTTACTTTTTTAGGTCCTCCTACCATATAGGTAGGTGCATTGTTGTTATACAATCAAAAATAAGTGGTCAATAAGTGTAATGTTTCCAAAAGCCCAGCAACACTGCTGCATCTGACAGCAGCTCCACACACGCTCTCATGCCACTAATACACCAGTGTCCTTGCTGTACTGACAACAATCCACCACACAAATAATAAATGGCGACTTTGTGGCTTTGTGGATTTCACTTAAGTATTGTGGTTGTGGACCAAGAATCAACCAGCATAGATCTCCTTTTGTGGTGAATGAACATCTTTAGTGGCGGCTGGAAAACTTTAGGTAGTGGGAAACACCTTTAGCAGTGGATGAACATCTTTAGTGGTTGTTGGAAACACTTAGGTAGTGGTGGTGGTGGGGGGGCTTAGTGGCAATTAAAATCTTTAGCGGCAATTGGACAAACACCTTTAGTGGTGGAAGAACACCTTTAGTGGTAATGGAAACCCTTTGGTGGCGAGAAAACACCTTTACCAGTGAAGAAACACCTTTAGGGGTGGGGGAACACTTTTTGTGGTGGATAAAACACCTTTACTGGTGGATGAACCCCTTTACCAGTGGATGAACACCTTTAGTGGTGTTCTTCTCTGTTCTGGCACCAATGTGGTGGAATGAACTTCCCCTAGATGTCCGAACAGCTGAGTCACTGGCAGTCTTCAAACGATCACTAAAGACTTACCTCTTCATAAAGTACTTAAGTTAGCACTTGCACGCATGCACACACACACACGCATAAAAAACAAACAAACAAACAAAAAAAACAGAGTTTTGGACTGATGGTATTCCTAGTTTGTGACCTAGTGAGCCAATAGCAGAATGTATTTTTGATAGACTTCAAAGCACTATTGTAAGTCGCTCTGGATAAGGGCATCTGCCAAATTCCATAAATGTAAATGTAAATGTAGTGGTGACATAAACCCTTTGGTGGTGAGAAAACATCTTTACCAGTAAGGAAACACCTTTAGGAGCAAGGAAATACCTTTAGGGGTGGGACAACACTTTTAGCAGTTGATAAACACCTTTAGAGGTGGAGGAACACCTTTAGTGGTGGCGAAAACCCTTAGGTGGTGTACGGACACCTTTAGTAGTTGCTGAACCCTGGTGGTGATGGAAGGCCCTTAAGTGGTAGGGAAACCCATTTAGCGGTGGTTGAATACCTAAGGGCTTTAGTTGTGGTGGAAACCCCTTAGATGGTGTGTAAATACCTTTAGCACAAGACCACCTGAAGTGGTGGGTTAAGACCTACAGTGGTGGGGGAACACCTTCAGTTGTGGGGGAAACCCCTTAGATGAATACCTTTAGCAGGAGACCACCTGAAGTGGTGGGTTAAGACCTATAGTGGTGGGGGAACACCTTTAGTTGTGGGGGAAACCCCTTAGCAGAATACCACCTGAAGTGGTGGGTTAAGACCTATAGTGATGGGGGAACACCTTCAGTTGTGGGGGAAACCCCTTAGATGAATACCTTTAGCAGTTGATGACCACCTAAAGTGGTGGGTTAAGACCTATAGTGGTGGGGGAACACCTTTAGTTGTGGGGGAAACCCCTTAGATGGTGTATAAATACCTTTATTGGTGGTGAATCAAGTTGGTACCTTTGGTAACATCATTAGTTGCGCTGGAAAACGCTTAGGAGGTGGATGAACACCTGAATTGGAAGAAAGCCTGAAGTGGTGGATGAAAGCCCAGTATAACGGGCGAGAAATATACACGCTTAAAGGAGATCAGCCTGATTGAGTGCACATCTGACACAGACACACACGCAGAAAAGGTTTAATCTGATTAAAAGTGTCACTCTGTTCTAGGAAGGCTATACGGTAGCAGATAAGCGGCCTAACGTTTCTGTTGCTACTGTTGCTTATTATAAACTTTACAGCTCATTTAAAAACATTACAGCTGAACATCATTACATTGCTCGTTGCTCATTACAGCAGCTCAGAGAACGAGCTAAACTTAACAGAATGCAAAGAGACAGGTCCATGCTGTCACCCACTATATCTGCTGTTACAGAAGTCAAAGCTGTTGTGGCAAAGTAAAACATCTCTTGTTAATAAATAAATAAACTTTCTTACCTCTCGCTGACCAGCACCACGTCGGCATCGCTCCAGCGCCTGAAAACAACCGGCAGCGTTTTCCTAAAGACTAGAAACAAGCCGGGAAATAGCACAGCCCCGCTCACCAGCACGCGCCACATCCTCAGCGTCTCCTCTAACAACAGCTCGCGCGCTCTTACGGGTGAAATTCAGCCACAGGTGGCAAGCTCACTTTCCGTCTCTCTCTCTCTCTCTCTCTCTCTCTCTCACTCTCTCTCTCACACACACACACGTTCGCACCGGTGCCTGGCAAGCAGCTTAGTTTAATAATTCCTTACATATCAGCTTTTTGCAGGGAGATAATGACGGTAGACTGCGATTGGCTTAAACACGTGCTTCAGTATCTCCTGCAACATGAAACTCGGTTCTCCAACTCACCAAAGAGGAAAAGTCCTCAAGAACCGGCGTTATCTGAATGAATGGAAACTCTGTTTTCATGCTCTTTCTGCTCCACAGCGCCATGTAGGGGACCAGCAGGACGGTACATCAGCTTAGTGTTGGCCATTACGACTCTCTCTACTGATTCGGTTCTTCTGGTTTTGATTCATTTGATTCACCGCTCTGAGCATCGCCAGTGAAACGACTCTCAGACTTTAATTATTCGACTCTTCTTGAACTACCATCCATCCATCCATTTTCTGTACTGCTTACCCTACACAGGGTCGCAGGGAGCCTGGAGCCTATCCCAGGGGACGAGACAGGGGACACACATATACCACATATACACAGTGGCTTGCATAAGTATTCACCCTCCTTGAACCATATTTTGTATAGTTACATATTGGAAGAGGAATAGACTTCATTGGGATTATATGTCGTGAATCTACACATAAGAGACATGAATACAGCGTCAGTTTTCAGCCTGCTAATAAAATGAAATTTATTGTCCTATGTTGCCCCCTAGTGGAATAACAGAGACTAACAAGTCACAAGATCATTTTCATTTAGAACACGGCTTCTAAATTAAATTGTAAATAAATTCACTACATCACTACATCACTACTAAATTCAAATACATCCTCCACATCCTCCTCAATACCTGGACTGAAGGAAGGAACACACACACACACACACACACACAACTGAACATCCTCCATGCACGTTTTACACGTTTTGCACGTTTTATGCTGCTGCTGCTACTATTATGTTTACACTACTTCAGCTATTTATATAAAACTCTGTAATATTTGCACTATTGTCACTTGGTCACTTTCAAACAGAACTGCGTACTGGTCGGCGTTGTAGTTATTGTACTGTCTTGTTCTGTCTTGTGCGTCTGCACATGTTTGCACTTGTGCACTTTACGTATAATTTATGTAGTCCCTGTAGTTCTGTGTTGTTCTGTGTTTGTCTTATGTAGCAGCTTGAGAAACGTTGTTTCGTTTCACTATGTACTTGTATATGGCTGAAATAACAATAAACTCCTCTTGAATGTTGACTCTTGGCTAATCGGGTTGTAACGAAGCTTGATTCTCATGAGTTTCTTAACACTTTTTTCACTCTGAGTCTCTAGAAAAGCTGTTTATCAGCACATTTTGCATTCTCATGCTTTTGTTCTTTATTAGTTGATTGAAGCTGTGCTAAGAAGCGAGTCGGGTGGTGAAGTACTACAGGAGTACCAAACAACACCAACCCTAACACAACAAGACAAATGGTTAATGCCCTGGTGGCTCACATGGTTGATAATCATGGGTATGTGTGTTTCATATTCCTTTTATTTGTGCCAAATAACTGCATGGTGATTGCAGAAATTTAGAGTACTAATGTGATATATCTCCTCTCAGGTACCTTCTCACTAAAGCAATCAAGAAGAGTATGCTCTTGGTATAGCGATGCTGTTCCCTTCCCTCAAGGATCCATATTCCAAAAAAGTCTGTGTAGTAGTCATTATTATTGCTTGCAAGACACTTTCATGTCATACAAATGCATGTTGTGACACAAAGCTGTGACACTGACATCTGAATTCTCTGAGATTCCTTATGAGACGAGTATCACAACGCATTGAAGTTTTTTTTCCATGTCAGGAACACTTCTGTGATGCTGCAAGGAGCACAGGATACATCTGAAAACAGTCCGAAGGAAGATTAGTCGAGGATCTGCACTGCCATCAAATGGCTCTACTGGCTTTCTCCAGGAAGCCCAAATTTCCAAAGGACTGTTCATGTTGAAAGCCAGGTTGGATGGGGATTGCTTGCCAAGATAATTCCCCAACTTTCCAGAAGGTGAGAGA
>CM074971.1:8354065-8365639 GCA_037577455.1 Pangasius macronema | reverse complement strand
GGTCTCCTGTTCTGGTGTGAACAGCCGGTGTCTTCCACCATGGCCTGGCCATCTCTCAGTTCTGCAGAAGATCCACAAATATATGACTGGTTACAGTAAGCTAAAATAATCTCTTTTCTTTGACTATGAAATGACATTACTGTAACATTGGCCAACAATCACTGAGTAAAGTAGGCCTACAGAAATGTCAGACTGCAGTATACTAAAGTAAATATACATAAAAAGCATCTCAATTCTGAATGTATGAATGATAGATGGCGCCGTGTAGCAGCTCAGGTTGGGCTGAACTCTCTGCCCAGCCTCCCTCCATACTCAATCCATGGTTGAACACATGGTCAACCAATGTGGCCCTGATCTCATCTGAGACAACCGTCCTTCCTCATCCTAATCCTCTTCTTCCTCTCTTCCTCTCACTACTTCACCTCTGGCTCTTGCTTCACCACTGACTTCAGTTTTCCTCCAAAACTGGAGAGCTCAACTGTGGCCTTTTATAGTGCTAAAGCTCTGATTTCTACGTGAACAATTCAGCAACTACTGTTTACTGTTTACACCTGTGAGGAGTGGGTGTTGCCAATTGGTGTATAGAGCTTGGCATTGTGATCGGCGTTGCTTTCCAAAGGGACTAAAGAGATTTTAATATTAAATGTTGTGCCTAATGTAGAGAACTGTGTATAGTGTTTTGCAAAAAAATGTGACATAGAATGGAAAACTGAGTGTAGAGCAGGAATTGTGCTCGCACTTGGTTTAGGATTTGGTACATAAGTTTCAGGTTTCAGTTCCAATTTTAGTGTGTAAACAATTGGGAAAAACTGTAAAAACTGTAATCACAAAAATATCTGTGCTTAAATACAAATTTAACTAAATTCTCTCATCAAAGATATGCAAATCTTTTCAATATATAAAGCAAAAATATGTTGAATTTGGTGATAAACCTCTGAAACGTTTAACTCCGGAAATTACATACTGAATGAAGTATATACAAAATTAGATCAGAAACAGGACAGCTTCTCACTTCCTCAGGGGACATAAATAGGAGGTTTCAGACATTTTATGAATTGTTGTACTTGTCCAAGGGTAATTTAGATCCTACAGCTATGGAAAATTCCTTGATCACTAGATCACCTATAACCTTTCCTCCTTACATCATCAGCAATGTGAGGAATTGGGTGTGATGATTGCTACTAAAAATTCCTGAGACAATAACATCTCTAAAAGGCTGCAAAACTCAAATTCCTGAAGGGCTTTGTAATGAGCTATATAAGGTTTATGACAAATGGCTATCACCTTATTTACAAAGAGTTTATACACAGTCATGTGAGGCTATTCGATTCCATTTAAGCATTATGGGATATAATGCTAAAAATGTTAACAATAAATGTACTCTTATTTTTTTCTGATCCCAAAATTAGCATTACGAATATTCTTAATTTGATAAATACATTTGGTACATTTTCAGGATAAAAAGTTAATTGGGTCAAGAGTGAACTAATGCCAGTTGTCATAAAGATCCCCTCTTGGTTTCATCATCTCCCCTTCAGGATCGCATCAGAACGGTTCACCTATTTAGAAATTGAGGTCACAAAAAAATAGTTTGAGGCAAAGATTCAACTCCTGCTGGCCAAACTCAAATCTAATCTTAGGTTCTGGTAGGGATAATGCAACCAAGATGGTATTTCTCCCACAATTACTGATTCGATTGTGGTTCCTTTTATTTGGGATGGAGAATTTTGAGATACCCTGTAGAAATGATTTGATTCTAGATGGTAAGTTTGTGCCACAGGTTTGTGATACCAAATATCATAATCTTATCATTTCGGATCATTGTCCAGTAACCCTCTCTATTAGAATAGGTAACATGGAAAGACCACAAAGAAATTGGAGCTCCCCATTTACTTGTAAATACAGCTTTTACTAATTATTTAAGCCATGAGGTAAAGACCTTTTTTGTGTTCAGTGATAAGCCAGACACACCTATACACATAGTTTGGGACAAATTCAAGGCGTACATTAGAGGCTGTATTATTTCCTGTTAAGCGTCCCAAAAAAGTAGGACAGAACTAGTGTTATGAGAATCCCAAATTCAAAAATTGACTACTGAGAATGCTACCCATCTATTGAAAATCACAAAAAACATCTGCACTTTAATACAGATTTAACCAAATTCTCTCGTCAAGGTATGCAAATCTTTTCAATATATAAAGCAAAAATAGTTCGAATTTGGTGATAAACTTCAGAAACATTTAACAAGGCAACTCTGGGAATTAGAGACTGCACAAATTATACACAAAATTAGATCAGAATCAGGAGAGCTTCTCACTTCCTCAAGGGACATAAATAAGAGTACAACAGTTCTATGAATTGTACTTGTCCAAGGTTAATTTAGAATATACATTTGTGGAAAACTTCCTAGATCAGCATAATCTTCCCTCCTTACGTCAATGGCAATGTGAGGAAATGGGCATGGTGGTGATTACTATTAAAAATCTCAGAGACTATAAAAGCTCTTTAAGGTTTCGAAATGAGCTACATAAGGTTTATGACAAACTGCTATCATCTTATTTATGAGTTTATAGACATACATGTGAGGACCAGATTTTGCCACCTGCTGTGGAAGAGGCAATCATCAGTGTGGTTCGTAACAAAGGAAGGAATTCAGAGGAACTTACAGACCGATTTCACTCTTAAACATAGACCAAAAATTTCTGGCCAAAACCTTAGCGTGGAGATTAACCCTCTACTGCATGAATTATTTATTTATTTTTTATGGATTTTTATTGCTTGAATTAGTTCAAGAAATNGTTCAAGAAATAAAAATATATTTCAAAATTAAAAAAAAAAATTAGGGGGGTAGTTTGTAAATTGTTGCCATATGGCAGCAATGTGCAGTAAAGGGTTAAATGTTATAATTGGGCAATTAGTGCATCCAGATCAAACTGGCTTTATACCAAAGCAAAATTCCTCTCATAAGCTCATAAGACAACTTTTCAACATCATGTATACCCCCAGGGGTTTTGTGCAAGATCTAGCGATTCTGTCGTTGGATGCAGAAAAGGCATTCGATCAAATTGAGTGGCCATATCTGTTTGCGGTGTTGACCTGGGAGACTATTTCATTTCATGGAATAAGTTGTTATATTCTAGACCATGTGCAAGAATTCTCACAAATCAAACAATTTCATCTCAGTTTGTTCTACACAGAGGTACAACACAATGTTGCTTGCTGTCACCACTTCTGTTTGCATTAGCCATTGAGCCATTAGCTGAGGCTATTCGATCCCATTTAGGCATTATGGGATATAATACTAAAGATATTAACAGTAAAATTTCATTATATGCAGATGATGTACTCAAATTTATTTCTGACCCCAAAATTAGCATTCTGAATATTATTAATTTGATAAATATATTTGGTACATTTTCAGGATAAAAAGTTAATTGGGTCAAGAGTGAACTAATGCCAGTTGTCATAAAGATCCCCTCTTNCCCTCTTGGTTTCATCATCTCCCCTTCAGGATCGCATCAGAACGGTTCACCTATTTAGAAATTGAGGTCACAAAAAATTCCTTGTTTGAGGCAAAGATTCAACTCCTGCTGGCCAAACTCAAATCTAATCTTAGTTCTGGAGATCCTTTCCTATCTCTATTTTAAGGTAGGGTTAATGCAGTCAAGATGGTATTTCTCCCACAATTTCTGTATCTGGTGCAGAAAATTCCCTTGTTCCTCCCTAAATCTTCAAGAAATTGGATTCTACCCTACCTAATTTCCTTTATTATTATTGGTCTACAAATCTCAGTGCTTTGACTTCTTCGATTGAAGATGAACATGAAGGGGGACTGGCTGAAGCTGGAACAAGAGGATTGTCATCCATATTCCATCAATGCATTACTCCTATCACCCACAACTATCAAAAACTCAATTTATATTCACGATCCTGTCATTCATAATTCTATTCACATCGGGAAATAAGTAAGGGCACATTTTAAGTTTGACTAAATGTCTTTTTTACTTTCTATTTCAGCAAACTCCTCATTTCTCCCATCCATGTTAGATGGTACATTTGTGGTAAAAACGTAGGGCTATGAACTGTAGGTGACTTACACACTGCCCGGCCAAAAAAAAAAAAGTTGGTTTAGATTTCAATAGGCAAATACATAAGAGTCTATGAATGGATCATTATTAGAGCGATTATAATGTTTCTAGCATGTTATATGTTTGTCAACAGTTCTATTAATCTTAAAAGATGAAGTGTGTAGCTTTTTAGTTCTTTAATAACCATGTAGAAAGACGTCTCATGGCCATATTCCAGGGCAACACTGCCAAGATTCATCAGGGTTAAAATAGTGAAAGAACGGTTCAGAGAGCTTGAAGAATCATTTTCACACATGAATTGGCTCCTCCGAGTGCTGACCTTAACCTCGGTGAAAGTCTTTGGGATGTGCTGGAGGAGACTTTACAGAATGCTCACCTCTTTCACTGTCAGTACAAGATTGTCAAGGAACAGTGGTAGCTCAGTGGTTAGGATGTTGGGCTACTGCTTGGAAGGTCATGAGTTCGAGCCCCAGCACCACCAAGCTGTCACTGGTGGGCCCTTGAGCAAGGCCCTTAACCCTCAACTGCTCAGTTGTCTAAATAAGATAAATGTGAGTTGCTCTGGATAAGGGCGTCTGCCAAATGCTATAAATGTAAATGTAAGATCTTGACCAAAAATTGATGCACCTCTTGATGGAACTAACATTTCTAATAATACCATTCTTTGACAATTTTAACCCTGATGAATCTTGGCAGTGTCATTTTATTATTAATAAGATAATACTTCAAATAAACAGGAAGGAAGCTATTTAAGAAATCTATTTCAGACATTTGACCTTGACCCTTTTTGGATCAATTCCAAAATGCAATCGCTTCATCTGCTGTTTACAATGATAATTCCATATAAATCCTACAAACCTTTCGACCACTTTTTCTCGAGATATCACTCTAACGAGAATCTTGGACAGACGCACGGATGGACAGAACCACTCAGTGTAATGTAGTGTCCGAATACTTATGACCCTTTCAATTTTGGTTTTAAAAAATCTTTTTTTTAACCCTCTACTGCATGAATTATTTATTTATTTTTTATGGATTTTTATTACTTGAATTAGTTCAAGANAAATTAAAAAAAAAAAATTAGGGGGGTAGTTTGTAAATTGTTGCCATATGGCAACAATGTGCAGTAAAGGGTTAATGCTTATGAATACATACTTTTTTGATCGTATTTATAAGCGAAAAGACATTACATGTGTAAATTTTAAGTTGATATATGTACTGAAAGTATATTAAATAACAAAAACAAAAGTGTCAGAATACTCTTTTCTATAAATAAAGGTCTAAATCTTTATACGCTTGCTTTACACTGCAGCTTCTCACTCTACGTTGTGCGCTTGTGACTGATAAGATGCTACTTTTTTTTTCTGTAAGCCTGGGTTGCTTAATGTCCTGCATCATAAACTACACAGCATGGATAGGATTCACCATTTCCTTAAACATTGCCCATCTCTTTACCCCAGTGCTGTCTAAGGTGACTTCCTCTTTCTGTTCTGAATAATCACACCAGCTTAATATTACTACAATAACTCCATCATAAGTTTCATGCTGACAAAGAGGCTTCTTGGAAACGAGCACAGATATAGCTTTTTTATGGCACCTCCATCATAAACGCATTTCTGATACATCTAATTTATAGATGGTCATGCAGTAGATCGCCATGGTGATGGCAGTTGTGGGAGGGTCTGAATGAGGAGAGCTGTTTGGGTATAAAACAAGGAACCAGAAGGGGTCAAACTTCACATCAACCCAGAGCAGAGAGGAACAGAGAAGATCTCCATCTGAATGAAAGGTAGTGCTACTGTTTCATTTGTCTGATGTTCAGGTTAGCGCTTCCTGAACTGTGCACTTTTCCAAATCTGTTTTTGTGAAAGTAGGTGATTTTGTGAGCTGCTTTTTTTTTGTGACTTTCAGCAAAACCTTATATAATCAAAGTTTCGAAGCAGTATACTTCTTTTAATGGAGAAGAAACATCAGTGATGAGCTGTTAAATATTTTGTTAAAATATTTTTATACACACACACACACACACACACACACACACACACACACACACACACATATATATATATATTTTACCATCATTTTAATATTAATGCAATGTTACTGCGTGTCCAGTTGATTTTGTACCACTTTTCTCTTCTTCATGTCCATCTTAGCACTTCCCTTCTCACTGAGCCATGTCTGGAAGCCTGTACCTCATTTTGTGCATCATTCTGCTCAAAGCAGGTACGAGAGTAACTATAAAATATGATACATGAGAGGTAAACTATGAGAAGGATTTTTATTTGGTACATTCTGTCTATCTAGTTATTACACATTTGGTTGCACAAACAGTTTGTTTCAGTCGATTCTTACAAATTATCCATCAAACATTAATCAATTCTTTAACTAAGCTTACAAAAGTAATGAAGCTTACAAAAGCTGGTAGAATTAAAAGAACTCCAGACAAAGAAAGTTCAATACTAATTTGAAATGATTTAATACATAATCTGGATTATAAAGAACTACACTGTTCTAATATTACATCCTATTTGCTGTAATTACTTTTCGTTTTTATTGAACTGTATCTGCACTTTATTGCACTGCACTGATGATTGGCCCAATGATGCCCAATATATCCAATACTCAGTTGCAATTCACTGTGCCTCAGTCTTTCCAGAATTTAATCAGGTTTGAGGTCAAGAATTTCATCGGGTTTGACCAGAAGCAGATGATTTGGTAGCGTGAGAGATTAAATGCGATGATTTTAGCCCTTTTAAGCTAATGAAGTGCCCTTTTAAGTGTTTTTGTTCTTACATTTTTGTCAGTGATTCAAATTCTGGAAAATGCAGTATGTCTTGTCCATTATTTGTTTATGTCATTGGAAAAGTATTGATTTCAAAAGCAATTAACACAAATGACAAGTTTCAGTGAAATGTGTATGCATTCAAAAAAGCTCAACATCTAAAATTCTGTTATGACACCCAACACAAACGATGGTAACAGATATACTGCATTTGGCAGCTTTTTTGCTTACGCTCTTTGTCATTTGTCATTTGGATTCTGAGCATTTTAACTGCGCATACACTGCAATGAAATGACTATATTTGTTTTTAAAATCATGTAGTAAAGCCATATAGAAAAGGCCAATTTCAATCATCTCCTTTCTGTTTCTTTCAACAGTTTCCTGTACGGATCCTACTACCTCACCCGCAAACACTGAAAGTACTACATTAGACAGCATCGCTCCTTCATCCGATCCTGTAACTGATCCACCTGCTGCTACCCCTGAGCCTGAAACAACTGCAGACTCCATCGGAACGTCAGAGTCCACTTCTGCAGACCCAAGTACAACGGAACCTCTGACCAGCCCCACTAGCGAGCCCACTAGCGAGCCCACTACCGAAAAACAGGGTTTAACCCCAGGCGAGGCAGCAGGAGTAGCAGTAGGCACAATCGCTGGGGTGGGCTTGCTGGGTGAGCAACTGGAACACACACACACACACACACACACACACACACACACACACACACACACACACACACACACACACACACACACAGAGATCAGTTACAGATAAGTATACTGCCTATGTACATGCAATATATTTGGAATGCATATCATATCAAAAAAATTTTGCCTATGACGTATTTAATTCAGATATAAAAGAAAATAATAATAATAATAATAATAATAATAATAATAATAATAATAAATAAAGGGACAAAATTGACAAAATGAACAAAAGTAGATACATGGAGAGGGTCATTAGAGATAATAATTACACTTTAACAAAATACAAATTTTAAATTATTACATTTAAAAAAAAACTNATAGATAGATAGATAGATAGATAGATAGATAGATAGATAGATAGATAGAATGAATAAGGGAAATAAGAAGATTAGGAAAAAAGAAGAAGAGGGAAATAAGAAATAAGAAGAGGGAAAAAAAAGCAAAATAAATAAAAATAAAAAGGAGTTTGAGTTTAATAGAAGTTTGGAAACAGGGACGAAAATGTGTTTGTGAGTTTTGTAATATAATACTCAGAATGCATGACTTCTCACCTTCCCTGTGACCAAACATATTTAAAGTCTATTCAAACTGAGAGACATAAAACAGGTGCTAGGCAAATATCATATTGTAGATTATGTTTTGTGAGCATTATGCGATAATAAACCTTGTCTGTGTGTCTGTCTGTGTGTAGGTGGAGGGATATATGCTGGTTTGAAGTACAGTGGGAAACTAGGCTAACCTCACCTTTACGTTCTTCTTATTCGTCATATTTTCCACCGGCTGGAATATGCACAGGCCAAGAGACCAGTGATTCTTCCACAGAAGAGTGATGGACTTGTACAAGTTCTGTGACATGACCTGCAGTTGCCGTGCAATCATACAAACCTTTTAACTTAAATGTATAGCAATAGATTTCATACAAATTCATTTTATTTGAATATTTTGTAATTTTACATTTAACATTTTATTCATATATACATTTATTTTATTTCTCAGTATCTATGTTCGTGCCTTCTCCATGTTTACATTTCATCCTCGTTCTACTGATCGATGCTAGACTCAAATAAGAAGTTTATGACACGCCAATTTAACCATCACATTGTCAACATGTACCAAATGTACGTGCACCATTACAGGAACAGCAGAGATAATGCCAAGAGATAAAAGGGTGTATGTGTGTGTGTGTGTGTGTGTGCATGTGTGTGTCCATACGGTCATTTGAGTTTAGTGTAATGACGTAAGAGCAATGATGTGAGATTAGAGCAGGTTTATTGTAAATCAATAAACGCTGTTCCTCTTAAAGATGAAAAAAAGCACAAAACAAAAATGGAGAGATATTTATTTCTTCTTCACTTTTTAAACAGATCATTTCCTAATTTTAGATCATTTCAATTCTATTCTGATGAATAAACACTACAATAAACTAGATTAAAGCCTGTGTGTCATCCTTTATTTCAAAACACCATGGTGGTGTATGTAATACTAAACCACTAGGCCCAAGTGATATTTTATATCACATCACAATACCTGAAGACAGTTTCACAATATACAATAAATACCACAGGTCAGTTAACAAGGTGTCATCTAGAAAGTGTACCCATATTTACCAATATTACCACAAATTTTGAGTAACCTGTTGTACAAAATTACTGTGCAAAGGTGTATTTTTTTTTTAATAGTTAGTAGTGCTGCCGCCTCGGAGCTCCAAGGTCCCCAGTTTGATCCTGAGATTGCATTACTGTCTGTGTGGAATTTTGCATGTTCTCCCCGTGTCCATGTGGGTTACCTCAGGGCTCTCAGACCCTGTTCCACTGCCCCATGCATCAATGAGTGTGGAAATAGGTGTGCATGGTGCCCTGTGATGGATTGGCATGCCATCCATGGTGAATTATCTGCACGCAGTGTTACTGGGACAGGCTCTGGATCCACTGCAAAATAAGAATAAAACAGTTACTGACAATGAATGAATGAGTTTATGCCCTTCCATGTTCCAACGCCCAAACCTCCACCGCCCACCATTATTGGTATCTGAGTGCCCCCATCCAGCTGGTGGGATGGCCCAAGACAGCATACCCTCTAATAAAGAATACCACTAAGCACACCCTTAAAAGGGGCTGGCATAAGGATACACTACAGTCAAAGCCATTGCTGATTGGGTAGAGACTACATCAGATCAGTGGGTCCTGATGACAATAATTAATTATGCGCCCTGCTTGAGTGTTAAGGAGCTCTTTTTTGAGTTCACTGTGAGATTGAGTGTTGCAATGTGTGTGAGAAGGATGGGGATGTCCTGAATTACCAACTGCTTGTTGGGGGCACATAGGACCCAGTCAGAGGACAAAGTTGCTTGCATACATTGCAAACAAAGCTGTGTCCTTATCTTGGCAAGATAGGCACACGCTTTAGCTGGCTGGTGACACAAAGTGTTTCTAATCAAAGTGCTCCACTTCCTACACTTCCCTTACTGCCTGGGAAGCAATGTGATGCAACAGAGTTAGAGAGGACATGTGACCTCCTGGTTTAAGATAAGAACACATCAACCAGCTTCAACTGTGGGCAGTCCATCTGGCCTTCAGGTTCTTTTTACCAGTTCTGAGATGACCCCATGTGTCAATGGTCAGCTACATCAACCATGAGAGCAGTACGAGGCTGAGCAGTTCGCTTAGCTTTGCGTGTGTTCTCATCAGGTGGACCTTTCCATAGTCTTGGTAGGCGTGTGTACATGCACAAAATATTTCCCAGGTAATTCTCACCATCAAGGGTGTAGCAGACACAGGGGACTTGTGCTGATTATATTCTATAAAAATGATATTATCTAGGATGTGTTTGGTGCCAAGTGTGCCTAAATGAACTGACCACACTGTAATGAAGCTGGGGTTAGTGAATGATAATGAACCTGCAAGTGGACTTCTGTATTCTCATCCCCTTTTCACCTTAGTAAAAAATGAAAGACGATTACATCTTTCTTCCAAACAAGCAAAGTAAGTGGAGGCCTCTTTGTGGATTTATTTCATTTGTTTAGGCTAAAACATCTGTTTGGAAGTCTGTTGTTCCACACCTGAAATAAAAGTTGTTACTTGTCTTCTGCTCAGTGTTACCAACTCGTTTCTAAGAAAAGTAGCTAAAGTGCACTCAAAAAGTCACTAGATGATGTCATGGACTACTTTGCATATAAATTACTCATCTTGATCATTGACATATCAAATTGCAAATTAGAGTACCCCTGCTCTGCACCGCTTATTTACATTTATGGCATTTTGGCAGACGCCCTTATCCAGAGCAACTTACATTTTATCTTATTTGTACAACTGAGCCGTTGAGAGTTAAGGGCCTTGCTCAAGGGCCCAGCAGTGGCAGCTTGGCGGTGCTGGGGATCAAACTCACGACCTTCCGATCAGTAGCGCAACGTCCTAACCACTGACCTACCACTGCCCTTATCCTACACAGGGTCGCAGAGAGCCTGGAGCCTATCCCAGGGGACTCAGGGCACAAGGCAGGGGACACACTGGACAGGGTGACAACCCATTGCAGGGCACAATTACACACCCGTTCACACACTACGGACAATTTGGAAATACCAATCAGCCTACAACGCATGACTTTGGACTTGGGGATGGAAACTGGAGTACCTGAAGGAAGCCCCCAAAGCACAGGGAGAACATGCAAATATGGAGGAATTTTCCTGTTATCTATATCAATAGCATTTGTTAATCAGTGCTTATGCAACAATATTGAAAAGTGACCTTAAATCACCTCATGTATTAACTTTCAGAGCTTCATTTATATACTGCACTGTACCATTTCTGGTGCATTTGGAAGGGTGACTTTGGGCCTATGATCCTGCAGCGATGTTTCTGTGAGAACAGACTGGTGTGATCTTGTAAGTGGTGTTTTTTAAGGTGAAGGCTAATGTTGTTTATGAAAACATAAACTGACTGAACTCTCGCCACGGTTAAAACTGAGATAAGGGGAAAGTGAAATAATTGGGGC
>CM074971.1:8265678-8352682 GCA_037577455.1 Pangasius macronema | reverse complement strand
GAGGAGGAGCAGAAGGGGCATCAGGATGGGTCAGACAGTGAGGAGGAGCAGAAGGGGCATCAGGATGGGTCAGGCAGCGAGGAGGAGCAGAAGGGGCATCAGGATGGGTCAGACAACGAGAATGACCTTCATTTCTTAAAGTAATGATGGACGGTCTTTTCTCTTTACTTAACTGAGTGTTTCTTGCCATAATATGGATTTGTACAGTAGTAGTAGTAGCACTAATAGGGCTATTGACTCTGTACCCACCCTTCCTCTGCACAAAACAACTGATGGTCTAAAGCACGTTAAGATGGCGAGAAATGTCACAGATTAACTCTTGACAAGGCAGACCTGTGAACTGAAAACCATGAGTCTGTCAAGCTGTCATCAAAGCTAAATGTAGCTACTTTGGACAATCTAAAACATATGCTGCGTTGTGTAACACTTTTTTTTATTTACTACATACTTCCATATGTGTTCTTTCAAAGTTTGGATGCCTTCAGTATTAATGTATAATGTTGAAAATAATAAAAATAAAGAAAAACCACTGAAGGAGAAGGTCCAAACTTTTGACAGGTACTGTGTCTGCCCAGGATGTGGGCGAGTTCCTGACATCCGAGTCCCACTCACTTTTAAAAACGACTGCTCTGCCACTGTCCACTGTCCTGGTGCTTATCACAGACACATACAGAACTACATTATCCTTAGTGGGTTTAAACAGAGAGTATTGTTTGCCTAGTTTGGTTAGTAAAATAGCTCCTAGGTTATAGATATTTATAAAAATTAAGCTTCTGGAAAGATCCACAGTCACTGACAATAATAAAAACGAGACCCAAACACATTTATTGTGGTCAAATTGGTTAATTTATTCATATGTACATCTATCTGGCTTTTAAAAAGCCAAAAGTACTTGACATGTGGAGCCCCATGGACAGGAGGGACTCATTCTGTGTTAGTCACATGATTATGACTCACTCACTCACATACATACATTCAAAACATGTACTTCATAAATAAAATATCACACCATCTGTATCACACACGCGCACACACACACACACACACACACCCTCTCTTTCTCTCTCAAACAGACAATGCGCACAGATACACCAGGCTCCTTGTGCTGTAAAAGCTGTTTTCCATGTGAAAGTGAATCCCGCGGTCACAAAATAAAACAAAACCAGCATTGTAAAGATGAGCTCCACCAGGGGGCGAGTCATCTCCTCTGTTTTAAAAAAGTATTAAAAAAAAACATTAAATATACACAACATTCCACGTACCCCAAATGTATGATGACATCTGCTTCTGGAGTTATAAAGCAAATGCAGCTAACAAGTAATGGATGTCTATCTCATAAAAAATCTTAATCTCATAAATATCTCAGGACTACATCCGGTTCATGAGTAATGTCAGGCAGGCATACCAGAAAAAACCCTGTCACGGTATGAAATAACTACAAAATCATAAAGACCCAGGAATTAGGAATAGGCCAGATGCCAATGGTAATGAAATCCCCCTTTTGACTTAGAGTGTGTAGTTTAACAGTGCAGTGTGAAGCAAATAAATGAAGATATGGGCATGTATTTATGAAAGATTTTGGGTGAGACAGAATTTCATTAGCTCCAGAGCAAAACTAAACATACCAAGCATGTCAAATTAAATTTGGGGTAAAAAGTGAAGACTGGAAAATGATGTTTTTTCTTGAACCACTCACTGTTGTGACCCATATCCAGATCCAGAGTCTCAAAATGAATAACATTAAAATAGCAGAATAAATTAAACCCACAATGCAGTCATGATGACTGACTGTAGAGGAACAGAGAGCTCCAGGTACACAGTGCATAGTTCTTTGACATCCGTCTTCACACACACGCTCACTCTCTCTCTCTTTCACACACTCACACACACTGACACACACTCACACAAACAAACACAAACACAAGGTCCTGCTCATTGTGAGAGGTAGTGTTCCACGTTCTTTCTTTCTTTCTTTCTTTCTTCCTACAAGGAGTGTTTTCATCCCCATCCCTTTAGCAGCAGCAGTCTACATCCAGCAGAATACAGGATGAGGAAGCCCTTTTATGGGAGCTTGTTTAGGGCTGTATCTGAAATCAGGTCCCAGGCTTCTAAAGAAGTGAACAAGCCTCAACCATAGTTCAGATCGGGTGTGTGCTAGGTCTTTGTTCATAAATCTGTCTCAGGTTGTGCCTCAAAGCACAGCCACTGCTGAGGTTTAGTCTCAAGTCTAGGCCAGGGTTTATCCCCATGTTGATTTCCAGAATCCTTCGTTAGGGCGGAGATGAGGCTGGATCACAAGCGCGAGGAGTTAGCCAGCTCGTAGAACAGCACATAGGCATCACTGCTGCGCACTTGGCTGGAGGACATAGGACTCACCCTAAACACGAGAGGGAGGATATGTAAATGTGTGCAGTGTGTGCTGAGCAAAACACATCTCTAATATCTGATATTGAAGATGAACAGAGCTTCGGGACAGTGAGATACTCCCAACTACCAACCCATTCTATTATTCTAAGAAGAAGTGCAACATCATGTGCTTTTCTGTGAGTTACCTGGAGTCGTTGTACGAGTACCACTCTCCTGTGGAAGGGTTGCGGCAGTACGCCGTGTAATGGCCACCCAGTGTGGTGCCTGTGTGATTAGACACTGCATACAGGTTATAGACGGCGTGCACTAGACCAATGAGAGGAAACAGAGAGAAAAGAGAGAGAAGAGATTTAATACACTTCACTGAGCTTCCTGAAGTTGATCAGATTCTGTCTTATACACTGTTGCTGATTACTGTAAAAAATGTTACTGTTTATTAAATTAAAATTAAATGTATTTTATTTAAGTATAAAAGGATGACTCCTACGATATGCATGACGACAACAGACTTCGCTTGAGCGTGTCCAGGTCGAGAAACTACCCTTTCAACTGTTTTCATGAGAGTTTGGCGGTTTTCAGGCGAGCCTCAGAGAATCGCTTTAGATCTGAGCCAGCCAGAGAGTTAAGGACCAACAGACACGTGCATGTGCATATGCTGTGTGTACACAGCGACTCTTACATTATTTCAAGTTGTTCAAGTGTGGAAAGTTTACATTGTTTTATGCTGAAGTATTTGCAGAACTGGTGATATTTCGCTTGGTAGAGTGATTTCAGAAAGGATACGAAGCACCAGGACTTTGGGGAATTTCTGAATGGTGAATTTCTTTGTGCATTTCCGCCTGGCTTTACACCTTTGGCATGTCTGTGAGAGAGAGACAGAGTTAGATCAGGGTAAGATAACGAAAAGACAAACACGTATTTAAAATTTTCTTAGAGCATAAGTTTATTTCAGTTTAGTCCTGAGCCACATCCAACTGCCTTAATCTGTACAGCTATAATCATTATGTGCTTTTCTATAGATATAACAACATCAAATGCACATTTGGAGAGTACTTAGAATAACACACACACACACACACACACACACACACACACACACACACACACACACACACACACACAGTATGTACAAAACACTTACTGGTTTCTCATTCCCATCCAGTACATCTTCCTTCGTGAAAAGCCGAAGGCAGTCGATCAGCATCACCTCTCCAGAGCTCTACAGCAGGAAGAGAGTACAGTTAAGACACTTTGACACAGGGATCATTGACCTGTCTGAGTTTTTGTGTCTGTGTTCGAGTGTGTGTGTCTACCTTGGCAATAGGTAGAGACAGATCCCAGAACGGATCGAATACAGTGGAGCAGAAGCCACACTCGCTGCAGGTCAGTGAACTCTTCAGCTGGCCAACAAACAGATCTGTGGGAAACGACCAAAACACACATTAGCAATCCAAACACACATATACACACACACATACATGCACACACACACATACAGTTAATCACACTCACCAACTACTTACGACAGAAGAGAGAGGTCCATGAACAAGGTGTAAGAGAACCGAAAGAGTAGTAGGGACTCTTGTGTGTGTGTGTGTTACAGTAAGCATGTGATCTCAAGACTACAGTTAATACCTATAGTCCATTGACAGCAGGGTTCTTAGCTTATTGGTAGCCAGACACTATCCTGTATAACTTCCCTCCCTTCTGATCACAACAGTTGCATTTAATGTAAATAAAACGGCTGTTAAAATCATTTGGCACAACAGGCAAACGCATTTTGCCATATTTATTAATTTGTGCCATTGGAACCTGTTATTCCTGCAATTCATCCACAGAACATTTGCTAAACAATTAAGATAAATTAGAAGGATATAGCTAACAAACATTCACCAAAACATAACCTGTACTTGACTACTGCTAGTTAAATAGTGAGCTAGTTGCATACATTTAAAGTGAGTTAGCCAACATTAATATTACTGGAAAGTTTCTAAGTGAACAGTTTCATTGAAGGCATGTCCTGTCATTGCATAAAGATGCCTAACCTAAAAGAAGTCTTTTGGTGTGTGTGTGTGTGTGTGTGTGTGTGTGCTAGCTAGCTAATAGTTAACTAGATTCATAACACTTTCAAGAGAATTTTCCTTTAGCCCACGCAGGGCTACATATTACTAACTTTGCATACTATACACTAAATTCAATAGTACTTGATAGTAATCTCCACCATTATAGTGCTGTTTGAAAAAGTATTAATAATAAAATCAATCAGTGATCCCCTGGCTTTGTGGACCTCACTTTAAGAACATACCTTTAGTCCAGTGATTCTCAAAATGTTGCATCCAGGGACCTCTTTAACTGTAAAATAAATTCCCTGGAACTCCTCAGTAAAATGTTAGAATACTTTATAAGTTTATAATCCGAGTACAAAACTTACACAGTGCTTACTGACACCGTAACAACTCTAATCTTTTCGCGGCCTATATGGGGAGCCGACATGAGTTATTGAGGTTTAGATGAATAATAAATATGTTTACACAATAATAAATATAATAAATTTGATAACAGTGGACTATGATTCTTGCCACCGTACCACAAGACCCTGTCTCTGCTTCATGGACCCTGGGGAACTACTTTGAGAACCACTGGCGTGAGACTGCTGGAAATCTTATATATATATGTGTGCACTTACGAGAGGTGGTCAAAGTCCTCTATGGGCGCCCTGGGCCTCAGAGATCCTCGGTTCACTTCATTATGGAGCCCGTCCAGGAGGAAGCGCAGGAACTCCTGAGCATCCTGCTGACTGTGACAGACACAGAGAAAGCAAGATATGAGAAAGGAGAAGCGAGGAAATCGAACACTTTGTACTATCAGATGGATCAGTACAGTCTAATATTTCAGTTAGTTCATAAATCATTTAACCGAGGACATAGTGAGTATAGCAAGGCTAATCAGCACGCTCTTGCGTGCCTTATCCGAAGAGTAGAGACTCACTTGTAGCCCATGAAGCGTGGAGCGTACTTCTGAATCTGAGTCTTGAAGTCAGAGGGGCTGATGGCTTCATTGCTCGCTGATGTCCACAGTGTCTGAGTGAGCTTGGCAAACTCTGCAAACGCATATACGAATATTATGAAAATTCACATAGTATTGGAATTTAAATCTACTATCTGAATCTAAATCTGCATCTGGAGTGATACAAATTTGCTCTGACAATTCAAATGGAAACAAAATAATCCTAATATTTTTACTGATCTCCCTGTGTTCACATACGTTGCTTCTGGTGTTCTACGTTTTTCTCGCACCTAGGTGTACTGGTGCCTCTAGATTGCTCCCAAGTCTGAATAAGTGTGTGTGTGTGTGTGTGTGTGTGTGTGTGTGTGGGATAGGCTCCAGATGCACTGTGACCCTGACCAGAATAAAGCGCTTACTGAAGACGAATGAAATGAAAAAATATTTAATTTTTTACCAACAGAAGAAAAAAAAAATCACATAGGCGATAAAAATAAAAATGGAGATCCCTGAAGAGTTTATGGGAATCTTTAGGGTCCTCACGATTAGATTTCGATTCATAATGGCACTTTGAGATTACAAATAAAGAAACAATGTTCCACTGTGAATCAAAATCAAATTGTGAGAACCCTAAAAATTCCCAACCCCAATCTCACGCCTACTGATCGTCATACAGCTGGATGTGCACATACCCTCCATGAGAGCCGCTTTGGCCCTGCAGTTGTTGTTGAGGTCGGTACGGTGTGTGTTGCGCAGACAGTAGTCACGCAGGTCGTGTGTATTACTCAGACACTGCAGAATGGAGTTCATGAAGCACTGTGGAAAGAGTGAGCAACTCAGTTGTCATCAATAATCCATGTCATAAATAATCAATGTGATAATAAATATTTTCCAAGCTAACCTTTGGCTTTTACTTATGCAGTAATGTATGCAGTATTGTATGCGTTCACATTGAGTACTCACGGTGTTCCCCAGGTTCCTTAGGCCCACGAGTCCCTGAGCATTCTTGGAGTTCTATGAGAGTAAGGACACAAAGAAATAGAGAGGAGGGTTATTAGGCAAGTGAAGGCAACCACAAACACTTTCCAGCCAATACAGCTTTACAACAATAACGCTTGAGTGGATTCAGCACATTTGCACCACTCAGAAGAGGCCAAATGTGGTATCTCTGTGGTTAAAGATGCTGCACTAGTGACTGAACGGTTGTGTGTTGATATCACAAGGATCCAGAGAGCTGCTGTTGGTTCCTTGAGCAGTGCCCTTAACCCTCAACTTATCAACTCACTTCTTTTCGTAATTCGCCTTTGGATAAAACCAGCTCTCCACAGTAAACCAGAACAACTGTTGGATACATTTCATAACCACGACAGACATTAGGAAAATATTGGTGTCATGTTTCAAATTAGTGTGAATCAAATGCCGCAAGCTTGGTGATACAGGTACTGGTGCAAGGATGAGTGTGCTGTAACGGTGACGGACATTGCTGCTGGAGACAGCCTGTGTGTGAGCTGTGAGCTTTGATTCCTCAAAACAGCATGTGGGCAGATTTGAAGAGAGACCCCCGCTGGTCATCACTTCTCCTAAACAAACAGGCTCCATCTGCCGCATCACAACATGCGTGGCCACAAAAACAACAAACTGTTTATTAAACCAAGGATTAGTGTACAGTAACAGAACGGCTGTGCCGACATAATTGTAGCTATGGAGGCGAAGCGTGCGCCATTTTCTCAGGAGATTCTGACAGTTAGCTGAAAACACACACACACATACACACGCAGAGACTGTGTCCAGACCTCACAGACTTTCATGTGCTGTGGCGATGCTACAGTGTCAGTTCTTGCTCAGAAGAAGAAGTTTATTATAATCTAAGGTGGACAAATCATAAATCTTAAGTACTGCCCAACCTGCCTGTGGAAATCTGATTGGCTAGGCTAAAAAAATGGTAGCTAATGTGATGGAATAATGTATAGGGAGCTAGTTTGCTAGGTAAGTGCATTAAGTTAGTGCATTAAGTACAAGTTTATCCTCTTCCAAAAAAAAAAAAAAAAAAAAAAAAAAAAAGCTTCAAACATGTTAGCGTGCTCTCGACAACACTGAGCTAGCAATTCACCAATGTCTCAGCAATGAGCTTGCACTGCATGGAAATACATTGTTCAAAGCTGACTAGCTCATTATTTTCTCTCGATTATTTTCACCTACCTGCCTATTTCTGATTTTGAAAACACTGTCTGTCAATTATGCATGGTATTTATTCAGTCTACATCTGCTGTCAGCCAGCTCACTCAAACTATATTTCCAGCATGTAAGGTGTGTCACATTGCTGTGAAGCGCTTTCAGTTTAAACCTAGCCTGCAAATGAAAACCTTTGTTTTCTAAAGGTCAGTAGGGAGTAGGGTTTATGCCTTCTTTCTGGCTGTTGAACATACTTATCCAATGTGCAGCTACAAATACAAAACAAGATCAAGAACATTTGGAAGAACGTTTTCTCAGCAGTGGCGTGCATTTGTTTATGGACAAGAGGTCAATATACACTTGGTTTAAAAAATGTTGCAGTACAATTCAGTGGAGCATCACAGTGTTACACAGTACAGTTCACTGCAAATCAACCGGTTCATGCTTATCTCATATCGCGTCTGGAACTACCGCAGATTTCCAGGTATAGTTCCAGTCCAGTGAAAAACAACAGGTACTGCAGCTTTCCAGAGAGCATCATGGCCAGTTCCAGGTATACACAGCACCTTTCTGAATACCTGCATTTTCCACTGATTAACGTCTAATGCTAATGACAAACCATGTTTCTGACCTATTACAATGGATTAGGCAATGTGGAAAAAGGTTCTCACACACACACACATACACACACACACACACACACACACACAAACACACACACACACACAAAGTTAAGCCAAAATGCTGAACACCATCCTGCACAGTAAAATAGTATAGTATTAACCTGTTAAATTAACCTTAAGCTAGTTTATTTAGACTGAACTAAATAAACTAACTTAAAAATCTAAGCTTAATGTGTAGGATCCTGTTTGACCCTGGTGGATTTAGTCATGAATCTGAGTCACTCCAAACAATCAACAGCAACAGCTCGAGCCTCTCACACCTCCACAGTAATCAGATGCCTCGTACGAGCGCCTCTGGCTACTGCGCCCAAACTCCCTCCCACACCCAAACTCAATTACGAAGTTTTTTCTGTTCATCACACCAGGGTGGAGGTGTGTGTCAGCATGTAATTTAGAATAAATGTCATGATGATCACAGGAATACATGACAATTTTTATCCTGTGGAATTGGAATGGGCTCGCCCCTGTGAATAATGTAGCTTTCATTTAAAACTTTTGTCTAGTCACTGATGGTAAAGTTAGGGCTGAGCCTAGCAATGGAAACACCCCACAAAGACCTTACTCCACCCCACAAAGACCTTACTCCACCCCACAAAGACCTTACTACACCCCACAAAGACCTTACTACACCCCACAAAGACCTTACTACACCCCACAAAGACCTTACTCCACCCCACAAAGACCTTACTCCACCCCACAAAGCCCTTACTCCACTAATACAGTATACACACGGATAGGAGTATCTCACAATTTTGAGTGGTTAGGGTTAAGTGTAGGCATTAATTAACTCTATTAATATTTATGTTGATGGAAGGTTCTCACAAGGATACCAAGACAAAATAGGTGTGTATGTGTGTATGTATGTGTGGATGAGACCTAGGGCTCCTTCGGCTGCATCACCCGCCAGTACTATGACAGAGGGCTAAGCCCGGGAGCGGCCTGTGGCACTGCCATTGGGAGGGCGCATTGCTCTGTTTGCTCATTGGGAGGCATCATAGTAGCGGAGAAACTGATTGGACTTAATCCTGAAAGCTGTGGGCTCTATGCAAATTGGTTGGCAAGAGTTGAAAGACAGTAAAGAGGAACACTGTGTCCTTAACCTGAGATTATACAACATGTCGTCACATGCAGGCTAAAGAGGGCTGATGGTGCCAGCCGGCATCATTTTCTATCCAACACGCACACACACACACACACACACACACACACACACACACACACACACACACTGAGCCAAGTGAGCATGTGGCCAAACGCTCAAACAGGTCCATGGCTGCTACTGTAGCCCCATCATTTCTGTTTCTAACGAGTCATTGATATAGAAATAAAAGAGGATGCTTTTGTATGAACATGCACAATGCCTCAGTGAGCAGAAAGAGTTCTGTATCTAAAGAAAGGGTCTGACTAATCACACACATTCCTCCAGAAGTGAGCCTCTCAGCTGCCCACCGAATCATCCGGATTATGTAACAGCATGCTCTCCTCGTTTCAGGAACACAGGAACAAAGCTCTGACTTTTATGTGAAATTAAATGCTTTTTATAACTACAGCAAAGGCAAGTCAGGTTATTGCCAGGCAGCATGCTGATAAGACTTCCCAAATCAAAAGATCAAACATGTCCAAGCAAAGGCCTGGTAATTTCTGCAATGTGAGTGTGCACAGGCAAAGTCAAACTCATGATGCAATGCCAACTGAACTGACCTTCACATCTAACGCATGTTTGGTAAGGATGTTATCTGATATGGAGCACAGCACATGATGTGCTATTCACAGTCAAATAGTTCCATGGACATTTCATTTCATTAAGCATTCTCTAAGTACAAACAGTCATCTCCCGAACATGTCCTGGTCCTTTAAGTCGCATTTTGCTCTTTTCCCCACTCTGACACAGTCGTGTTATTCTCCTGAAAGGCTTGTTAATGAACTGATGAAGTGAGTCAGATGTGTTAGAGCAGAAAGAATGTTAAATGTACCCTTTAGGAGAACTCCACCAGTAAAAGGATAAGTCCGCGCTCCTATGCCATCATTATTAAATATCCATTAACAATCCCTGTCAGAAAAAAGGGTACAGGTGCATTTTCTCCCCTAGACAATGTCAGTGTACCCTCAAGAGTACAACAGTTGTCCTTATGTCCCTTAATGACGTTCCCTACAGTTGTTCCACTAACCGAAAGCACAAATGATGAACCATTTAAGGTAACAAGTGTTTGCACCTTAAAATCCCAGTTTAGTACTTTTCTTTCGGAGAATGACTGCATAGTAGCAAATGTTCAGTGTTAGTACAGAGCTACATTAAGGTGCATGCCTTTTCTTTTTCCAATGATAAGGTTACTTTTTCTGCTTCTGGTAAACATCGTAATAGCTCCATACACCTACACTGTCAGAAAAAAAAAAAGATTATACAGGTATATTTTGTCCCCCACAAAATAGATGTATGGACAAAGGTACAGCAGGGGTCCTTAGAGATAAATTGTGTACTTTGACATCTCATAAAATGATGAAGCTAGTATTAGGCTGCGTGAGTGGCAGTGTGAAAAGTTTCTTGGGCGTTTTAAAGGTGCACTAGATCTGGATACACATGACAGCCCTTGTTGGTAAGAGTTTAGACCTAAGTGTGTATAAGTGAACTACGGAAAGTATGTATTAGGGAGTTAGGCTCAGTTTGCGCAGTACGCGTGTGCACAAAGGCAAAGCAGCTCAGCGTTACGCACAGGAGACGCACAAGCATCCACGCAGCCAGCGACCCTGCACCACTCCTGCGCTCTCCAGTAGGCAGACGCGTAACGCGTTAGTGCTTTTCACCTCATAACTGATCAGGATATGTGCGGTGTTTCTCACGCCAGGTGCTTTGATGACATCTGTGGACACCCTGAACACGTTTTACGCACTTCGACTGCAAAACAAACGCGGCAGGACTACAGAAAGCGCAGGGTGAAGGACACACTGCTGAATCGTGTCTTACCTTCGCCTGGTTAATGAGGAGTCCGACGAACGTGGAGACCAGCATGGAGCGCGACACGGACGCGCTTTTCCTGCGCGCCTCCGCTTTGCTGAAGGGGAAGACGGACGCCGGCGGCTCCTCGAGCACCGTCACCGTGTACGACTGACGCAGGCTGGGCATGCTGGCGACAATACAGACCCTCTACACCGGCTAAACCTGCGAGTTTCTACGCGATCGACTCCGCGTTCAAGCGACGCTGTTGCTCTAGAGTAGCCTATCTTCTCCTGAAGTCGCGCTTTTACGCTCCTGAGGTTACATCGCGGGTGTCCTTGAGCTCGACTTGTAGCGAATGTGCAATGCATTCACAAATAAATAGGAAATAAATAAATAAGACAGACGTAGAAAAGACGTGGAGTCCACTTCCTCCAGAGCGGTAGAGGAATAATGGCCAAGCCGGCGCGCTGCGTTTTAGTTTTTTTACTCGGCGCGCGGACACGCCCCCTGGCCACAGACGTCACACTGTTGTCTTGACGTCAGCAGGCGGGGGACGAGCCGAGAGCTTCTCGCGTTTGTCTTCCAGTGACGCCGCTCGGTTTTTATAGTCACCCGTTTGTCCGAATCATCTCCCTCTCCTTGACCTCATATGACCCCGGGGTTGTTCTGAGAAGTGTCTCTAATGCAGCACTAGTGTGTAGTGATTTGTCTGCTCTAATGAACCTGATTTAATTCATCACTTAATCAGCGGATATGCTACAGCAGGATTTAGTGGTGTGACACGACCTTAGATTCGGAGGTCGTCGTGTACAGTCGACGGAACACGAGAATTACGTGCACAGTAATGAAACTGGGATTGAATAAATCGTGAATGTAATAATATATATATAAAAGCTTAAACTTCCCTGGGAACCATAAAAGAGTGGCAGTCGTGGTCTAATGGTTTGAGAGTCGGACTTGTAACCCAAAGGTGAACCCGAAGGTCATGGGTTCGAGTCTTGGGTCTGGCAGGGATTGTAGGTGGGGGACTGAATGACCAGCGCTCTCTGCCACCCTCAATACCACGACTGAGGTGAGANTTGAGCAAGGCACCGATCCCCCAACTGCTCCCCGGGCGCCGCAGCTAAAATGGCTGCCCACTGCTCCGGGTGTGCGTGTTCACTACTGTGTGTGCACGTGGATGGGTTAAATGCAGAGCACAAATTCCAAGTATGGGTCACCATACTTGGCCACAAAGTCACTTCACTTCGATAAAGTGAAGGGATGATAGATTAACCATTCTGTTATTAGGCAAAAAAAAAAAAAGAAACGAAATAAAACTCCAACAGCCCATCTCGGTTAAGTCTCTCTTCTTGTGGCATTTCTCCAAGGCACCAGTTCTGTATACATTAAACAAAATAAAGGTCTGTGAGTTTAGTTTTTAGCTGCTTTCCCATTTTTCCATCTTTCATTCAGTCATCACAGTTTATCCTCGTCAGGGTCACGGTGTATCCAAAGTCTATCCTGGGAGCACCGAGTGCAAGGCAGGCCAACGCTGAGGTCCAACACTGCACACACCTTCAAGAAACCTGACACACTGCAAGCTGCACATGGGTCCACAGGGCCAAAACAATGTCACCGTGGCGGACATCAGTGATGTCTGAGGGCCTCATGGGCTGTCCATCAGGAAGTTGTGTACATCAAAATGTGACAGAGCAGACGCAGATGGCACAAAGCAAAAAAAAAAACAAGAATTCTGAAGACTGGTGAAATACCAGGCAAGAAATCAGCGCAAACGCTGCAAAGGATGTCGATTGTTCATACTATGTGCCCATTCCAGCATCGTATAACCTTCTACTCCATGATTATCACAGTTCACAAGCAATTCTTATCTGTCCATCATAAATGAACTAGAAAAGCACATCAAAAGACAACAATATGGAACAAAAGAATAATACGATGCCACGCCATTTCCCAGCAAAACACCTAAAGCATGAAGACATATTTTATGACATCAACCACAGTCTTACCCATGCAGCTTACAGTAATCCTTTTTTTATTGTAATCATGACTCCCCGGCCAAGAAATCTGTCTTAAAGCATCACAATCTTTGGCATCATTGTTACTGAGGCTCTTAGATGCGTGCTGGGAATGAGTGTGAGTCAGTCCACACGGCCATCAAACAACTAACCTCTGCTTGCATTTCTACCTCCACAGCCTCTTAGACACCGTTACCGTCAGGCATGTGTGTTGATTGCTCTTTCATAACAGGAATTCAGAAGTAATGACTCTGCTCCGTGTGCCTAGAGCAGAAGGTTCATTACGCTTAGCTCTTTCACCACATGGATGAGTTGGGTCGCCTTTGTCAGGGACAGTTGAAAAGGTAATTATGCACCCATCAGGAACAGGCTTACACCTCCTGTTCCTCCAGCTGTGTGGGCAGACATCAGTCTCAGGTATTTCAGATTCCCAGAAGTGCATCTGTTGCATGTGTACTCTTTGTACTCAACAAAAAAATAAAGGGATATATCCTTTACTAAGCATTTGCGTTCTGCTAAATGGTGACTAGAAAGATGCAAAAGACCTAACGCTGCCCTCAGATGACACCATTACATCATTTTAAAGGAACACCCCACCATTTTTTAACCTAATCTACCTTTTTATCCACTGCATCTGTGTGTGTTTACCACAGACCACAATCTCAGAACAAATTCATGAAAACATTCAGCAAAAATACATAATTCATATAAAAGTTTATTTATGAAGTTCAATACCTGCTCTTAGACTCCCAATATAAAGAGTTTCTCAATCACTAAATCATGACACAGCAGTGTCATTACAAAAACTGGTTGTTTGAGCCAAGAAACGTTGCTTCATTTTCCCTCTCAGAAGCTTTACTCAGCTGGCCAGCTTTGTGTGAATAAATGCATTCACTTACAAAACATCACGGGATTAAGCTTATATAAGGCCTGTTTGAAGCTAATGATTCTCACCATTCTTTCCCTCATCAGCGGTGGATGTTGCAAAATACAGCTCTGCCGTGACTAAGAGGTGTAAGAGAAAAAGACACAAAGAGAGTGAGAGAGACTGAGAGACATGGAAACAAAGCCCTGTGCTTTGACACTGAAGAGCCGAGTACACTAAATGCAAGAAGAATCACGTAGGCACATGTTAACTGGCTCTGTGCAACAGTTACATTCTGCAGGGCTGTGCAAAGGAAAGACCAAGTAGCACCAGCTGCTTCCCTCCCTCTTTCATTCCCTCCATTGCTCACAGGGTGTAATGGTCCTTTGAAGCAGAACAAACACAAGATACAAAACACAACTCTGCAGTGATCTTAGCCTGGGTTCATCAAACACGCAGCAGGCCAATGACAAGTGGACTACGACTGAGCATATTTAGCATTGTGTTTGGCCTTGATGCAGGTTTTGAGCTGCAAAACAAAAGCACCCGGTTTTATAGCTTTCCACATAGCCTTCTGCATCCCTCTATTAAACACTGACTTCTTAAAAATCATTCAGTCGTTCATCTTCAGTAACAGTCTTATCCTGGTCACAGCCACTTTAACACAAAGCCCAAAGCAGGAACACGTAAGCACGGAATACTCTGATAAGGACATGTGAAACTCTGCACAGACAGCAACCTGAGGTCAGAATCAAACCAGTGACTCAAGCTGTGGAACTTGCCGCACCAGTGTGCCCCCTCCTTAAATATAAAGTGGAACAACAATCATAATGTATTTTTATTCCATAATGTGCTATATTTCCTGTGCATGCCTAGACTTTTGGATTTTTTGGAATTTGACTGGATTCCAAAGCGAATACGGAGGCTTACCTGGTCTCCTGCAGCACATTATATAACTAGGAGAAAATCACTGCATTTCAGTTAAAGATTGTGTAAAACAAGTATCTTTTAAAATGCTGATACTGACACATCAGACAACAACATTACACACAAGGTAATAAAAGGTCAGTCTGAACTATCTGTAAGATAAAAGAGACACTGTGGCAAGTAGACAAGAAAGTGCTAATTGTGGAATTTCAGCAGGTTAAGTGGTCAATATTGTGTCAGCTTCATTGTACAATTTTCGCAAATATTAAGATCACGTCACAAAGTCTACAATGGTCAAGTTAGGTTGAAACCAACCCTAACATTATGCTACAACATTTTACTGCTTCTACTGCTTATCAGGTTTCTAATTTCAATGATCAGTCATAAAGAGGAACGACGTAGACCACGGAGGAGCAATGAACTTTAATGGAATGGGTTTAGCAGTACTGGTTTTGCACGAGCTTTGCCTTCACGCTACAGAGCAAATGGCCAGTAGATAATTGTAACAAACTTCACGAACCCTCAAGGAGAAGGTGAACTCAAACGTAACGTTTTAATAATAAAAAGAACTCAAACACAACAGAAACCACAAACGTAAAGCGAACATAAAGCTCGCGTGCATCTCTCGCTCTCCCTTAGGTGTTTCCAGAAGATCCTTTATTACTCTCTCCCACTGATTAGACAACCCGGTGCCAGGCGTGCATCCTCACAGCCTGGCCACTCCCTCCTCCTCGGCACAATAATGTTTTAGGCTTGCTTCATATATTTATTTTTTCTTGCTGAAGCTATTTAACTCCATCATCATCCATAATTTTTGGAACAGTGGTATCGTCAGAAACATAAGGCGGTGCTCGGTAAGGCTCTGGGTAAGGATCTGGGTTACTGGGGTTCAAGCCCCAGCACTGCCAAGCTGCCACTGCTGGGCCCTTGAGCAAGGCCCTTAACTACATCTGCTCCAGGGGCACTAGATCATGGCTGACCCCGCGCTCTGACCACAGGTTCCTAGCAGGATGGGATATACGAAAACTACTGCATCTCATTGGCTGTGTACTCGAACTCTGCACAATGGCAACAGAGCTGAATCTAATCTAATCTAATCTCCACAACGAACCTTGTACTTAATAATTGACAAAAGTCGGCTTGAATCTCATTTGGCTTCATTTTAAATTAAGCCCACTACATAAGGTATAATACAATGGCATTCTATCACCTACCTAATGTATTATACACTCCTTAATATACTATTTAAGATTATGCCAAGGTGAACATGATTTCTGATGAAGCACTGATGAAGCAAATGAGGAAAAAACATGTTGAAAATTTTGAAACACTGACCATATTCAGCTGTAGCCGACCATTAAATCTCAAAGGTGGACTTTTGGTACATAAAAACAACAACAACAAAAAAACACTGCATGCTCAAGTAGGCCTGAATAGTTGATTGCAGCTAAATATGGCCCATGATACATATTTTTGGTCTGAAACCTGGCTGATGCATCTGCAACAAATATTAACGCACTTACAACTGGCAGGAATGACAAAACACAACAAGGGCTTTAAAAAGATGATGAATCACTGGAAAGGGGTATGAGATGGCACCGCATTCTCATTATTCTCAGGTTGGCAGCAGAGAGGACCCAAATAACATCTGGCCTGTGGTGGTACATTTCCACTGACGGACAGAGAGAGCAACAGGCGGAGCAACAGATGGGCTCAAGTCAATAGTTTGTACACCTACAAAGTGACCTATATGGTATGTAAGAAACTTCTTGTTGATGTAGGTGTGCAGAAATACTGCAGATGAACCATGCAGGTGGGGATGACGTGTGGGCTGCATCGTTCATTCAGAAGAGAGGAAATGTGAGAAAGAAGTGGATGCTGTATTTAGGCATAAATTGAAACAGTGTGCCTTCACCTCGATGCTGCCAGCATACACACACACNCGCACACACACACACACACACACACACGCAAACGCTGAGAGAGAAAGGGAGATGTATCGTGTATGCATGTGCGCGACAAGCTTAATCTATTATAAGCTGCAGCACAGACGGAGTGATGTCACCAAGACCACTGCAGTGACTCAGTCTGGACCCGCCAGTCAAAAATAGAAACACAACATTGCACTGACCTCTAAACGATTCCACAGTAGCCCACGGCGCACGCGCTGCAACAACACTCACACAAACATTGCAGTGACGTAAATCGCTCGTCACGGATGCGCAGCAGCCTCCAGATGTGCAACAAACGACACGGAGCATCACATTGAATTTATAGCCACATTCCTAATAACCATGCTGAAAACAATAGTCATATACTCACACAACTCACACAACATGACTACCTTGTGATGAAGATGTGATGTTCACTGCAACATGAGCAGACTTCTTATGTGTGTGCTATGATTGCCAGCTGGTAATTTTTAGGCAACTAAAACCTTTCAGAAAGTGTAATTAAAATAATCGATGAATCAAAGTCAAATTTTTTTGTCTTATAGCAAACATGAGTACTATATTAAATATCCAGTGTAAATAAAAAAGCAATATAGAAATATAACAACACTCATCAAACACCAGAAAAATATGCTAATATGCTAAATTGTCAGGTAGCTTCATGTCCTGACTGGCTTCATGTCTTGGTGGCTCCACATCATTTGTTTTTCCTTTCATTTCAGAACCAGGGGTGCGACAGAGTTTCTCCTCTTAGCAGATATCTTATTTTAGCTGCCTGAATGTGAGGACAGCTTTGAGTGTTCTGACTCACCTTTAAATAGATCGGAATTTGGGGTTCTGATGCTTCACGGCTAAGAGCAAGAACGTTTCTTGGACGAACGTGGCCACCTGAACAATGTAAAAATGATTTTCTGTAATATCATCATTAGAGAATTCAGACCTTTGGCTTGAATTAACATGTGTCAGTCACTAATAAAATTAATTACTGTAATTAAAATGACTCACTGTAGAATAAGCGTTTATTTTTAACAATCCTCTCCAATGTAATATTGTCATCCAAGACACTCTAGGCCATAATTCTAATGAATAATAGAGTCAACAGCATCTGGGCTAAATGATCCAGCAAACATACAGCTATCTGCTGCAAACTACAGCTCTGTATTATGCATGACATAATGGGTGTCATAGGACAGCTGAGTGTCACAGGACTCCTGATGAGTGCTGCGGGTTTGACGCAATATCAGATCAGATCCAAATTATTGGAATGCGCACACACATGCACAGTATGCGTATTCAAAACATTTCACACTTTATTGTGTTACAGATCTAACTGAAACACTTCTGAATAAAACGTATATGGCAGGCACTTGCAGGCCTCTGAGAGCATGAGGAATGATTCTCTGGTCTGATGAGACAAAAGCTCAGAGCACAATGTCTGGCAAAAACCAGACTTACCACCTGGCTAGTGCCATCCCTATGATGAAGAATGGTGGTGGCAGCATCTTGCTTCTCAGTGGCAGGGATGGGGAAACTGCTCAGAATTGAGGGAAGGATGAATGCAGCCAAATACAGAGAGGGCCTTGAAGAAAACCTGATCCAGAGTGCTCAGGCTGGGGTTGCTTCGGGATGAGTCCCTAAATGCCCTTGAATGACCCATCCAAATGCCAGAACTGAACCCCACAGAACATCTTGCTGAGAGACCTGAAGATGGCAGTTCACAAACTCTCTCCATCCAATCTGATTAGACTTGAGAGAATCTGCCCGGACGAATGGGAGAAACCGCCCAAGTCCAGAAAGCTTGTAAAGACTTACCCAAGAAGTTTCAAAGTTGTAATTGTTGTCAAAAAAAAAAAATTATAAACACTTGTTTTTGCTTTGTCATTGTGGATTATTCCATGTAGATTAATGGGCAAAAAAGTCAATTTAATCAATTTTAGATTAAATCTATAACACAGTAAACGGTGTAAAATGTGAAGGGGTCTGATTACAGCCCCACTGTAATTATTAATGCAGCTAATGGATGCTTTAACACACACTTGCGCGCACACACACGCACACACACACACACACACACATACAGAAGGCACATTAACTGGTTATATGCACTCAAATACAACGAAACGTGCGTCAGCAGTCATGAAGCCTTCCTCTGAGTGTTTGCCCAACAGCATCTTATTATTTTCACTGTATACTCCAGTATTTTTATTTGCAATGATGCAATAAGCATCTGGCTCAAATTACTGACTGTCAGGTTTAGGATTGCTTCTTTAAATTTTGACTGGAGTTACAACACTAGTGTAGATAACAAGTAATTGAAGCTTAAAAAACTGTTGATTTAACATTATTAAACATAATATCAGCCTCAGACTATGTTCAGTTTTTCAGCCTTTCAAACAGACTTGCTTATGCGATTTCTGACACTCACTGCATGTCATCTATTAACTAAAAAAAAAACAATAGGCAAAAAGATGTCTCAGAGCTAAAAACAGTAATAGCGGGAGAATGTTCCTAAACTACTGAATTCCAAGAAGTCACTCCCAGAGAGCATGACCAAATGAAATCACCAAACTGATTTCCTCTTGGAGGGATGTGTAATAAGTTACTTCACACATTCGGTTTTGTTAATGTGTGTTTCAGCACATTTTCAAGGGTCTATTTCACTTTAACCCATCAGTTTCCATACCTTACCGGATCCAGGAATAACGTAAAGCCCAGGAGCAGATGCCTAACTGCATCAAGGTTAAGTCCACAAAACTTGTGGAAACTGGAATCTGTACTCCAGTGAAGACAAAGACATGTCATAGTTGAAAAATGAGTCCCGGGTAGTATAGTGGTTAGAATTCAGTGCTCCTATCGCTGCAGACCACGGGTCTCATTTATCAAAGTATGCGTAAAACAAGTACTAAATCTGTGAGTAAAAGCCGCCCGTACGCACAAGGAAATTGGTATTTATCACACGTGTGTACACACAGCTGTACACAATGGCCCCTGATGAATCCCACACTCTAAATTGATATGCTTGTACACAGCCACAGTCAGCTGCATACCGAAATGCCCTCAAAATCACCATATACCGTAAACAACTTCCTTTTAAAAAGCACTGTAGACTGCTTGACGTCTTTGGATTTAAAAAAAATCTTTCGAAGACGTATAAGGCATCCTACATGTTGTACTGAGTAGTAGGAGGGTATTCTACATTGTATGATTATTATTATCATTTTTGATGTAATGGAATGGCATCGTTTTTTAATGGAAAAATGAAACCTTAAACATAACAGTGCCTTTCCCCAGCACTGGCTTCAAGACCATGAACAAATCCATGATCCTATTTTCCATGCATTATCAAAATATACATACATTTTTGGATAAATTAGTTAGATAGTTCACATTTTTAAACTAGTTTTGTCTTCAAAGCAGGACCAGGCCCATGACTCACCAGGTCACAAGTCTGTGTGCCCTTCGCTCTACTAGAAGGTCAGGTGATGACAAAGTTCCTCAAGGTCTGCCGTGTTCAAGACATTTCTGAGAAAGCAAAACTCACAGCGTTTGTAATCTGAGCTGCTCTCTGGCTTTATCACAGTGCAGATCTGACAGCAGAGACGTCATGCTCTCATTAGAGCAAAGAGACAGAGAGATACGCTTAAAGAAAGACAAGTAGAAAGAGAATTAATGGAGCACATGCAAACCCCCCAAGAAAAGTAATACAAGCGCAAACTTTTGGTAAATAGCTGTAGTGTGCTGTGACAGTATGCGAAAGGCATAGTTAGGATAAGCTTGCACAGACAGATACTGAAGGGTTATTGTATGTTTGAGTGTCTGGAATTCTTAAGCTTTACAAAGTCTGCATTTCTCCACACTTTTATCTCAAGCCATAAAGGCAAGTGGGAAAAGACAGCATTGCCTACAAAATTTTTCTCCCACAAGAAAGTCCCTTAGGCTTTTTCCCAATCTTCAGCTGTCCAGTTTTGGTGAGCGTGTGCCTGCTGTAGCCTCAAAACAGCCTTCCTGTTCTTTACTGACAGTAGTGGAATCTGATGTGGTATTCTCCTATTGTATCCCATCCACCTCAAGTTCTGATGTGTTGCACTTTCTGAGATGCTTTTCTGCTCACCGTGGTCGCATAGAGTGGTTATTTGAGTTACCATAGCCTTCATGTCAACCAGTATGGCCATTCTCATCTGACCTCTCTTGACAATAAAGCATTTTTGCCCCCAGAACTGACACTTGCTGGATGTTTTTTGTTGTTGTTGTTTTGCAAACTTTTGTGTAATCTCTAGAGACTATTGTATGTAAAAATACCAGGAGATCAGCAGTTTCTGAAATACTCAAAGTGGACTGTCTGCATGGACCAGCAACCACGCTAATTTATTTTTCTCTTTCTGATGTTTGATGTGAATATTAACCGAAGCTCTTGACCAGTCTCTGTATGACTTTATGCCTTGTGCCGCAGCCACATGATTGGCTGATTGGATAATTGCATGAAGAAGCAGTGATATAGCTGTTCCTATTAGCATTTATGTTGAATGTCCCAGCACTAATTTACTTAGTCCAGTCCCTATGTACATTGTATAATTTGCATATAAACGTTCTGAATATATAAAAAATAAAGATGTCAGTATTTAGAGGCACTGAAATGACAGATATATACTGTTAACATTTTAAAACCAACTATTTCACAATTTTCATGAGAAATTATTTGAATTCTGGCAATGTGGTTGGTGGTAATTTTCTTTGGAGCAACAGCTACTGATATGGCAAAGACTTCTTGGTAGTCGAGAAGGCCTTGATGATTTCCTCAGGCAGCTGATAAGCACAGAAAGCTCCCAGAAGAAGCAGGCTGAGTGTCAAACTCTGTCAAGTTCCAAGAAAGCCCTATACTGAACAAACCAAAATACCAACTTTCTACATATTTGAAACATCCCAGAGCTACACACCACACACACTGAGCCTGAGACTGCATTAGTTTGTATATAAGCTGGAACACTTCTAGAGGCATCATGGATTAATGTACTTGCATACATTCCCACACAGTCACACTCTCACACAGTGCAGAATTAAACAGTAACTTTTCACAGTAGAGTTGCCAAAGGAAATCCTCAGGTACTTTGGCCTCAGTCACGCTGGTAAAAGTCCAACTGCAAGCTGTGCACTCTTACGTAATAGCAAAGATTCCTTCAAGAGACCACGATACAGTATGATACACCATTGTACTCCAGTGAGTACACAATAAGTTTAATGCATTGTGTGCATGTGTTTGTGTGTGTGTGGGATTCACATGTGGAAGATCACTGCTGTTAAAGAAGAAAGCAAGTGGCCGAAGCCGAGTTGGTGATTTTCCACTGTAACCTTATAGGGATAGTGACGACTGTAGCCAGTAAAAGGGTCTGTCTGCTCCTGTAGAGATGTGATAAAGGCTCTTTATCTATGTTCAGGACACTGTCTCCCTGATTCATTAAAAGCTTTCAGAATGTCCTGTACTTTTCACAGCATGGTAATGCAATTACTTCATTCTACCAAATATGGCTTTTCCCCACGTAACATTCCAAAACAAACCGCCACTCAAAGAGAATCCAACTTGGGGTTCTGCTTTATTTTTCACTAACCTTTGTAATGATCAATGGCAGCAATGGCAGAAAAATGTCTGCATCATCATCAGAAAAGGTTTACAAATTTTGTGCCAATAGTGACCCCAGACAAACTTCTATGCCAAAATTTAAGTGACATAACTGATTAACCCTAACCCTATGTAAATATGACAAAATGAAAATAACATTGCATCAAAAACCTTAGTGGAGTCGCAACTTGTATAATCAGAAAATTAACAATCATAAGCAATCATAAGCAATCAGCAACAAACAGTTCTTCTAGCCCCACCTCCAAGTGTCATTTGTACCTATTAAGCAGGTACTCAAGACCATGTAACTACAACTCTTGTTAGAGGACTAGTGGCCAGCAAAAAAAAAAAAATCTATAGTTCCTGTGTTTTAGTTCCAGTTTTCCTAGCTTCAGTGCCAGAACATCTAGCACTTAATATTTCAAAGAAGGAAACCACAGATTTTTTTCCAGTCTGGTTGTAACTTGTGGTTTGAGGCCAGATATTAGTGTGTAAACTCAATATGCAGTTCATCCAGGCTTTTCCAGAAACTGTAGTCATAGTGGGGCTCTAGCGGGGTGTGTGTGTGTTTGTGTGTGTGTATGTGTGTGTGTGTGTGTGTATGTGTGTGTATGTGTGTGTGTGTGTGTGTGTGTGTGTGTGTATGTGTGTGTGTGTGTGTGTGAAAACAGACAGACAAGGTTAACCTACGGCAATTCAAACTCATAAGTGAACCAGACTGGCAAAAACCCAAACCATAAAACACAATGAAACTAGGAAGAAACAAAGGAAAACAATGCTCAGGATTGAGACAAACTGACAACAAGTAACACAGAGGATGTATACAAACAAACTATTTAAGAGGGAAACAGCAAATTGGAGTGACTAATGGACCTTTTTCACAATGACTGTGCCATCATATCCGAGAACAATTAACTAGCCAGCTATTTGAACACAGCACCAATAAACTAGGCAGTGAGTGTTAGCAACAATCAGGACAAGTCTGTCACTTTATAGTATTTCTAGCACACACATACAGTGATGTATATACAATGTATGGCCAAAAGTTTGTGGATGCCTGACCATCACACCCATATGTGGTCCTTCCCCAAACTGTTACATTAGAAATCTCATTCACTGGAACTAAGGGGCCCAAACCTATTCCAACATAACAATGCCCCTGAGCACAAAGTGAGGTCCATGAAGACATGGTTGCAGTGGAAGAACTCAAGTGGCCTGCCCAGAAACCTGACCTCAACCCCACAGAACACCTTTGGGATGAACTGAAACGCCGACTGTGCCACAGGGCTTCTTACCCGACATCAGTGCCCGACCTCACGAATGCTTTTGTGGCCGAATGGGCAAATCCCCAAAGCCATGCGCCAAAATCTAGTAGAAAACATTCCCAGAAGAGCGGAGGTTATTATAACAGGAATTTGCCCTAAATCAGGAATGAGACTAAATCTGGATATAGTATATATAGTTAGGTCCCGAAGTGTTTTTGCCTTTATACACCACCACAATGGATTTGAAATAAAACAATCAAGATGTGATCGAAGTGTAGACTTTCAGCTTTATTTTAAGAGGTTCCACAAAAAATATGACATTTACCATTTAGGAATTAATGGAATTACAGGAATTAGTCTCAGTGGTTTTCAAGTAGTCGGATTCTTTAAATTTCTGGCTATAGACATATTTACTGCCTCTTGATATGCTCATCCAGTGAACACCACAAAGCCATTTCTTTCTCACAAGCTGGATGGGAAATAAATCATAGCTCAAGTAGAGATTTTGAATTATTTGTGCAATTAAGGATGGTGCAGTAATTACAAGCCATATATGCTGCCATTGTTCCCTATCTCACTGGAAGTTTAGAAACATTACTACTAAACACATAAGCGTGAAAAAGGTCCATTAACTATCCACACAACAAGAACAGGAAGCAAAGACCATAAGGAATGTGAAAGCCCAGAATCAACAGAAGGGTAGTAAATGTACAGTGTGTGGAGCATGATGGGAACAGCATTGGGAGAGATGTGACTCACCTTGTACAATTCCTGTCTTGACTTCCTCTACACTACCACCAATTCGACGTACTTATTACAAAATCACACACATTTTAGGTACAAACAGAACCATTCCTACTGTTTATTTAGAGTAATTAGAAGCATGAAATAAGACCAAATATGACACTGAGGACTTGTGCGTAAGGTGGAGTTGTGGTTATTATAGAGATTATACAGAACAGTGTGTTAGAAAATAGTGGGAGAGAGAGGGACAGAGAGTGAAACAGACTGTCCTCTTGACGTCAGTCTTAAAAAAACATAAACACATACTGAATCAGAGACAGCCGGACACAGTGCTGTCTGTGAGGTTAAAGTTCTGTGCTGGGAAATGAATGGTTGTCACTTTAAATCCATACTGTTGGGATTTAAAGTGAGATCCATTGTTGGGTTCCACCGTTGGGTTCTTGAACAAGGCCGTTAATCCTCAACTGGCTAACTGCTTAGATACAAGTGTCTGAAAAATGTAAATGAAATAGTCATGCCTCTCATCTGTCATGAACCCTGGTGATGTGTCATCGATTACATCATCTCTGTATTTGCCATCATTTCCACCCTTTCCGCCTTTATACTAAAACCACTTCTGTAGAATGTACAGGAACACTGAGTTCATGACAACAACCGGAGTGACCAGCATCACTAAAAATAGGGGTTACAACAGGAAAACACATCCTTAGTGTTTTGCTCCAAATCATTCATTCATTGTAACATCTTTACTTCCACATGCCAAATATGGTATTACCCTGACATTCATTGGAATACTGTCTATATATTCCAGGAAATGTTAAGTCTGTACATGTAGCCAGTGGCTCTTATGAAAGTTGCATAAGAATGCAAGGCTATCACACTCAGAGACCACTTTGCTGACTACAGTTATGCGCACAGTGCAGATGTACATCTGTGTAAACACGTCAGTACAAAGGCACCTGCTCCACATACTTTGTGTATCAGCTGATTATTCAAAAAATAAAAAGAATGTAGAGATGCTCTATCAAGGCGTGACTTTGACTTTAATGAACTTAAAGTAAATGTGTGCTCAAATATTCAAGGTTGTTTTTAAGTCATATGCTACTCATATGCAGACCAGGGCTTCTCAGGTATAGTCCTCCTCTTTGCAACACACTTGACCTTAAAGGGTTCACATCTGATCAGCTAATGTCATGATTATTAGGGAAGCTTGAAACCAGGTAGTGAATCCCCAAGACTGGAGTTGAGAAACACTGGTATAGAGCACTGTAGGCACAAGAGCACCAGAGTGAGGATTTTTATTGACTGACAGAAGGATTGATGTCTCATTAATGTCAGGAAAGGAACAGCAACCGAAACAGATAATGATAATGATTAAAGAGAAGTGATTTAGAAAAGTGAAAATACTCTTTTACTTACATCATGGATTTTTTAATATACCATATACTAACAAACCATTTTACCTCGGTGCTGGTTTCAATTTCTGCATGAATTAGAAGCTAATAAGTTATATCACAATGTTTGATATTTATTTCTAAGAACCAAGGGCAGGTCATCTAAAACTGGCAAAAGCAATTTCAGCATCATAATTACTGAAGTACAGAAAACCTGGCCGCTAATGGAAACAACATCATTATAGTGTTATTAGCAAACACTGCTGCATTATAAAAAAAATAAATGTCCATTTTCTCAGATTATGAAACACCAGATTTTAGAAGTCCATGTAATAGATCAAATTTATGGAGGCCTACTGAGGTCCAACTGCAATATTCAATGACCTTGATACCTGTACATGTTCGTAAAGACCTGCCAAGGTGATGATAAGATTGACATCGGGACAATTGATAAGATTAGTATCCGCCCAGCATCATGCAATGAACACGTGCTATCTGCCTGTGCAGTGCTGCTTGTACAGTACACACAGGCATCTGTAAAACTGGCATTTCAACTTTGGTAGATGTAGGAATGGTATGGTAGGAATGTAAAGGTAGGAATGTGCTGAATACCACAAACTCCTCATCACAAGGGCTGTCAGCTGGTTGACCACCTTGTCACCTTATTCAATCTTAGCCAATCAGAATCAGCCTTCAGAAATTGCCANAAATCACAAGACTAGCTTCACATCAGCAGCAGAGGCTTCCTTCTACAAATATCAGAGCAAATTTCTGGCAATGACATAACAGAGACCCACTGACTTAAGGCTCTTTGCTCTAATGGCTTGCCTAATGGACCAGAGGCAGGATGGAGTGATGGAGAATGGAGAATGAAGCCTATAGCGTGAACTGTTCCAGCAAAGGCCTCTAGCTGAGATGTGTTGATGCCACTAGAGTCATTGAATGCCATTATCAATAGCGCAGTTGTATTTTGAGATCAAGTGAGGCTGAAAAATATATATTTTGGGGCAGTACGGCCACAGGGGGAACTCATTATCATTGACGTTACAGGCAATAGGCTGCTTGAACAATGCACTGCAGTTGAACTTGGAAGAAGAAAAATCTTAATAAACCTGAAAATTTCTTAGCATATTTAAGTCCAATGGTCGAAAAACATCCTTGTATATTTTTGTATGCATATTAGGCATGAGACAGAATTTCTTTGTCTCAAATATTACGATACAAAATACTGGCAAGGCGAATTTGCTGCTCATATTGTGCCTCACAATATTTCCATTTAATAATCATTATGAGCTCTAACTACACACTAGGCAGCAGCACCAGAGGTAGTAGCATACAGAGTACGAAGAACTTAAGAGTCCAAAAAGTTTAGCTAATCAGAAGGAAGCTTAAGGCGCATGTGTCAAATATAAGGCTCTCATGCCTCATTTCATTTGGCCCATGTGATCACTGTGTACAAACCAGGAGGCTCTTTCACATAGCCAATATCACTAATCATTAGGCATGAAACAATACACTAAGACCATGATACGAGACATATCCCGATAGAGACTTCACAAGATGATACTGACAAAAATAAAATATTAAATTTTAATACATTTATTTTGTAATAACAACAAATCAAACCACTGCAATATCAATATTTTGTATTGTAAGAAAACTGCATTAGGGTTTATAATGTAAGGTGTAATTTCCACCTATTATTAACATACTATTTAATCATTTTTATTGTCATAAATATATTTCATTGCAATGTTATTAATAGGGAAAGATTGTCTGACAGTTGACTGTTCCTTGATTAGGCTAAATGATTATGCTACATAAGAAACTCAGTTCACTACTGCTCCTACTGTTTTGACTGTAGGTGGACTTTACGTACTCGGGTAGGTAGTTAGATGTTGTGAATGGTTAAATTAACATGTCTGGTCCTTTTTATTTATTTTTCTATATTTCCTTATTCCTCCAAAATTAATTTCTGGTTCTGCTACTGCCAGTACAGCACATGACATGCTTCTGAATCATTGTGATTTACATCAAGTGCAGCACAGTCTTAGATTTTAACCCATGTTTTAGACCGCAGCCAAGTTAGCCAATGTAGAAAACGGTCAAGTTAGCCGCCATAGAAACCGGTTTCTGTATGTATATACAGCAGTTTACATAACTACCTTCAGATGACTATGCTATGTATGTGCTTTGAATTCTGGATAGTGTGAGAGTTGAGAGTTACGGGCCACTTCAGTATTATTTTTTTCCAAGTTCATGCAGGCCATATAAAACAAGGCTGTCTTATGTTTGACACACATAACTCTTCCGTATGATTAGCTTAAATTTTTGGACTATTAAGTAAGCATGCTTTGAGGCAGTTGCGTTTCCACTTGCAGCTCATCACCTGGAAATAAATCTCAGCAAGACTGAAATGCAATAAATCCCTGGAGATGGTTCCCCATGTCAAGATCTTGTGATCTCCGTGGAGAACCACTATTCTGGAGAACAACTTTCGATCATACTATTTGACAACACACAGTTGTCTGAGGCAGTTCCGGACAGCCAACTATCATACTCTCCTCACACTGTTATCCTGATTCGGTCACTCAGTTTTGTCCAACATCAGGTGGATCCAGTCATTTCTCTCCATGGAGGCCACTCAGGTGCTTGTTCAGTCCCTGCTTGTCTTGAGACCGGCAGGTCTTTCCATGAATACCATCTGACTCCTGCAACTCATCTACATTGAACTGTCTCAAATTATTTCCAATTGATTTCTAGAGCTCCCTGCATTTAAAACACTGATGCTTGTCAGCAAAATCAAAGCAAATCAGCAAATCAGTTCAGTACACCTCTCACTCATTCAATTGTAAATAATCCTGAATTCTACTAAAACCGTTTGGCAGACTCCTCCAATCTTTTTTCTAAGATGTTTTCTCAGTTCTGAAATATGCACACCTTAAACTTTACAAATTTAGTGCCTCTCTTACAAGACACTGCACTCTGTAAAGTTTTATGGCCCTACCTTCCTCCAATCAGTTGTAGGTCTGTAAAGTTTATGGCTGATATAAGTCTATAACAACGTCTGCTGACATGATTCGGTTGAACTAGAGAAGTGCCGAGACAGGATAAATGCACCTTATTACACTGTATTAGACTGTACTATACCATTAGACCTTTGAGCTTAATTCATAATTGAAGATTTAATTTCTTTGTAATAATAATTCTTCACAGGTAAGTGTTTGTAGCTGATCAGTGAGGTCTAAGGCTCATCTATCAATAAAAATTTCAATGGTCTAAAGTCACTCCTAAATCATTACTCATTGAGTGGATAGGTGATGACAGGGCAAGGTGCATCAAAACTGACTCTTCACCTATACACAGTGACCTCTTCAGCTGGCATTAAACACTTGAAGGTTTATGTAGTTAGTACACACACTAACATTGAAGACTTTGCAAGGGAATCACTTCCAGCGTGACAAAGTGTCTTTGGAATGCTGACGAGAAAGGGTGTTTTCTAAGAATTAGGACCCGACACAAATCAAAGGAAGGGTCAGCCCACAGTTTCAGCTCATTTCCACTGCTTCATCTGCCATCAAATATTTGTGCGTGTATGTAAATTGTGTTAATGAGCAGACTGACACACAGATACACACAGAATAACCCCATATTACTTTAAAATATCAGTCCTGACTCATGAGTTAGCTCAGTTATGAGGAATGGGGCACAGCACTTGCAATCGTCCAACATTCTTCTCAGATTCTTCATCTCCATTGTATAATTGCAGACAATAATAGTAATAATCTACACTTTTACTGCTACTAATAGCAACCAAACATGAAACCATAACCCTTCAGGTGAGTCATATCTGAGTTGTCTTCTTATCAGGGTGTCCACCCTTATGAGGTCTAGTTGCGGCTTGTGTTGTAAACATTGCTGTGGAAACGTTAGAAATGTCCTATAATGACTATAAGTCCTATAGTCATTTGGAACTCTAGAATTCCACAGATGGTCATAACCATGCTTCTAGTGACCTGTCCAAGCACTGCAACCTAGCATGTGTCGTATTGGTACACTTACCAAAAAAGCATTAATAATCAAAACATATAGGCTTATATATGGGACCACTGAGGAAGAGATGCTGTCAGGGAGTTCTCACCGCTAGCCAAGATCATCACGTCCAGCACCAATCTTCACCAGACCTAGCACTCAACCCAACATCCTCAGTAAGCAGTACCAGCACATCACAGACCTGCTCGATGCACAGGTGGTGGACCGGCAGGTGCTCCAGGCCCTGGTTCAGCAGGCGGGTATTCCAGGCACCCATTCCCCATGGAAACGGGAGTCAACCCTCCCCCAAAACCAGTTGCCTACACCCGTCTCTTCCCCTTCCATCAATCTCTGTTTCCTCTTCCCCGGGTGAATCCGGGGCTGCAGGTGTGGGAGTAAAGTCTAATCTGGCATGTTGGAGTTGCGGGAACCCGGGCACTTCCAGGATGGAGTTGGGGGCACTGGTCCGGATCCACAATGCGGTGCAAGGCACCCCCGATTGAGCTAGGATGTACCACATACTGGTGAGTGTCCAAGGGGGTACATACCATGCATTGGTGGATTCAGGATGTAACCATAGCAGGGGTATAGCAGGGGTACTCGGTTACGGGAGTTGGCACTGGGAGATAGCATGCTTGTTTTGCTATCCACATCGAGCTCCAAATTACTCGCCAATTGGCAAGGATTTTTTGAGGTCACACAGCAAGTTGGAGATGTCGACTGTTAGGTGAGGCAAATGGATAGAGGCATGACGTGGCAGGTTTACCACCTCAATCTCCTCAAACCATGGAGAGAGGTGGTCCCTGTGGCTTTGCGGACAGTAGTGCCAGAGAGCGAGGAGCTGGGACCAGAGGTAAATCTAAAAACGACAGCTTGATCCACTCTGATCCGTTATGGAGATCACTTATCCTTGTCCCAAATCAGAGGTTGCCAAGTTGCACATGGAGTTTTCCGATGTGTCCTTGCCTCTGATGCTCCCAGGGGTGGTGGTATGCAGCCATCCCTACCATCTACCTGAGCACATAAAACAGGTGGTTCGGGATGAGCTCAAGGACATGCTCAATATGGGATTAATTGAGGAGTCCCACCGTGACTGGTCCAGCCTGGTACTTTTGGTTCCCAAAGTGGATGGTTGGGTCAGAATTTGTGTGGACTTTAGAAAAGTCAAATTCGATGCACACCCAGTGCCTCGCGTTGATGAACTCTTTGATCGGTTAGGTGTGGCTCGCATTTATTCGACACTGGATTTGAGAAAGGGATATTGGCAGATCCCCTTGACTTCAATATCTCGAGAAAACTGCCTTTTCCACTCCATTTGGGCTGCACCAATTCGTGACCTTTCTTTTTGGGTTGTTCGGGGCCACCACTATGTTCTAACAACTCACGAGCAGAATCCTCCATCCGCATGCTGTTCATGCCGCTACTTATCTGAACGACATTATCATCTATAGTAGTGCTTGACAGCTGCACATGCAGCATCTAAGAGCTGTTCTGAGATCGCTGAGATAAGCGGGACTCACGGCAAACCCAGGGAAGTGTGCAATTGGGTGGATGGAAGTACAATATGTGGGTTTCCACTTGGGCCACGGGCAGGTGCGTCCCCAAATTGATTAGACAGCAGCGATTGTGGCCTTCCTGAGACCCAAGACCAAAAAGGAGGTCAGACAGTTTCTGGGGCTGGCTGGCTATTATCATATGTTTGTGCCTAATTATTTGGATGTCACCAGCCAGCTGACTGATCTTACTAAAAAGGGAGCACCAGATCCGGTCCAGTGGACAGAGCCGTGCCAGCAGGTTTTTGCTCAAGTAAAAGCTGCACTCTGTGGCGGGCCACTTTTAAAATTCTCCTGACTTCTCTCTCCCTTTTTTTTTTGCAGACAGACGTGTCAGACAGGGGGTTGGGGGACATGTTGTCCCAGGTGGTGGAGGGGGAGGAGCGCCACAAGCTCTCTGTGTCTGGCCGTCAATACCTGCCAGGCGTGGGTGGTCATGATAGACAACCCTGTCCGGAAGACACAACGTCACTCAACACCTCTCCTATTTTGGAGAGAGATGAGTGCCTCAAGAGAACCAACCAGCACTGAGCTGTGTGTGTGTGTGTGTGTATTTATAAAATAAAACTGCTGAAAAGTGAAAGTAAAAGATAAAAAATAAAGAATAAAGCGCCTTTTGAGTTGCTCCAACCTGCCTCCAGTTTCTTGGACCTGGTAAGTGTTACAACCAGCAACACCCATTGTGTGTTCATGTCATGTCAGATAACGAGTATGTTTTTTCCAGGAATCTGATGTATTCCTTTAACTGCTCTTAATACAAAACTCCACACACACAAAGTGGACGGTATGCTAACAAGCAGATTAAACTGAAAATGTGTCCAATGATGATATTCATTAGCGGCACCAGGCAAATTATAAATGTCTTTCCATTATGTACTGTTGTAAAACTTAATCTACAATGGTTTAAAGAGCAGGCTACAAAGAATCAAATGTGATGTAACTTACTGAGCTGATTAGTCAATACAAAATGTCCAACAGAGTAGCAATAACTCAGCATAAGAAAATTTTATAGAAGAGACATTTTTTTAGAAATTTTTACATAGACTAGCAGAATCAATCTGTCATTTTCTTGTTTGTCTTGTTCTTGTCTGGAGTCCAAGATCTTATGCTACTGATACTCTTTGTGCTCCATTTTGTATCTTTATAACGATGTTGAGGCTTTCCAACATACAAAGGATCAAGACAGTTTGATTTAACCACTACATTCTGTAACCTCATTCTTGAAAACATTCTTGCAGTTGCATTATAAAGCAAATATTAAAGGAAAAATCCACCCTGAATGACTTGCATATTAAACTTTAAAATTAACATGATCTTCAGTGGCGTCCAACATTTATTTTGCAATAAATTCCTGAGTTTTTTTAGTTCAAACATCTTGACATGTCACTGTATTTTCACTTTGGTTAATGGTTTCCTATATTATCCACAATGCCATTTGACTACTTGCTGATAATGAGCCAGCGGGATTGAGGCCTTGCTTTATCTCTACCTAAAGAGAGAGATCCAGCAGTGCTTTAGTGCTTTAGTCTGTCCAGCTCACACCTCTCCCTATCTGTACACTCTACTAAAACATATTCCAAAGCTTCAATTTCATGCTAATACCTTCATCAATGCTATCGTGCTTCAGTAGAACATATAACGATTGATCGGTTCGGCTCAGAGACGACATTAAGTCGTGTTGACGTAGTATATTGACGTGACAATTCTGGGACTTTGAGTCTAGTCTTTACATTAACGTCACTACTTCTACATTGGATTTCTCATTAACGACAGTGAATGTTGCTGACAAATGGTGAGCGAGAAAAGAAGCTTTCTTGCTCATTTTTAGGACCTAACCGGGAAATCTGAGCGTTACCGGCTGTCTTTGAGATCATTGATTTTTTTTTTCTTTTAAATGCCACTGTAACTGTGCTAGCAATATCCCCTTGTGACATCAGTGTGGCATACAATCGCTAACTTCTCACAAGAATAATGAAAATTCAGAACCATCCAACAATTTAGAACCAGAATCGCATTTGTGTAATTTTTATAAAGTTTTATTTGTGTAAATTTACGAGAAGGTTCAAATACTTCGGAAGCCTTTAAACGTCACCAACTCTAAAGTTGCAGGGTGCCTTTTACATAACATCTCGCGTAATCCTTGGGTCATGTTTCAGACCCTGTTGCTTGATTGCTGGCCAGAATAAACACCCAGGTCAGACCAGTGACCTCATTCCAGATTTATTTCCACATGACTGCAGAACACATAATCTCCACAATCCGAGATTCTGGGAAAAAGCCACTTTTACTGCTGGCCAGAGCCGGCAGTGGTATTGTCTATATGTTTCAAGAGCCCATTAAAAGCCATACTTTGCATCAGTGTCATGAAATATCACTAGCAGCTTTGTACTCAGGACTCCATCAGAGAAAGTGGATAGGTTTAACATTGGTCTGAAGAACACTTTTCGCACCACTTAAATGACTAACGTGTTGACGTGATAAACAGGTATATCATTATCTTCCTATCTATTTATAATCGCACTGTTAATCTGTTAGCACCCAGATGAGGATGGGTTCCCTTTTGAGTCTGGCTCCTCTCAAGGTTTCTTCCTCATATCGTCTCAGGGAGTTTTTCCTCGCCACCATCACCCCTGGCTTGCTCATTAGGGATGAACATTTTGGTTTAATTTAATTTGAATGTATTTATTTCTGTAAAGCTGCTTTGTGACAATATCCATTGTTAAAAGCGCTACACAAATAAAATTCAATTGAATTGAAATTGAATAACTTAAAATATATGATATTATTCTCTTATACAACCTTTGACAAGCCACATGGAGGCACAATGCGTAACATTTGCGTCATGGAACTATCTGACCACTATCTATCGAATTCATAATGAGTTGTAGTAGTAATTCGTGAAATAATGCATTAGGTAGTGATAACATGGGTTAAAATGATTTCAGTCTGTGTTATCATTAACTACTGTGGCTAATGTGTAAATTATTCTCTGATAAGGTTACAATAATGCATAGTATTTGATAAGGAAAGCCATGCATGAAACCCTCCTTTGAATTTTGCAGGAATGAAAACAAACAGTTAAATCTAGGGTTCTGGGGTATTCACTCGGAGCCTGTGACACTGACTCAGCCTTGTTTAAGGCAGAATCTGCTGGACACTAAACCGTGCTATCTATCACGTATACTTACATACATTATAAATATACACTCTACAAGATCTATTTACATGCATTATATAAATGTATAGTTATACCGTACTATATTTTCCTCTTGTCTGTTTAGGTACAATTATTAATTTCATACAGCAAGGTGTCATTTCTTCCAACAGAGGTTTTTAAGTCTGGTGGCAGCGTCAATAAACAAAGACTGCCCTCTAGTGAAGCCTGTGCTGTGCAAGAACACAAAGTGTGAAGAAAATAACATAATCGACTCATTTTTCACGACTCTCAGACCCTCATTCGCTAAAGATGACGACAAGATTACGTCTCTAAGCTTTTCTGGAACACACTGAACATACTGGAACAGTACTGAACATTACTGAAGCTTGGCATTTTTCATATATGTTTCCTGGAACCACTGGAAAAAAACAACAACATAGTGGTTCTGCCAAGTTCAGGTGACTAGAGGAGAACGGTCACTGCTTTGGACTGCTTTGGATTAAAATATATATTTTTTTCATTTAGGAACACTGCTGCACAAATCTGCGAAGGATGGTTCTACATTTTTTAATTTCTTTTTTCCTTAAAAGAACAGAACAATGAAAGCCCACATATGACATACTGTTTCCATTCACTGTGAACAATTTAAGACAAAACCACATGGCTCTACCGTGCTATATTTTAATCCAAATCTCTTACCTGATTAGCTAATAATTATATGAAAATCCCATTGCACCTGTATCACTATTAGAAGTCATAAGAAATAGGACCAGTCCAAGTGCCAGTCCCAGTTCGACCCTCTTGAGTAGGCCCTAGTCTGCGGTCACGAGTCAGCAGGACACCATATTCACACACTCATTCACACCTATGGCAGTTCAGTGCAAACAATCCACTTACTGGCATGCTCTTGGACAGTGGAAGGAAACCAGAGAACCCAGAGAAAACTTGCACAGATGTGGTGAAAACATGCGAAGAAACCCTACACACGCAGTACCCCGATCTTAGGATCGAACTGGAGACCGTGGAGCTTCAAGATGACAATGCTATCCAGTACACCACTGTACCACCCATGTACACTACAATTATACTTACAGAAGCCCAAACCTACACTCACCATCCACTTTAATAGGAACACCTGTACACCTGTACACTCATTTATGCAGTTATCCAGTTAGCCAATCAGGTGGTAGCAGCACAATCATGCAGATACAGGTCAAGAGGTTCAGTTAATGTTCACATCAAGAGTCAAAATGGGGAAAACGTGTGATCTGTGTGACTTTAACCATGGCATGGTTGTTGGTGCGAGATGTATGCCAGATTCTGAGATGCTTTTCTGCTCACCATGATTATAAAGAGTGCTTATTTGAGTTAGATATCTGAAGGACAATCGAGTCTGGTCAGACAACTAAGAGGAGACTAGAGAAAGTAGTTGTTTGACAAAGTCGGACTAGACCCTTAGCACACAGGCGCTTGTAATTCTGTGTAAACTTTAGAGACTGTTGTGTGTGAAATTCCCAGGAGATCAGCGGTTTCTGAAATACTTAAACCAGCTTATCTGGCACCAACAACCATGCCACGGTTAAAGTCACAGCGATCACACTTTTTCCCCATTCTGATGGCTGATGAGAACATTAACTGAAGCGCTTGACTTCACATGATTGGCTAATTGGATAACTGCATGAATGAGCAGATGTACAGGTGTTCCTATTAAGATGGACAGTGAGTGTAATGTCCTAGGCAAAAATTACATTGACACCACAAAACCAATATAAATGTCAATATTTACTTTAGCATCAACAAGGATACGTTTATGTTCAATCAGCCAAGAAGAATAATAATGTAAATGCTATCATGAGGAAGCACAAAAGGGAAAAAAGCTTATAGACATTTTAACTAATTACATGCCACGACTTTGTCTTGAAAAATGTGATTATTTGTTCATAATCTGATGTTTTCTAAGAAAGCTCTTTTAGATGATACATTGTTCAGTCAGCCCATGGGCATAGGTACCATAGCCTATTTTGTTTTCCTGCCATGAATCATATTCCCCTTTCAAGAGAACATACTCATAAATCCTATATATATATATATATATATCTTCCAGTTATATACCAGTACGTCTGACAATATGTAGAAATGTTCCAATGTTACTGTATAAGGCTAAATATTAAGCTGGGAAAATCTGATCAATTTTTTCAGTGTACGTTTTGGTCAGAAATGGATTTTTATTGTCAGCCATTTGGGTGTGTCAAGAAAATATTGAACAAAATGAAGAAGGTTAATAAAAAAAAGTTTACTCCAGTTGACTAATGGACATTTAACATGTGTCTGCTTCCAAAATGTTTTAAAAAAATGTGCCAAAAGTCAAAAAACATCCATAAAATAAAAAAAAAACAACATGAAAATAAATTACCATAATTCTCAAAGAATTGCATAAAAGAAAAAAGGAAAATGATAAGAATGATTTTATTCAAGCCTTAATATTTGCATTTGCAACACTTATGTGTGGAATTTGATACTTATTATTGTACGTCCTGAATTGTTTGAGAGTTTGGAGCCTTTTAGCACAGTCTGCACTTCACAGAACTCAACAGCATCCACTCAGAAAAATGAGCGTCCTCTAGTGATCAGTTTGTAGCATTACAAGCTTTACTGATAGAACTGTGAACATCAGAACTGTGCACAAAAAGTTCTCAGCACAAAATGTCGCTATCAACACATTAACATGTACCCAGGTGTGCCAGTAAAATTGCACATTGTATACAAAGAACATGACATCAACAAACATTAGGTTTTCATGTCTGAGTTTCCATATGCATGTTTGTGCATGTATGTACAGTATAAGTGCAAGATATATTATTAAAGGTAGAAGGAAGGGCCCTGGGTGATAATTAGGGTTTTAACCCCAAGTGTGCTTGCAAGAAAGTGTGACCTGCGAGTGTGAAACTTGCGAGTTGCAAGTCCTAACTTGCTTGTAGTTTCTTTTAGCTGTCTGAAGCCAAATAATCGTAAAGCTCTTAAACAACGAGTGATGAAACAAAGGGGAAAGAAGCTATATGCACAAACTGGATCTTAAGTGATATGTTAGGTAACATTAAGTTATAAGATATAAAGTAAATTATAAAATAAATTGCATTTTAAAAGCAATTGTGTTGTCTGATGCCCACTCTCTTCTCACAGTGAGTCATTTTCTTTAAACATCAAGATTTCTGTTTAATACGATCATATTTTAGCCCAGTTGACCTGCCTCTGCCAGGAAGTAAGATTTTAGCCATTAGATTGATCAACAAAATAATGACCCCAAATCTGAATCCAATGGAATCATAGAATTGGTTGCTGAAACAAAATCTGGATTTTGTACTGGCTCTCTCCATATTTAACCCTTGTGTTGTCTTAGGGGTCAAAAATGGCCCGCCACTATGTTTACCAGCCGAGAAAAAGAGTGGTGTCCACTGCTTAAATGCAGTCTTTCTCCACTGTGAAGAGGGAAGACCCAGATATTCACAAAGTTTCTGATGAATGACAGATTGTTTCTTCATAAAAACTAGATTTGGGGTTTAAAATCCAATGAAGCTGCTTTATTTTAAGGGGTTAGTGAAGGTGGGTCATTTTTGACCCTTAGGACAAAGGGAGTAGACATAATGTTAAGACCACACAAGGGCTAAACCCCAATTCAAAGCATGTTATCTGAATTCAATTCAATTCAATTCAGTTTTATTTGTATAGCGCTTTTAACAATGGACATTGTCGCAAAGCAGCTTTACAGNGAACGCCACAGCTCACACGCACAAATCTGAGAACATATGTCAAGTCAACTACAACTGCGTCACACTACAATCCCCAAAATGCATAGCGGCCTACGAAGACAGCCGCCGTGAACCACAACTCCTAACCTGCTTCGCGATCTACAGAAATGGCTGCCGAGGTCTGCAACACCCAACACACACGGACTCTGTTACGTTCTCCAGACAGTGAGCTCTGTAACTCCGTCAGTGTTGTAGCTAGCCTCTTGGGCACTTCTCTGACAATTGTCCTTCTTGCACAGTCAGTTCCTTGCTCCTCATGAGAGCAGGACTAATCTGTTCTGCCATTTTCGCCGTCTCCGGAGGGTTGTGGTCACTCTAAATAACAGATTGGTATGTTGATCTATGTCCATCTGCGGTGATGATATATGTATATAACGTTTGCTCATTTTCACAAAGGGTGCTAATATTTTGTAACTGTAAGTATTCCAGAAAGATATATTCAACCATAAAAATGACCTGGTTTAAACTAAAAGCAGAGCAACCCCATTTCTAAAATGAAAATCAAAATGCTCAGTAGAGAGATTGTGCTTTTGAAAATCATGTTACGGGAGACATATTTTGGAAATATGAATAAAAAATATGGTTTTAGTCCTTGACATTCTCTCCATCACTTATTTACACTCCCACCTGTGCACTCAAACCTCCCAGCAGGAGGCTCTCAGAGCATGAGAAAGGGTGGTGTGTGTGTATTTTTCCATAAATTTGAATCATATCACTAATGGTGAGATTGGATTATTTAAAGATAACTTCTATATAAACATAAATATAAACACAGCGATTGGTATCTATTAATCAAAAGAAATGATGAGTCAGGAGAGTTAGAGTTTGAGCATTAATTATGTAGAGATGTCTTGTATCTGTACAAATGTACACAGCTATTGTGTTTGGGGTGTGTTTGGGTTTCTGTTGATCAGATAGCATACCATTAATAAAAAAAGTCAGATGGGGTGTGTGTGTGTGAGAGAGAGAGAGCATATGAAATCTATTTAAGCTAATTTGTGTAATTAATATTTTCTAATTCTCACCTCTGAGCTCCAGTAGAATGGCCCTGAGCAGCTGCCACATGCCCGACTGGTATTCTCCCCGAAAGAAACCGCCCTTAATGGTCCTTTTCCACCCTCGCTGTGCCCACACAGCTCCACCATTGCCAGTTCCTGCGCCAGGTCAAACTGGTTCACTGAGCGGTGCCACCCCTGCGATGGTGACCGACGTCGTACCCCATTCAACCGTGGGATTTGACCTTTGGCCTGTATGCGGCCTGAGCTCTCGCTGCGGAAAGTTTCGTGGATGTTGGCACGGGGCACAGCTCGCCCTCGCTCATTAGGGAGGGAGAGGGCTACTTGGGCTGGGCATGAGCTGGGGAAAAAGTAGCGTGATGTAGAGGGCGAGTATCTGGAGGGCTGAGGATGACCTTGGGAGATAAAAGTCTGGCTGTGGTCGTAGGGGTTATAGGGACCATAAGGATCATAGGGGTCATACTGGCGGAAAGGGCTGAGTAGAGTGGAGCCGGTCATGTATTTGGGAGATGAGAAAACTGGAGACATGATGAAAAGGTGGGTGGAGGGATTTAGCTTCACAGCACTGTGATCCAAACTGTAAGAATACAGCAAGCACAGATAAGTGGATGCTTTTATCTCTGCAGCTATAACAAAACATATGCTATTTACTATGGGTAAAGCAGCTGACTAGGTTTTAAACAGAATGATACGGACCTGCTATATTATCCTCTATGAAATATATTCCCTTATATGGTGAAATGACCACCAAATGGTTGTAAGCAGGAATCAGCAATTTTTAATCATTAGCTAAGCAAGAGTCTATGATTGTGTATAGGTACGTGTAAGAAATTATTCCTTATTTACTTAGATATCACATCAGATAGCCTCATTAGTACCAACTTAGATACTTCCTATTCATGCTAGATGAAATTTAAACATTTCCAAACATTTCCAACCCTTTAATCATGACTTATGATCCTACCCTAATATAGTACTGAGAAAAGTACCATGTTAAATGTACCTGTTCTCACTGGGCAGCATTTTAACTGAAAAAGAGTGTTATTTCTGTCTGACATGTTTCTTCAATGGCACTGAATCGTAGCAGAATTACCAGCTTGACTTTGCTGCCAAGGGTTCATGCAATTCTGCAATGTTTTTTTTTTTTCCCCAAAATAAGAAGCCCTAGAAGACATCCGTCCTTAGGCTGCTTTCCGAATGGGACAGCTATTATATCAGCATGTCTGGATGCCCGCTAAGGCTGCCTCTTCCTGAACACAAGACATGTTGTTGGACTGTTGCCAGTACAAATTTTACAGATTCTCAACAGTACAACTACAGAGAATGATGCAAGGCAGATGGTTTAAAGATTTTTTTTCATTACTGATAAGAGCAACAGAGACAGATGTAGAAGAATTTGAACAGATTTATAACCACTGTGGGTCTTTACAAGTTTAATGTATAATATTATTGAATGCGCACGAAAAACTACAGACAGAGTGACAAATTAAAAGGATAAAAAAATAAAATAAATTGTGTTAGTGGTGTTGGACTACCTTAAGCCACCAGAAGAGATTTAATGTGACATAACATCGATTGTACATGTCTCTGGAACTGCACTGGAGGAATGAACAATGCTCTTCATGAGACATTCCCTCAGTCAGTGCTTTAATGATGGTGGTGTTGGAGAGTGCTGTCTAACAAGCAATGCAAAAAAATTCACAGCATATTATTCTTCGTTCAACCATTCAGGCGACGGGAGCATTATCATCCTGAGAAAGACCACTCCCAAATCTTTCAGTGTAGGATAACGGTGATCAGTCAGAACATCTCTAAGGGGACAAAGTGGCTGATATGCAACCCAGATCAACAAAATGCCCAAAATAGCATAACAGCCAGTTAATTTGTCACACGTCAGTTTGGAAATTAAACTGAAATGCAATACTTAATAACAGTTAATTGGATTTTTTTTAACACAAAGTAGTTATGAAGCTATTAAGCTATTTCTAGACCTGTTTCTCTTGCTCTCTTCCTTTAAAATGCATTTCATTTAGTGCTCTTAAAAGGTGGATAGTGGTCTATCCTTTTCAGAAAAAAAGTCATATATTAAAAGTCATGTATTATTCTCTGTGCTAGAACTGTCAGTCTGTATTGCTTGTAACAGTCCCTTCAACATGTATTAGAGCCAAATCAAGGAATATAGAAATTTATGAAATGAATCATTTAAATGAATCACTGTGAAATTTGATACTTCATTGAATCACTCTGTGATCTCTGTCTCTGTGATCAATATATCTATATGGAAATAATATGTAACTCTATGAAAGGAAGTCAGCGTTGACATTGAACTTCCAGTTGGTTCTGTTGACAGAAAAGAGGAAAAACGTTGTCCTACACTCACAAAAGACCTATCTCGTGTGTCAGCAACGAGACCTTCGAGAGAGAGAGAGAGAGAGAGAGAGAGTCTCTCTCTCTCTGCAGCTCCAGAGGCTGCTGTTGCTATAAACACTCAGCGGCTCGGAAGTTAGCTGAGCAAATATTTCATTTCAAACGCTTCACAACCCTAGAGGACATGAAGCCGAGCTGATAAGTACCGCTAGCTGACCCTGAGTACTGAGGAATAAAGCAGGTTATGTCACACTTTGTGGCCTACAAACTAATCCTGCCGCTTTCTCTTCTCTCTGCGTAGCCCAAAGATTCCCTCTTACCGGCGGAGCTCCGGTTCATCCTCCCTGTTCTCCTCCAAAAATGGATCGGATCCAGATGAATTTCGGCAGGAACGTCAGTGAGATGTTCGCTCGGTGTTACACAGCCGTAAGCGCCGGTACAGAAGCGTGTGTTAATGATAGAGCAGAAAAGGCTGCTGGGTTTAGCTGTAGTCAACGCACCGCCCACCAAGCTGTCGCCATGGCGACATGGCTGACAAACGCGGAAATGAGCGCGCTAATAAGTTGGTCGAAACAGTCACCAGTTTATTAGCTACACCTACATTGTACATTTACTTACTGCCCATTTTATCGGGTATACTTACCCTTTTTTGTTCAATATCTAGATATAGAATTTCTAGATATACAATCCCTTTCTGTAGCTCTTCTCTGGACTTCTCTGGACAGGGGCATGCATAGGACCCAGGGGCAAAAATTAGTGATTTGGGGACCCTTAGCAAAATAAAGGAATGGGGCTCTATGCAGTGTTTTAGCATCAATGTTTAGCATTAATAATAAAAAAATATATAATTAGCATTTTTAGGGAGCTCTTGGTTTCTGTGGGCAAAAGGCGGTTGCCTGTCTTTGCCTAGTGCTATGTCTGACCCCGATAGGACTGCCACTGATCAGATATTATGTGGATGGTGGACCATTCTGAGCACAGCAATGACACTGGCATGGTGGCATCAGAGAGAGAGAGAGCGAGAGAGAGAGAGAGAGAGAGAGAGAGAGAGATTATTGGCGTAAGTGTATCGGCAGTGTAGTGATGGCTCAGTGGTTAAGGCTTTGAGCTACTGATCAGTTCGAACCCCAGTACCACCAAACTGCCCCAGTTGAGTCCTCAAGCAAGGCTCTTAACCCTCAACTGTTTAACTGCATCCTTTCTCAATTGTAAGTCATCAGCCAAATGAGCAATTTTCAAATGTAAATTAGGTGTAGCAAAGTAAGCCATGCTATTTCATTGGTGGGTAAATATAGTACCTCAACCAAAATATCAAACCAACACTAGTGCTGTGGTCAGAAAGTGACCCTGATGAAGGCTTTGACAACCATTAATAGTTCATTTGGTTCAATAATTCATTTGAAGTTACTGCTTGATCCTGGTCAGGGTGGTGGTGGGTCTGGAGCATGTAGCAGAAACACTGGAAAGGAGGCAGGAATACACTGACCGATCCTACGGCCAAGTAACGTCCTCTTTCTACCCTCCTATGGTCTGTTAGGTCTCCTTTGGGTACACCTGTGCGGGAGAACATGCACAGAAACTCCACATAGACAGTGACACAAGTTCAGGATTGAACTGTGAACTCCGGCCCTGTGAGGTGGCAATGCAACCAGCTGTGCCTAGCCCATCTATTGCTGTACATAATTTGTCAGTCCCCTCTGGACAGGGATTACGTTAAGATCATCAATGATCACCAATAATTTGGATGGTGGACCATTCTAAGCACAGGAGTGACGCAGACATAATAGTGGCACTAGTGTGTGTGTGTGTGTGTGGCACTGGTGCAAGTGTATCAGGTGGGGACAGTAAACCCTTCAGTGTCAGTGTTAAATTATTTTATAGTTGGGTTATCGTCACTACACCATTGTCTGACTGCGGTTATTTCCTTATCTCCTGGTAATTATCACACATCAAAAAAAAGTCTCTCACTGTAGACGCACAAGGTACTGTAGGGGTGTCTGCGGTCAGTAAGTGCATACAATGTTTAGAAAAAACCCCAGCAACACTGCTGTGTGAATACAAAGGAAAGAAATACACTCAAGCATTCATGAGAGGAAATATGCACATTAATAGAGTTGCACTTTTGGCATGTAATCCTTCTGACTAATTAAACACCCTGAAATAGAATCAAAGTGGGTTGAATGATGTAAAGCGCTTGCTTTATTCTCAAAGAAACGTGTGATCATAAAATTGTCCTACAGAAACAGTGACATCCTCATTAAAGGAGGGTGCAAACAGATATTTTCATTTATCAGTAATCTGGAGTTGATGGTAGTGGCATCTGATCCCGAACATTTCTCGGCGTTTCCATCTGCTCAAGTGTTTTTATATGTCAAGTCTAATCTGCATGTGCATATAACTTATTCACCCACTGCTGTAACCTAATAAATGGTGATTTTCCTCAAACTATTCAGCATCACAGTACAAGATAATAGTACACGTTCATTAAAAATTGGTCAGTATGTACAGGTTTAATGACTAACCCTGTAAAACCATGTCTATTTGAGGACATATGAAATACTTGTGTTGGTTTTGTAACATATTTCCTCTCCTCCATGGGGTGCGATTTGATTTCACAATAGTGTCCTGGGTATACCAAGTAATATGAACGGGACTTAATCATCTAGAACTCATCAGTGATATTTTCAATACTTCATACATAACAAATACTTTTCCAGCAATGATTAATCTGAAAAATACTTCAATATGGCAAAAAAGGGAAATTAAATAATTGACAAAGTTGAGAACTTGAATAGGGAGAAATTCTTTGAAAAAAAAAAATCAAATATAAATATGTAGCACTGAGAATTTTAACCACTCATTGCAACATAATTTCCCACAAGGTGGTGTTTATCAGACATCATCAGTAATCTAAGAAACTGTATCTCACTAATCTCTCTTTACTAATCTGAGTATTTAGTAGCTGAACATCTATATCTAATAAATTCAGACAGATTTTGTTTGGGCTGCGCGTGTTTGCTAATGGCGAGGTTCTTTTGAACAAGGGTTTCGAAGGTGGATCTATTTTACACACGCCGGTTTGCTTTTAAAGTGTCCATGCAGCAGAATGAGGAGTGTTTAATCACAGTTCTTTGCAGTGTGTGGTTAAAACATGCACTCCTCCTCGCCTTGTTTTCTCTCTATCTTGCTTTCTCAGCCCCCTTGTTTTTGCCGCCTCTCCTCCTCTCCTCTGCGCGGCCACGGTTTAGTTGGCGTTAAGCTCTGCTGGAGAAAAGCACAGAGGCGTGTGTGTGTATCAGAAGCATGACGCAGATGCCAATGGCAACCAGGGGAGCGAGGGGCTGGAGATCTGTGCTGGAACTGGTAGCTATGGAAAAAAGATAGAGAGGAAAATATGTGTGGGATCAGTCAGTCGTTGAGACTCCTCTTGCTATCTCTCTCAGTCTCCTTTTCTTACTCTTTTTCAGTCTCCCTCCATCTATCTATCTATGATAGATACCTCCTGAATCTCTGATCTACATGATCAGATGTATGTATGGATGGATGGATGGATGGATGGATAAAGAAATAAATAGATAGACCTCAGCTGAATTTGATGGATGGTGTTAGTGTGTGTGTGTGTGGAGGGTTGAATGGGTGAGATGGATGGATGGATGAAGGGATGGACAGATTGAACATGTGATATGAAATGCATTTTCAAGCATTTAGCTCTCAGAGGCTTATACAGGTGAACAGTGTGTCTTGTCAGTGATGTTGGAGTAGCATGGCGTGTGAGATGCACGGGGTGTACAAGTCGTGTGTTCTCTGCTTATGTGATACTTACATGCATTTTGGTTTAGAGTTACAGGAAGTTGGCAGAACCTGTTAAATGTTGGGATTGTGCAAGAACAATGCACTGACATACAATATACTGAGAAGGTGTGTGTGTGAGTAAGTAGAAAGGTTTTCTGTAGTGCCTTATAATGTTTAAAGTCAATTATGGTAATGAATCATCCGTTGTTTTCATTTTTTTTTATAACTCGTTTGTTGAAAGCAAATTTTGTGTGTGTATGTGTGTTTGTGGCGCTCACCACGGCAACTCCTCCCATCTCGCTGCAGCATTCCAGTCACACAACTACACACTGGGCCTGATACTTGACTAGTGCAGATCTGCTCACAACCTCCATTACCCTCCTCACACCAGTCCGATTCTGCAACACACACACACACACACACACACACACACACACAAACATACAAGGATATACAGTATGGCCACAAATGGATTTCCCTTGTTCAATTATTTCCTCGCACATGCAGTATATTTCAGGTCTGATTATTATTGCCCCTAGGTGTGAATGAGTGTGTGAATGTGTGTGTCCACAGGTGCCCTGCAATGGACTGCCATCCAGGGTGTGTTCCTGCCTCATGGCCAGAGGTTCAGGGATAGACTCTGGATCTAACAGAGTCTTACCTTGACCAAGATAAGGCATTACCGAAGATGAATGAATGAATTAAATGAATTATCATCTTGCCACATGCTCACAAATGCATGCACACAACCACACCCATATGTGTGCATGCACACACACACACACACACACACACGCACCCACACCCACACACAGTACCTCGTTTTCTGATTGGTCCCACTGACAGTATGTGTTCTTTTTGCTGACTGTAGTCGCTGTAGCTCCTTCTGTTGTGTGGACAGTTCTAGAAATAAATATAATATATATAAATATACAAATAGCCACAAAAAGGTAAAGTCCAGTCTCATTTCTATCAAAAAAAAAAATTATGGATGTAAACTATTAATGTCACCACTTTCCAGTATACATAGGCTAATTAACTTTAACACTAACTAAATATAACTGACTGAATTATTGTATCTCTAACAAATAAGAATGGATAACTCAGTTGTGGCTAGCAAATGAGAATCAGTCAGTTAACAGGTAATTATGCACTAAACATCATTTAATTAATTATCTGATATAAACAGTATTAGGTATGGAGGTTCACACACAAGAAATATCGATCTGAAATCTGTATGTTAAAAATAATGTCACTTAGATTTAAAGGAAATGAGATTGATCTGATTATATATAAAGGCAGAACTCACCCTAACTCTCCTTTTATAACTGGCCATTTGCTAGATTAATGCCTGTAATCACTATCACTTAAAACTTGTTTTTTTTTTTTTTTTTTTGCTTGCACCATGATCATGAAAATAAATAATCATGAAAAATAATCATGAAAATAATCATTAAAATGTATTAAACTACGATATATCATACATGTTCCTGTTATCACTTACATTATAGCAGCTATAAACAGTCATTCCCTCACTAGCCTCTCATTTGTTTCTCTCTCACTCGTACTTAATAATGCTGCTGTCACTGAGGAGTGTCCTGAAGACCTTCCCATGTCAGCAAACCTCTGACTTTTACAAAGTGCTGACGCTGGAGACTTCTTTCAAACATGCTCAATAAACATCTCACAGAAAACTAAAACACAACAGTAATTACATGTTTTTTTTTTAAACACTATGTCGAGCATGTGCCATACAAGTCCCTGTGTAAGCTGTTACTATGGAAACAATGACAATATTAGAACGAGTGTGCCTTAATATAATCCTGTGTTGCAGCCTGAACTTCTGTCAGAGCTGCTATTATAGAAAATTAATCAACACCTTCTCTAATCAATCTCCAATCATGCCTTCCACGGTGCTGTGATATAATTGTACGTAATGTATCCTTCAATATTTAGTAGCATACATGTCCATACATGTTGACCTAGCGATTAGGATTAAAAGCAGGTCCTCAGTGTGTGTGTGTGTGTGTGTGTGTTCTCACCACTTTGCATGCATTGGTCTCGGAGTCACACAATGTGACATCGCAGTGAAGGTGCACCTCATCGTAATCGCCGATGAACTTAAACACGGTGACGTGAAAGCGGCAGGTCAGAGACACACCGTTCTCCGCCATGCCAATAGTGTTGTCTTTAATGTTGGGACACCTGAAAGCAACATACGCTCATGGATTAGCTCATAACAGAAGGAGCACAAGGCCCTTTCAAAAATTGCTACTGTTATAATAATGCATCACAAGGCTGTCTCCTGGCGACAGGAGAATCCTCTAGAATCCAGAAAAAAAATATGTTTTCATAAAAAGCAGGGATTTAGACCTTTACTGTTGTTGGCTGTAGAGTCTGTAAGTAACAATCAGTGCTGTCACACAAGTATCTGCCAGGACATTAACCCATTATTCCATTTTATCTTGGTGTTTTTCACAGGTGCATTGTGGATAATTTCACATAAATGATTAGTAGAAAATTCCGGTACTATTGGCACTCTTCAGGAAAATAAGCAATAATGAATATATAAAAAGAAAATGCATGCTAGTCATGATAGTTTGAATAAACACAAGGGGAACTGAACAGCTTTATTTAAACACAATATTTTACCTCTTCCTGTAAATGTCAGCAAGGTTAAATACACTTGGAGCAGAACATTTCCAGGTTTTTTAGAGTTGGGCATGTGAACGTCCCTCTTCAGTCTAGGCCACAGGAATTCAGATTGGAGGTGTGCACATGTATTCACCCTTTTAACTGTTTGAGCCGTTGTTATTCAGGTATTGCCTATGTCCACATGAAATTCCGGTTTCAGGATAGCCACAACACCAAATCCTATGTGTATGGGGATTTTCCTGACCTCAGTTTTTTGCTTATTTCACAGTGTACAAACTCACAGTTTTCAGCATGTCATTGTGAATTCTTAACAACCTGAGACTTATTGATCCCTGATTGCCCTGAATGTGTTTAGACCAGGGGTGTCCAATCTTATCCACAAAGGGCCAGTGTGGGTGCAGGTTTTCATTCCAATCAACCAGGAGCCACACCNGGTATGGCTTCTGCTTGGTTGGAATGAAAACCTGCACCCACACTGGCCCTTTCCGGATAAGATTGGACACCCCTGGTTTAGACCCTTTGTCTGTATATCTGACTAATCTTTGGCTTATCCTCTGGTTTTGGTGTTTTATGCCTAATCATGTTCTGACTCTTGTCTGCTTTACCATATGGGATTTTGGACAGTGTTTTGGTATTAATATTAATAATTTGGGCAGTGTTTTGGTTAATAAAGCCTGAATTCTAAATATCTCTTGAATATAGTATGTTACATATGGTATTAGTGGTACAAAATTAAGAAATTATTAAACTCATAGCCTTTTTCAATAAAATGGCACTCTTAGGTTTCTTTATATTTATATAATTTGTTAGCAAACTTCAAAAAATTGTAAAATATCTTGTGTCATAAAAATGACAGTAGTGCACGTGTGCTTGTGAGTGCGTGTTCACCCTCTTTCTATGATGATATAGCGAAGGCGGTCACTGCTATAGCGTGATGGTGTGGCCCAGCACATGTTCACTATGAGGATGAGCTGGGTGTCATCGGCACCTTCCACAAAAACACCCACGAACAGCACGTCTCGTGTACTGAGCACCACCTCGCCCTCACGGTACGGCTGCCGATACGAGGCGTTTTTATAAAGAGCCATCTTGGTGATGAAGTTTCCTTCCTGGGTGGGGAGGGTGAGGTTAATTACACTGTGGAATGAGTGAGAGAGAGAGAACATGTTCAAACATGCTTAATGATGTACTGTAGACTGGAACAAAAAAAAAACATAAATAAGCATCTTCAAAAGTGTATGAGGAATACAATTATAGTTATGGCTATTTAATTCATTTTTGGGGCGTTATTCCAAATTATTAAATAACTGATCATTTAAACATAGATTGTAAACTTAATTGTTAAAATGAACCGAAACTACGTCAAACAGAGACTCAATGTCAACTACTTAACCTTTCCTGGATTACATCTACCAACTATAACAAACACAAGGTTAGGACTCATGAATAAGGCCTTTGTGCAATCACAGAGCCATTGTGAGATGTAGGTTAATAACCTCAGTTGACCTCTGACCTCAGCATGGGCTTGAGCACTGTCTCCAGGGAGATCTTAATGTCCAGCTCGTAAGCGCAAGAGAACTCCACATTGATGGTCTTGTCACGGGTCACCACATTCCCTGTGTTATTCACGCTCTCGATCCACACCGTGTTCTTGTACATGATGTGCGTGCCATTCGACTGGACACAAAGACCCACACACAAAGCACTCACAATGTCAGTGGTTTGGAATTGAATTACTTTCTCATGCTCTGAATGAGTCCATAATGAAGACTGCATTATGAGAAACAGTCTCAAAGTCAAATCAGACAAAAGGACAAAAAAAAAAACAAATTACTGCCATATCTATTATAATAATTACTGAGTGGTTTATGGTTTACTAGATTATTTTATTTTCATGACTTGAATAGAAAATCCTTACCAGGACAATTGTTACACTCATTATAATGTTCAAATCTATTTTACATTTAAAAGTTCATATTTTGTTTATTCATTTATGTAACTACACTTTTTAGAAGTCAGACAGACCTTTTTATATACAGCAGTACTGTTAACTGTTTCATTTAGTTAGGCTTGGAAAAAAAACTACGGCTTTGTCAAATTCTGTTTGTTTTTCACTAATATGAGTTAAAATTTGTCGATTTTTACTGAAAGCAGTAGGGATGATAACACATTAGGAACAGGACTGATAATTTAGCCACTAGCTGTAAGAACTGACATTGTATTAGCGTAAATAAAACATATACTTTAATAATTAAGACCGTAAACATTTTGCATTAGTTTGCCTTGTGGTGAAGGTAGGCTCTTGGAACTGACTGTAATTCTGAAAATGCCTAGGAAATATAAAATACACATTCATTTTTAATATAAAAAAAAACTTGACCAGTATTGTTTTTGCTGCTGTACTAGCTCATTGCACTAAATCCTCTTTAATAGGGTTTTATCTTGATGGTATTCTTAGACCCTGACTTATTTGCATGATGACATTAATATGAGGCAGTTCTGTAAGTTGCTCTATATAAGGACATCTGTCAAATGTGCAAATGTAGACATTAATATAAATGTTATAGTTCATTTCAAACTTGTATACTTGAATACATATCATGAAAAGATGTACCCTATTCACCATATGCAATAACGCACAGTATACGCATATCACACTCCATTCCTGAAGAGTATTTAGCATTGTGTCTTACTTAATGCATTTAATCACGTTCAGCTAACCATCAAGACTGAATGTGGTGTGTTAGAAGAAGGAGAACATCAACTGGCCCTCCAAGAATAGAATAAATATTACCTTTATGTAAATAGCCTTGTCTGTTTGTTAAAAATCCTGAAGAACTGACAGTAATAGCTTGTAAACTTTCCAATACTGCATGTTTTTGCAAACTCTTATGCTAGTTTCATATGTTCTTTGGTGAAGGGTTGGTGCACCTGCACTATGGAGCCACAATAGCCTTTGGTGTTGTTGATGTGGAAGGAGATAAAGTCTTCACCCTCGATGCCAGAGCAACGCTGGTCGTTGATACGCACATCCTCCCTCTCAAAGCCGAGTTGGAACAGGCGACACTTTGAGATCGACACCTCCATCTGAGCATGTTTGCATGTCACCTCAGCTTGAATAATGTCATCCTCACCTGTTCAACAGAAGTTACAATGAAATAAAGAGAAATTTGAAGTTCACCTGTTGAATGTGGTCTTGGTCTGAGGTCTTGAATTTTTTTTAATATTAAAAGGATACGTTGCCTCTGAAAAGAAACATAATTCTTGTTCCTGGCAACCCACAGGCAATTGGTGATTCATTGGTTGAAGTGGAAGACTAACGCTAATTCTATTGGTAATCTAACTTGATGGTCTGTTTAATCCTAGTACTGAGGATACATGCCACCAGTCAAGTCATCATAGGCCAATCTGTCCACTCGCATTTATTTCTAGTCATACAAGGCCATGTTTCTATCTACATGAGTACAGGCTGATGGGGGAAAAATTAATTCTGAAAAAAAAAAAAGGGAAAATAGTTTGTGGTCTTTGGCTCAAATAACCCCAAAACAGATTTGTCAGGTTGTTCTGGCAACTACACGTGCGAGTGTCCATAATTCAGTATGATTTTATTTGTCAGGAACGTTTAACAATAGACAGCATCACAAAGCAGCTTTACAGAAATAGCCTTCCTACTCTACATACAGAGTTATACGCCTGATGCCCTATATGGCCAGTGGGAAGCCATTTAGGATTCGTCCAGTGATTATGTTTGCTATCTGTACAGCTAGCGCCCTTAAAATTCTACTATTTGTGGCTTTTCCTGTTTATTTCCATGACAGGAGGTGTCTAATGCCGGGTGAAAGCTGGTTTTAAACTGTGTATTTACAGCAATCACACTATACGAGATGATCCCAATGGAATCTTGGTCAAATTCTATGACAGACTTTGGGTTAACGTGGTCTCCATGTCAGATTATACACTGAAGATCCTCTTACATTAGACCTGCAATTAAAGGGAATCACTATGTTCTGCTTATGTTTATCAATCAGCACAATCCAGACTCTGGTGCAGAAAATGGGGTTGCATAAACACAAATATTATTCAAAGTGGGCTTGAGGTAGTAAGAATATTTTTTTTGTCTATAAGCATATTTAGTTTACAGTTCGCCTTTGACACTACCATGTTTGTAACCGGGCCCTGAGGTCTGGGTCATGCTATAGCATTGCAGCAGCTTCCACACTATGGTTTCATAAAAAAGAATTCTGTCAGTGCCAGAACTTTGTCATTTGTTATGTTCTTGCAATGGCACTAAACCAGCGGTCATCCACCATACTATTTTAGCACTATTTTTTTCAATTGCATGTGAATCAGATTGAACATTGTGTGTGAATCGTGTGTGAATTGTACAGTGTGAGAGGGTAAACTTTATCCCATATATGTCCCACTGAGCTATCTGAAGTCACAACAAACTTCTGATACTTCACAGACAAAAATCGCTCATTGTAAAAAAAATCATTTCCATTGTGAGTTGAGATTGGCAGTCTAAGAACGCATCATGAGACGTGCTCATGAGTGGCCGATTTTAGTCCCACTGCGACCAAGACAGCCGACAACAAAGATCTGGCTGTGTCAAAATTTTATGTTATTATTTTATTTATTTGCTTATTTTTATTCAAGTCTTAGTGTACGCATTGCTAAAACGCAATAAGAAGACGACACAAGGTGACGTGAAACTCAAGGACAGCTACAAGTACGGTAGTGGCAATGGCAAAACATAAACAAAACTTAAAATTATAAATCCAATGCCAATGTGTTTCTGAAAGGAAAAAAATAATCCAAAACACCCATATAATGAAAGTAGAATTAATTTTACAGTGGAAAGAGCGTCCTCTGTGTCCTCATGCTTTCAGATTTCAGCATATAAAAGCTGCCTGCGTCTCAACAATGAGGTAACTAGCAGCATCAGTGGCATTTAGCTGTAACTTTAGCAACAGTATAAGCACCTGCGTCCTGAGGTAACGATTTAAGATGATATTAACAGTGTATTTTCTTTCATTTAAAGCGGCTATTATAGAATATAGAGCTTATGTAGCTTGATGTCTTCCGTGTAGGCACTGTAGGGACTATATCCTTTGTATCCTTTGTATTATCGTCATTGTATATAGTTGATAGGTTAAGGGTCATGTCTGCTGCTTTTGGGATGGAGAAAAGAAAATAAGGATAATGTCTCTGAAATGAGGACTAATGGACTCTGTAATTAGACCTCAAAAACAGTCATGTTGCTTACTAATTTCCATGCTGGGAAGTTCTGGGCAGCCACACAGGTCTCCTCCATTCTCCTGCTCGCATGTGTTGTTTGTGCAGATCTCCCCTGCACAGGGGTCATAGATCCATTCTGCTAAAGACAGGTCCAGGCACAAAGTTAACACACACACACACACAAACACACACACACACACAAACACACACGCACACACACACACCCACACACACACACGCACACAGACATTACTTTCATTGCTATGCCAAAATAGATTAAAGATGGACACGTGTCAGAAAAAAATGATGGAAATAGTAAAGTAGCCTTTCTGTGTGTAATTAGCCAATATGACTTCAAGTTACAGTTTTTCTTCTGGCATAGAGAAAAGAAGAAGAAGGTGTGCTGAGTGTAAATAAGAGGTAAAGCTATGCTAATGCTAGGCTAGGTTTTTCCCCCTTGGACACAGCCATATTAGTGTTAATCTGCTAAACAGAATATCCAACACCAGTCATTAAATCTACAGTGTTTTAGATTTTATGTGAAGTGCATGCCATAACTCAGAAAGTTAACATAGCTAATGTTACAAAGCCAGAATGAAATTACTTCTGTGCATTACATAGTTAACTTAATACTACACGCTGCTTGCTAGTAATGCTAGTAAAAGGGGCTATGTTTGAAAAAGGTTGGAGACATTTGTCTTGGCCCACTCCTCCAGCAACAGAAAGTTTCTGGTATATTGTATATATTTTATACAATAATCTTATATATATAGCTTGTCTGCCTCAGTCATTAAAGTATTAATGCATAATTTCATGTTTGCTGTGTTCAGTTAATGGGAAATTGGTATGTTCTGCAAAACCTTTTTTAAATCTTAATTTCCATAAACTTACACTGAGTATATATTATGGATATTTTCATTGAGTTAAAATGATCTTTTCAAGTTTTTGTCCCACCACCCACTAATCGTCCCACCACCCACTACCCCCCCCGGGGGGGGAAAGAAGAGGTCAGACCATCCACCGTCACACGGGAATGTCGTCAAGAGGACCCATTAGGTGAACCACCAGAGTGTGCCAAAGGAGCGGCAGGCCTCAGCATAAGCAGCCATAGAGCCGCAAACCTGTGCCTTGCGGTGGTTGTAGCAGCCATCTAGGTAACAGGATTGGTAGAAAGGTTGTGGGTCCAAAAGACCATGACATGGCTGGAAAAAGCCCTTTAGCTGGGTAAGTTTCAAACAGCTGTCCTCGCCCTGCAGCTCCAAAATGTCTGTGTTATCACAGGACTGAGCCAGTGCCACATACTGAGTTTCATCACAGCTGCAAATGCACACAAGCAGAGAGGGAAAGAGAGAGAGAAAGAGTGAGTGATTTTTAGAGAAATCTGGGCAAAAAAATTGAGACATTATGAGAAAAAAATGAGATAGCATAAGTGAGTGAAATGATAAATTAAAATGAAAGAAAAGAATGATAATGAGGGTGATAGAAAGTTTGAGAAGTGGAAAGAAGAAGAGAAAGTTTGATAATTGAGAGAAAGAGTGAGGTAGAATATCATAAAAAGACATTCTATTAAAAAGACACACACCTGTTCTGCATACCATTGGTCTTCCAGCTCTGTGCAAGCTCCAGCGCGCTAGTTGCTGGTTTGCCACGGGAAGTGATGTAATCATCAGTGGGGTCACCATTAAAGTTTCCACACAAACCACACACCTTATTCTGTAGCCGTGGTCCCATGGTGATACTAAGTGTGTTGAAACGGTTATAGCGGACCTGGATGTCCTGTGGCGTGTCGATCACTAGAAAACCTTCGGATGTGGAGACGCGAGTCATCAGGCCTGTTACAAAAGGCACAGACACTGGTGTCCCATTTACCTAAAAAGAGATAGAGGGGCAGTGAAAATTCCATTTCATAATGGACAGTTGCTCATATCATAATTGATCATTTTGTACATAAATTCACCAGTACTTCTCAAATCTCAAAGAATTTATAGACACTCAAAGAGCTTTAATTCTTTTGAAAAGAAGGTCATCTTAGTGGGTAAAACTTTCATTCTTTGATTTACACTGCCCCTTGTCCACACACACCTGGCATGGGGAAGATGAATTATGTTTTGTTTGCCTATTTCCATAAATAGTTTAGGTTGCTAATAATTGAAGTTAAGTAGTGAACAGAACATCAACTTTTCTCCCATACCTATAATAATGCCAATGAGAAATGACTATGACAACCATGATTTTTTTCCAATTGTAAGAACAATTGACAGTCAACATTATTAGCATTTAACACTCAACATTATTATTAACAAGTTTACGGACCTTAACAGTGTTGCCAGAAATGAGAATATTCTCCTCATTGATGTAGAGGTAGGCATGTGAGATGGTGGTAAGATTGGGTGTGCTCCACTTGTCAAAGTTGGCAATGAGCTGGAAGGAGAGTTCGGGCAACTTGTGGCAGATAGTAGACAGGACGAAGGAACAGGAGGCAGGCAGGCGGAGGGAAGCACCATCAAATGTGCGGAAAACACCACCACCTGATGCCACACAGTGCTGGTTGCGACGGGCGAAGCAGCCACGGACACCATGGCGTAGAACACACTCCTCCTCAGCCTTACACCGGCGAGGGTCACATTGGATCAAGTTGCGGCCAATGCATTGGCAACGCTTGGTGCAATCGTTGTTCCAAAACAGCTGCTTAGGCTAGGGTGAGCAGGAGACAGAGGGAGAATTTCAGAACTTTGAACTTTGATTTTTCTATGATTTGGCTACAATTTAATTGAGCAAGGCATGCCAAAAATGGATTTATATAATGCACATTCATCTAAAACTGTAATGGTGTTATATTAATTGCCATCACAATAAGATTATTGTACTTTCATACCATGGTATCTTTCAGTCTGACAGAACCTTACACACCTGTACTGTGGCTCTTGTAACACTTAAAGCACCCATCTAAAATAAGCCACAGTGTTGTTCATTGTTCTGCCTGTTTGAATAATGCTCTCTCTTTATGCTCTCGAAATCCTCCATGCCCACCTCAAAGACTTCTCTCACCTCATAGTACTTGCTGTCAGTATAGCAGCCACAGTTCTGGTTAAGGATGCAGCTTTTGCCATTGAGCACATAACCTTGATCACATTGGCAACCCTCCACACAGTGCTGGTTGCAGTCTCTCTGGCCTCGTGCTGGAGCACACTGGGGCTGGCACACCATCATACAACTTGAGTAGTGACTGTTAACTGGGCATGACAGGACTAGAAACACACACACACACACACATACATGCATAGGGAGGATGACAGAAAGGGTTCAAAGCATTATTCTGTAGTGAGGTAGCTAAAACAAAAAGTCAAATATATGTTTCAAATAGGACTACGTAAGGTAAAGCTTCAGTCAGGGTGAAACTGAAAATTCAGTGTGTGTTCCATTGTGTACAGTACACTGTATGAAATTATGACTGTATGGGCAAGTTGATTGTGTGTCTCACCACATGGAGTAGAGCTCCTCCAGCCAATCATAGACACCCCCTGGATTTGACAGGTACTAGCGTATATCTGCAACCAATTACAGATGGTCTCTCGTGCTCCCTGGTCCACACATGTATCCTGCAGACAGCTCTGATAAAAGTATGCTGGTGCCACCTTGCTGTGACACCGTGCAAACACACCTCCACGGTCAATAATAAGTCCACACAGCCTCACCGCCTCTGGTTCCACATAAACGTACAAGCCCTCGGCCAGGTGGAAACGGTTTCCTGGGATAGAGTTCTCAATGTCATTGTTGTTGATGGCATCCATTGTCTGCACAGGGACATGGACGTCCGCTGCCAGGCCTCTTTCCACTAATCCACAGCGGGGGCAGGAGTCACCACACCCAACTTGACAGAAGGTGTCACGCTCTGCCCACATCATGCCCCATTCGCTGACACTGAGGGCAGGCCCAGAGATGGGCATTCCCTGGCACAGACCACAAGTGGAATTAAAGATGCTCCGGGGCAGAGAAAGCAGAAGTAGTGTATTCCAGTCAAATGCCACCTAAGAAGCGAAGATGGTTAGAAACAGTCCTATGCTTCTGCATTACTAGTAGACCTCATGTTTATGCATTAATTGGTGACTCTTAAAGTGACTCAGAGTTGAATATCCACGATTTGACTAAATGTTGGTTCTTTCTGTGCACAGTGATAGTGAGTAAAGATGCTACTTCACCTTCAGTCCAAAGTCAGTCTCCACTAGTAACTGTAATCCCAGAGTGTATATGTTGACTTTCCCTGGGCCCAATTTCAGAGGCAGGTACAAACGCTCTTTATTTACCTTGTAGAGATAAATTGAAAGGTATTCACATTATAAAATGTAATCATTATTTCCATATATCTACTGTTAGCAGTAGTGTGAGCACAGTTTATCTGCTTTTTCTTTCCTTCCATCTATTTCTCATTTCTCTGATCTTGTATTACATAGAGAAGCCCAAAGAACAATTTTCAGCATCTTTCCTCTGCTCTCTCTCTATCTTTATTTGATCTAAAGTCCCTCAGATCTTTAGATGCTGTTGTGAACTTCTTCCAACTATCACTCAAGTTTGGGTTTTCTGTGACTTTACTCCAGCTTGTTAACAGACATAGATTGTAATCAGATACTCCTCATGTTCCCTCACATGTTCCTTTGTCTTCAGTTCTGTCTGCTTGATTAAAAATAACTTTGTGACATAAACAGGTGCTTGAGCTCCAGAAAATGTGACCATTTATATATTGGAATTACATACAAATTCTTGTGATTATGAAATATTTTGCCGAACAGAATTTCGTGTACAAATGGTCAGTATTCAATGGCTTTGTGTCCTTGTGCAGCTGTAGGACCTGGTATAAGGAAAATTATAAAAGAAAGGGCTTAATTCAGAAAACTTTGCTTTTATCATGTATCAAAGTGTAAATGTAAATCTATTCCTCACCATAACTGTATGTTTGAAGCTTCTTGAGACCTCAATTTCATATCCATAAACCTCCAACACAAAACCTTGCACCCAGATGGCCTGCCCTGTATCTCTCTCCTCATTCCGGGCTGAAAGCTGAAACCAAGGCAGGTCCCCTGGTCCTATCTCGGCAATGAAACTGCTGGCCAACCCTCCATGTCTGTCCTCCTCTTCATCCAGCCCCCCACACTCTGTGGTAACCAAACGAAGTGTGCAGCTGCTCTGAAGGTCAAATGGGACACCTCCAAAAGGCAAGAAATGCCCATATCCGGCCACCGCGCACAAGGCCTCAGTCCGAGGCTGGCAGAAAAATAGCCCCTCTGTCTCTTGGCAGTATTCCTCAGGGTGGCATGGAGAAAAGTTGCAGTAGACACTGTTGTCTGTCCCATTGCAGAAACAGCGTTCTTGACATTCCCAGTCAGTCCAGAATGTGTCATTGGTGGCTAGTTGACGGCCAAGGTAGAAGCAACCGCAGTCACTGCGGGGTACACAGAGCCCATCACGGAGAACAAAGCCTTCCTCACACTGGCAGCCTTCGGAGCAGGGGTATGGGCAGGGCTCCTCTGGCTCATCCAGATTTTCACAAGTCAGTGGGCATGCTGTGGTGCACTCATCAAAGTGGCTGTTTTCTGGGCATGGCAGTGCTGGACAGGGGAGAGAGAACATATTATCAAAACAACTGCAAAACCGAAACACTACTGATATAACACTGACTTTTGGGGTCAAATATTTCTTACGGCAGTTTGTGGCACTCCTCCAGGGCCCCAGGTTGATCTGAGCATCCTGACAGGCTGAAGCATAGGCCTGCAAGGAGGAGCACAATGCTGAGCGGTTACCCTCTTTCACGCACATATTATACAGGCAGTTCCTGAAGAAGGGTGAGGGGTTGACAGCTAAGTGGCAGGCCAGGAATGAGCTGTTTCCTGGGTCATTGATGTTGCCACAGAGCCAGGGGCTCTGGTATAGCCGCAGGTCTGTACACATGCGGTACAGATCATCACAGTCGCCATTGCATGTTAGGTCATCAGCAATGGCCCTCCAGCCCTCAACAAACTGTTCAGCCGTGTCCGCCTGACGGCCACTCGGCAAACGTAAGTCATCAGAGGGATCTCCATTGAAGAAGCCACAGAGGCCACAGGTTGAGTTGTGAAACAGGGTTGAGAGTGTGATGTTGAGAAAGCCTTGGCGGGAGTAACGGGCCCGAATTAGACTGGTCCATTCCACAACAGTAATGTTGCCAGGAGCACGGTACACCACAAGAGGTTCCATTGGGTGGACATATGGAAGAAGAACTTGCTCCCCATTTACCTAAGGAGAAACAGAAGAGATGTCATTGTTATACGACCTTACATGCTAAGTTTACTTAGCACTACCTCAACTATGCTGCCCACACCTCACATCCTTTAAAATGCATAGATGCTTATAATGGGTAATTGTTAAAATTAAGGTATTTTAAATTAATTTTCCATTCCACAAACCTTTACAAGGTCAAAATCAGAGCCACCAATCTGTGCCTCCAGGTATGCAACCCTGATGACCACAGGCCTCTTCCATGTAGGACCCTTATTCACCAGCTTTCTTCCTATCTTCACCTCCACCGCTGACACATTGGCTGGCAGGCGCCCCATAGTCTTCACCAGGTAGAAGGAGCTCTCATCTGGGAATGGCATGGATGAACCATCGAAGGTAGCTAAGATGTATGTCTGAGATAATGAACACATCGCCTCTCTACGAGGATAACACCCCAGCAACCCCACTTCTGCCGTGCACACCTCTCCTTCTTGGCAGGAGTCATTAAAGCAGGTGACCTCACCTGCTGGGCCACACACACAGCGCTGGAAACAGTCGCTGCCCACCTCACCCCCCTCACCTACCCAAAAGGTTTCATTGAGAGCATAGTACAGGCCGTCGCGCTCACAACCACATTCAGAGCGACGGACGCAGTGGCTGCCACTCAGCACAAAGCCCTGGTCACACTGGCAGCCCTCTGTGCATGGATGTGTGCAGTATAGGTGGGAGGTCAGTTCGGAGCAGGAAGAGGGGCAAGCACTTGTGCATACTTGGTAGTGGCTGTTCTCCGGGCATGTTAAAGCTAAAAACAGTGGCAGTTGAGGAATAGATATGGAAGGTTTAATGGATTAACACTGTAAACCATAATGAATGTTGATAAAAGTAGTAAGACCAATATTTAATTTCATGAAACATTCAATAAACCTGAAGCATGGAATGACTTACCACAGAATGTACGTGACCTCCAGGGTCTGATGGTTACTCCCAAAGCTTGGCATGCTAAAGCATATGCCTGTATAGCCTGGCAGAGAGTTGTGATGTTGTCACGATTGCTGCACATGTCATACACACAACTGTAGACAAATGCAGTGGGATCCACCACAGCCCGACAGTCTCGGAATGGCCCGTCAGTCTTGTTTATGAGCCCACAGTAATCAGGACGAAAGTAAAAAGCTTCAGCTGCTGGTTCACACAAGCTGCAGTTCTGAGCACAACCATCTGTGCAACGAAAATCAGTGTCTTCCGCTCTCCAACTACCACCCAATTCAACAACGCTTTCTGCTAAGGAACCATCTGGCAGCACAGGGTCATCAGCAGGGTCATCATTATAGTTACCACACAAGCCACAAGTATTGTTGAAGTAGGAGCTGGGAAGGGAGATGGAAGCATAGTGCTGCCCATCATATGTTACCAAGAGACCAAAGTCAGTTTCTAAGGCAACTGCAAGACCAGACTGGTACACCTTAACAGCCCCTAACTGGAGATGGACAGGTAGAGTCTTCAAGAGACTGTCCACCTGAAACCATGAATGAGAACTGCGTAAGTTTAACATTGATTTTGTAGGCCACTTTACCTTACCGTTTTACCTATTATGTAAATTATGGCAGAAAGATGAGGGACAGAAACTCACCTGTACAGTGCCCAGAGTTCCTTTTGGTAGCGTAACTCGATGGCCATACACCTCCACAGTGACATCTTTCAACCAGGACACAGAGGTCATACCACGATTTTCATTCTTAGCCTCAACACTGAAAAAAGGGAGACCAGGCACCTCCCAGCATGGCCGAGCCAGAAGATAAGAGCAGGTACCCTGTAGAAATGGAAAGAGTAAAAATGGAGATTATATCACAACATTAAATGAATAACTTGCTTATTTTATTGTGGGTTGCATGTGCAAAGCAAGAATATGTCCAGACCAGCACATGTGCAACAACTCAGGCAATACCTTTTCCAAAATCAGGCACATTCAGTCTTACTTGGAAGTGGTACAGAAAGCCATCAAAGGTGTGATAATGGGGGTCTCCAAACACCACACAGGTGCTGGTTCGGGTGGGCTGGCAGTAGTATGCTCCCTCTTGATGTTCACACGTCTCCAACTGGCCACATGGAGCCTCCTGGCAAATTACTTCATTGTCCAAATCCAGACATCTGCAACGCTGAGAACACTGGTCTGACAGCCAGAACACCTCTCCACGTCGATAAAACCGCCCTGAATATGAAAAATGAGTTAGGCCGGATTTATACTTCTGCGAGCTCGGCAAAACGTTGCTCTTGCTCAGGGTGAAGTCTTAATACTTCCACATAATGTGAGCATATCCTCTAGAGGGCAGTGTCACATGAATCACACCAGAATTTACTGAATTAGACAGTAAAGAAAAGCCAAAACAAAGATGACTTCCATATTTCACTGTAGGAAAAAAATAAATAAAATACAACACTGGTATAACTTTGTTTTGAAAAGCCCTGGGGAAAAAGAAACCTTACATTATTAAATACAAACCAAGTGAATTCCCACCAAAAGCATTCTGAAGCTCTTTCACTCGTCTTAATTCAGAAGTATGAGCAGAATTTGTACAAAAGCACATCAGTTTATCCAGTGTTTAAATCCACAGTTCTATCAATCATGGAATGACGGGTACTGTAGTTTTAATTTGTATTGCTGTGGTTTACATACATTATCTATTAGCAGTCTATAAGAAGACAGAGAAAGTGTGTGATACTACAGGGTTAAACTGGTTATTATAAAAACTACAGCCAGTATAAAGCCTTGCACTTTAAATTTACATATAAAACAAAGTCATAATTGGAGTTTTCTGCCATTACACAATAATGCGATCATATCACTTGTGTGATAGAGGAGAAATTTTATTAAAGACACCAGTCTTCAAAACACTTGTATACTCTTTTAACTCTTTTAATAAGATTTTTAACAAACTACACTTTCAGAAAGTCCTGGATGTGATGAGGGAAATTTTTTCATTTTTTGTTTTTAGCATTTTATTGTTTACACTGCCGATGTATTTTGAATAATATTACTCTGAATTAAACAATATTATTCTGAATTTGATTAAGCCCATGAAAGAAATACCAAAACATCAAGAAAGTAACCAGACACACCTCTCCACAAACCAGTGCTCACCCAACATATAGCACTGCAGAGACATGCTGCATTCGATGTGAGGTTGCAACATTTAATTCCCTTACAACCAGTAAAAACCACTGAAAACAACCCCCTCAACTTGCAGTTTAAACTAGTCAACGTGAGTTAGTCTTCTCAACTACCAGTTCCTTCCCCGTTTACGGAGTGACATCAATCAACATGACCGTGTACATTGTGAACTAGTTAATAGCAGTATTGGCTTTAGATCAGTTAATATACAGACATGGTACTTGGTTAAATCTATAACATTGACCATACTAATCACTGTATTGAGGAAGTAATCATCAACATTAGAGTTAACGCTAACGTAGTTAGTGAGCAGCGTTTGCAACAAGCGCTGCTTGCTATTGACCGCTGGCTAACTTGTTGCTAAGCTACTCGCTATTGTTGGCTGTTGTTGTTGTAAAAGGCCTGTAACTGTAAAAGTTGGGTTAAAGTAGCATTTTATGAGTTTTACATGCTCTGACAGAGGAATTAGTAGATATTCTGTCATGGAGGCATGTTGTGTTATATGCGAAAATAACATGTGAGGCTTTATCCCAGCTGTAGTGCTTTTTATTGGCCAGTTCAATCCTGCAGGAATGCACACTTCACTTTTTCTTTCAGACCCACAGTAAAGACACAGTGTAGGTCAGGGGTATCCAATGTTATCCGGAAAAGGCTGATGTGGGTGCAGGTTTTCATTTTAACCAAGCAGAAGCAATACCTTATAGTCCATTGAAAGCCAAGATCAATTAATTAAACAGGTGTGGCTCCTGCTTGATTGGAATGAAAACCTACACCTATACCGGCTCTTTGTGAACAAAATAGGACACCCCTGGTGTAGGTGACCACAGCAACTCAATAAAAATTCAAACTAGCGCATCCGTCAATCCAATTGAAAAGTTTGTGGATTTAAACACTAGTTAAATTGAAGTGCATCAATACAAAAGTCACTCTTACTGATAAATACAGACAAGTAAAACAGTTCTGAAATATTTTTGGTGAAAATTGACTTGGTTACTTGCTGACTTGACTTAGATCCTGACATGCTCACAGAGACAGCCTCGTAGAAGTATAAATCAGCCCTAGCATTGTCTCTGCTCCTTAACCCATAATCCCACACTCTGTGTCACAACAAAAGAAATGAAAATATACATTAGCACAGGAGTATAAACCAGGTTGTAGTGTGCTTATAGTAAGTCATTTATTAACATTTTATAACGCTTGACCTGACTTTTAAAAAAAACCTTGGACTCAAAGAAATAAACAGACTTCAACAGACTTCAACAGGAAACTGGAAAAGAATCATAGACCCACTCCAAGTCACCAACACTCACAAACAAACTTTACTCAAACAATTAGATATTCGAGTATTACAAAATTGTAGAACTTTTATAAACACATCCTAAAAGAAGGGGACAGTTCACATTTTTAGACATTATCTTTTTACCATTAAAGCTGCAGCCATTGGCTGGGTCGATCTGTTCTGTGTCAACACGGAAGAACCAACGACCAGGCACGTTGACATTTGTAGTTTGCTCAATGTTGACAACTTCATTTGTACGGGAACCAGGCAGGTTGAAGAAGTGACTCACATCTCCACCATTGAAACCTGACTAGAAAGGTCAATAATGTCCGAGACATCACACACAAGGCACCATGTTGTGCTTCATTAATAAGAACAGTTTTAAATAAACCTCTGATTTGCCTCCAAGGAAATTCAAAAGCAAGGTTACCTGTGCAGTGGTTCCTCCCAAGCCAGTCAGAGGATCTCCCCCGCTAGCTGTCCCTGTGGTCCATGTAATTTCTCCAAAGTTAAACATGGAAAAGTGGACCATGCCATCTGAGATTAACACTGCCTGGAATGTATTCACCTGTTACAAATAAATGTTTTTTTTTTCAGATTATGTAAGTACTCATTTATATGGCACCAGATCTATATGTGTCCTTTCAAAATGAAAGGTCAGGCATGTGAAATAGTATGAGTGTTCCTCCTTTCTTTACCGGTGTTGTCTGACTGCCACCATAGAAGGTGACCTGATTCCAGGTGGCAATAAAAGCCCAGGTAGCAGTAAAGGATGGCATGCTCTTGATATATTTCCTGACATCCTGAGTAGCTCTTGCTAGGATCTCTGGCTCTGTGGTCTCACGATAGTACACATCCCCACGGATACCATTGTGCACATCAGCCCATAAGGGAGCAATAAATGACCGACTGTCACTGAGGGGAAATGGCTCAGGAGTAAACTGGCTCACCTGAACGTTGAAGGAGATTACGCCATTGTTGTTTACCTGTGTTGTAAGAAACATGGAGTAAATTAAGGATTGTTAGACGAACGTGTTTGAACTTAAGAAGAATGACTGGTGGTCATGTGTAGGTGGACTGACAGTTGACTGATATTTATTTCTACGAAATATATTAAGATGCATTAAGATTATGCACATTCATGATAACGATAGTTATCTCCAATGGATTTATATAAGTACTAACCCATATAATATTAATTTGAAGTAAGATCTATGCCTATAATTGATTTTTTCCCTGATGACTCACATATAGAGAGCGGTAGGGGATGCTGAAGAAGATAAATGGAATTAATAGAGAAACTTCTGTTGAACTGCCATCATCCATCTTGGGGGTTTCTGTGTCCCTATGAGCTGGTCCAAAGGGGTAGAGGATATCCTGAGAGAAAGCTATGAAAGAAAGAAAAGAAAGAAAACACAAATTTAAATTTAAACAGATTTTGAATGTATTCCCTGGGTAATCTGAGACAGCAGTTATAGAACTTTATTTCTATTCGTAGCTTGTTTTATTCACTCACCAAATTAATGATTATGCCAAGCATTATGCATTCAAATATCAGCTTATGTGTGAAATGAAATGGCCCATCACAAGTTTTGGTCCCCAATTGTTTAGCTAATACTTCTTGCAGCAACACAGCCTGATATAATTATTGTTACACAACAGTTAGTTCCAGTCCAGTAATTTGATTGGACAAGCAACATTCCAAGAGAGCTGATATTTAGTATTACCACACTGCTACAGTTTCCTCTTTGTATCATTCCGCGTGTCTGTGTTTGCTATATAAAATTCTAATTCTAGCAATAGTTTGTCACATTGAAACCATTACTACACTTACTACGGGCTGCCAGTCAGTCTGTGCAGTGCATGACAACACACAGCGCTCTATCCAGCTATGACCTCTTTGGGAACTATTTTTGTTGGTGGAGCAAAATTAAACAAAATATTTGGCCATACTGTGTCTGAAATGTCAGTTACTCAATATTATTTTCTTGTTTATAGAACTGTTAAGCAAAAGCAATATCATACTTGCAGTCTTCGCTGTTGTACGGAATATCAGCACGACTATGATTACCTGCGCCACTCGTGCCTACAGCCGAATCACAGTTGTACTGATATTCCGTACACTCTTGATCATACAATATTGCTTGATTATCAATAATTATTCAGATGAATATTATTCAGATTCTAGATGCAAGATGGGTAATAAATTAAATAGGAGGAACTAGAATAAGCAGGATGACTCACCTCCTCTGGGAGCAAGAGTGCTGAAAAGCTGGAGAAGAGACACTAAAGTGCTTGTTTTGACCATCCTAAAGACCTAAAGCACACACATGAAATTTAGAACTGTTTGAGCTAAATGATGACAGCATAAATCACAAAAATCACAAATTTCTGTTATGGTAGTAGTAGCATCCCAAATGCCGTTATTCTTTTTAATGACTGATGTCAGTGATTTTAGTTTAATAATAGCTTATATTACACAAGTGTATTGAACTATAAACTACAAAGCACATTAAGAAGACAAATAAGATAAGTTCAACCCCACTCTAATCTTCCATGGTTTTAAGAGTGGTCTCCCAGGCATCCCATGGGTCTTCACCGCCTTCTCTGTTCCCTGCCATGGTGGGCCTGTTGGCCCTTTGCTGAAAAGGTCCCATTATGTGATAGTGAACAATGTGCAGGGATCACATTCACCAGGACTACTGTGTTAGTGGGCAATAGAGGAGCAGTTCTAGGCTTCTACACTGCAGGCGAGTCTGTGGCGGGGAGTCAAACCCACTGCTCGTCGTCATTTGGAGGGTCTGTCTGTTTGTGTGGGACCGTGTGTTTGTGTGGTATGTCTCATTGGCTTTGGATAGGGGACGTGAGCAGTTCAGCTAATGGGTCTAATTGAGAAGGCTTGAATTGCCACAGTCTTTTTTCAACAGCCTGAGGCGCTCAAGTTTGAATTTCAGTCCCATTGAATTTAAAGACCTTTTCTCCCAAACCTTTTGATGGTCTCCAGGAATGGAATTTTGTATTTTTCTAATTTGAACCAATTTCTAATAACAATGTAATATTCCATAATACATATCTAGATGAAAGATCCAGATCCTACTTAACCATAAATGGATAGCTGGAAAGAGCAAAGATAGAGGAATTTTGTTAACTCTGACTCAGCTAACCAAGCCCTTTGGTGGATATTATGTTACAAATACATGGCTTCTTAGTTTACCACCCAGACAATAAGGAGTTAAAGGTGGTCTCACACTGAAAACACGTTCACTTCACCTTTAACCCCATGATGACCAAACATGGATTATCTCATAAGTGCAAGTGTGAATTGTTTGGTGATTTCACTCAACTCTCAACTGATTACATCTTGTATATGCAGACATTAAAATATTTTAAACGTATAAAACTAAAATCAGAAATATGTTTTATTTCAGGCTACAAAGATTATTGTTCCAGGAAATTATTTTTTAGCGCTATGGACCCCAAAATGCACTGATTATAATTAAATGGATGTTCAGGTAATTAATTGGTCATTTTATTAGTGATTTTTTTGTTGGTAAAATAACTTCTGTAAAAGCTGAAATACTATTTTTTTTATTACTGGAAATGTCACAGTGAAATTGGAATTGGAATCGATTCAGCATCAGCATGTGTTTGTACTCCATATAAGCTTTAAATACGCAACTAGTCTCCAGGGCAATTGATGATTTTTCTGCTCTAACCCACATCAACCTGATAATTATCTGGTGAGATAAAGGCTGTATTTGAGAAGAAAAATCTACAAACTCAGCTAGACTCTAGGCACTCTTGGCCTGAAATGTCTGTAACTCATATACATCACCAGACACTGGGCATCCCTCTTGGTGACCTCATGTCAGGCCTGTAATGTGGCTTGGACATTTTTGGCCCTGAAAAGCATTATAATGGTTATAGTGGTTTGTTTGTTTGTTTGTTTGTTTGTTTGTTTGTTTGTTTTAGATCACTGTCTTGCTCAAGAAGATTCTTTGCCTTGCTCCTGTACCTTCTGCAAAAGCCACTTATTATTGATTTATATGCTGTTAAATAAAACATTTATGCACATTAACTTTGCATTCATCATCAAATCCTATGTTATACAGTAAAAAAAATAAAACAACAAAAACTGTATAACTGACTGAGTACTATATGGTCTATAAGACATTCTGTTATTCCTTGGTAACAAAGTAGGAAAATTTGTTGATAGCTTAAAAGCTAATCACAATTCCTCATATACATCAAGGACAAGTGACATTAAATCAAAACAGATCTAATTAGCATGTAGCCACTGGAATCATAGGATTTATTATATAAATGTCAGGGAGTAATTTTATTGATGCCAGAGTTGCTCCAGCAGGCAGAGTAGCGACTCCCCTCATTACAAATGACTACAAATCTCCACCTTCCAACATAACTGAAACTTAGTCTTCCAGAGAGCATGTGGTGTGTAGACCACATGGTCATGTGTGATGTACTCTGAGATGAAACCGACTACAGGTGAAACTAGTGTTTGGTGGAAATCCCAAGTGCACCACAAGAGATTGTGAGAAATGCCAGAGGGGTAAATCCATCTCTCCATCTCTCAAACAGGGTTTAGTTGGCTAACCCCATGAGAAACTGATCAGAGATAGATGTTATCAAATTCACAGGGCTACTTATTGTCAGATACACCGATGATTTACTTATTCACACATTAAGTGTGATCCCAAACAGCAGAGAGGAAAGGGATAAAAAGAGAGGGAGAACCTGAAGCTGAGAACCTGAGTCAGGGATAAAGAAAGGCAGGTAATACTTCTTAGAGGCTTGTCTTAGAAGTCTACAGCATCACGAACCTACTGCTAAGAAGTTAAACAGAGTTATGACAGGAATATGACAAAAGTTGGTATCAACTCACCTGTCTTCAAAAGACAGAAGCTCAGCACCTCACCTGTGGCATCAGCCTTCCAGTCCCATCAAACTGGGTACCATCCACACTGTTTTAGGAGTGGACAGGTTCTGTGCTGGAACCAGGGAAAGGGGAGGGGGAAGGCACCCAAGAAAGGCTTCCTTAAACCCCCTCACGCAAGAGCACTTTGCAAGTCCAGGTATGCAGGATTACAGAGGAGAACAAGACCAGCAAAGCAAGCCCAATCCGAGCCTACGGCGTGTTTTGGCTTTTGGCTTAGAAAGCAAGAGATTTGCAAAAGTGATCTCAAGATGAGAAAAGAGAGAAGTGTTTTTGTGTGTGTGTGTCCCTATAGTGGTGAGCTGGAGAAGAACTGACAGAGGCAGGCTCTAGCTTTTAGACTGCAGATAGTGTTAAAGTTAATCTGAGAGTGTTTTTGGGGAAGGGGGGAGACAGGAGATAGAGGGGGGTGGAGATGAAGAAAGGGGTGAGACTTTTCAGATGAGGGAGGGAGAGCAAGAAAGAAGAAAAAAGGAGGGGGGGGGCTGGCCAATGATGGTATATGGTAGGTAAGCAAATAAAAGGAATATTAAAACTGCCCGTACAAACATGGTTCCTGAAAGCAATACGTTTTTGGAGCAGTGGCAGAGGAGAAAGGGTCAGATTGGGACCAGATGGACAGATGGGACTCAGATTGGGACCAGAACCATAAGTTTACATTGCATTCTATTGTTCATGTCCTAAAGGCCAGTTTTCCTTAGTGCAAAGTGCTTATATAGATTTATAATAAACACCATCAACCAATTAATTTCAACATTTAAATACATACAGTGTTTTCCACATTATTTCAACATACTACAAATACCTTAAGTCTACACACCTTATAGCAGTCTCTGGTCCTAGACATTCAGATTTAACTCACACTAGTTGACTACTGTTTGCTATTTAATTAGCTACCCAGTAATAAAACAATTTTACACAAATTACACTTGAGAAATTGTTAGGAACTGTGTTACAAAAAATTATGGGATTTAATTTGTAGTTTTGCACAACGTAGCTTTTGGGGTCTCTGTGGCAACTTTTTCCTTAAGTGACTAAGATATTTCAGTTTCCTTATTTTGAGTCCTTTCTCTACCAAAAATGCTCTCAGAAAAGTATTAATCTCTGTTGCCCAGCCTTGGGTCATGTATTTACAAAAAAAACAAGATGGGAAAAAATCTCTTTGTAAATATAAAGGAAAGGTGGCTAGAATTACAGCATTAACATGAGTCAGACAGTTCATTCAGTGTGTGCGCGTGAGTCAACGACTAAGCATATGTAAAAGATGTGTAGGACTGCTCCCCATCCTGTTTGCTTGGTTCCCTACACTAATTAAGGACAGCCTCATTTGCAATGGCACACATTAGGCTGGGTCAGTCACCAAGGGAGCTGATTTCCATAGATCTGGTGCTGAGATAGAAACGAAAGGCGGGGAAATAGCGGGTAAATCCGTGGTGATAGGGTCTGGGAAGTAGATGGGAAAGAGATGGGAGTCAGATGCACCTTTGTTCACAGAGGGACAGTGGAGGTAACTAGAGACCCAAAAGGGGCTGGACGTGTGAAAATCTTCTGGACAGAAGGCCAAACCTGGATTCCCTATGTCCAACGTAGGAATCCCAATGGAGAATTCTGTTACACCTTGTTGCCTTGTTGTGTAAATGCACCCATATTCTTAACCAATCCATGCAAGAAGACAGAAAAGATGATAAAGAGTACAATGTGAGACGGTACGACTCGCCACTCATTCTATCCTAGCGTAATAGTATAAACAGAGGTAAGAGAAGAAGAAAGGGCACGAGAGAGAAAGACTGTGATTTCTATCTTTTCACTATCTTGTCTTCCTTATGATGTAATGAGTTTGCTAATAAGATATATCAGCCCATGTCTTTTCTCTCCATCTTCCTCCCATTCTCTTGATTCCCTTTTCAGAACATTTGCTTGGTGATTGTGCAATAGGTCAGCTCAACTGGGATAGCTGTGTCATCTGAACCGGTTTCTATCTCACAAAGAAGAGACTGTGACATACTTGGTGATAAGCACTAACACCACTGTTTGGGTATAAGAGTCAAATGCCCAATAAAATGCAGCTACAAGTCATCAGTCTTACCAACCACCTGCCAACCAGTCCAAGCAGATTCAAATAATACTGACTGAGTTTAGCATACTGTCAACAAGCACAATGAAGAGGCAGAGGTCCTGCAGAGGTCCTTTGAACCATTTCCATGGGAAAGTGGTCAAATGCACTCAGGTTCACCAATGCTGTCACAGAGTTCTGGTAGGTCTACCAGGCTTGAGCTTGGAAGGGGTAAAAGTCCTGGCCCATCAGCCTTCCCTATCCATCTGTTGCTTACTTGTTGGTTCTTTTTTCTTTCCTTTCGTCCACAATGTCAAGCTCCTTTCAGGTAACCTAAGCCTCCCCAAAAATTACTCCCTCTCCTGGCCACACAATGAGCCTCCTTCAACCCTCGTTGTCCTTCCGCAGCTTTGTGCAGAGGGTGGATCAGGCTACCAGCAGCCTAGCCAGAACAAGTTTGCTCCTGGTACAGGGCAAGGCAAGAAAAGCTTTCTTAAAGCCCCCACCATTCCAAAACACACCAACTCTCACAGCCGCCTCCTCTGTGACCTTTCTTTTGAGATCAGCCCCTGCTTTCATGGCCTGGTAACTGCTTGTCTGACTCTTACACTTGATATCCCGGCAGTTCACCATGTTATTTGGTGTTGCCAAGCTGATGGTGAACTCTGACTGCTGCTTTACTCAGGAAAGCTTTTGCTGCCTGATAGTGAACCCACTACGGATGTAAGAGTTTTTAATCTGGGAGAATGAATGGTGTGTGTGAGGTTTGCCAAATTTAGCACGTGTGACTCACACCTGTGGGCGTGACGGGGTAGTCCAGCCCTTCTTAGCACCTCTCAGCTTAGTGACACCAATTAAACCTGATTATTTTTTTCAGCCAAGTTGTTGTAGTGATCCAGGTAACAGACATCCTGGAGTACTGGACAGGATCCAGTTGGATAGAGTTTGCCTGGGCTCTGGGGTAAGCTCTTTGCTGTGGATAGACTCTAAAATGCTACCACAGCTAAAACCACCTGCACTGTTGAGAAATAAACTGCAATATATTGCAAGCACAACTGCTAAGACTTAAAAAATTCCATTACTGATAGAATCTGTAATGATTACAGATGGTCGATAGGGGAATATTGACTTAGAACACCCATCATAGATATAGGAAACCTAGATGCTGCATTGGACTTACCGTAGATTGGCATGTTGATGGTGCCAGATAGTCATTAAAGTCGTACCCATTATACTCACTTTGAGTCCAAGGCCTTAAGAAGAGATCTTGGCATAGCACTATCTTCAGTTCTTAACTTTAGCAGCCATATCATAGTAATAACTTTGCACCAGTGGCAGCTCAACCATACAGGCAGGTGGGCTAGAGCCCCAGCAGAAATGTGTGTGCACCATGGTGACCTTGTTTCCTTGTTCTAATGACCAATTTTTTTCAGCTGGTTTCGGGTCTTTTGTGTGGTTTTTGATACTGACTATAAAGTGATGGTACTTATATACAAATCATTTAATGGCCTATATGATTAAAAAAAATCTCTGACCTGCCTGAAAAATACAAACCTTGCAGGCCTTTAGAGCAATCAACTTCCAGGAACTATCCCCAAACTGCAGCCATTTTTAGATCAAGGATAAACACAACTGTATTTGAAGCCTGTACTCTCAGGCTTGCAGTTTATTTAACGAATTTAGTTGTACTATTTCTAATTTAGGCATTTAACTCATGACATTTATGATTTTCTCTTAATGATTTTTTCTATCTTTTTGTATTTAATATCTTATTTTTGTAAAGCACCCTGAATGTCATGTGTATGAAATATTCTATATAAATGAACTTGCTTGCTTGTGATTTTATGCAATCTTGTTAAATTATTTGAATTTAAATAATTCTAGGGGTGTCTGGTCTGATTTATTATAATCACTATTAATTTTTTTTACGTGTGTAGAAGAAATAAAGGTATCAATTGCAGGAAAACGTTTTCATAAGATTGACAGGTCTATATTGCACTGGTTTGCTGCAGGTTCCAGTAGTTAGGCTCAATCAAATGATCAATAGTGCATGTATATACTGTATATTTACATATACATTCTCTGCAATCTGTGTATCCATAACATTTGGAACATAGCAATTTTTTTCTGAAAATCAGTTAAACATAAAGTGAGTTACGTCTGATTTTATCCGGGCAGAGCCACATCTCTACATAGACTTGCATCTCTACACTGACTTGCATTGGTGATTACTGCCCTGACTGATGTGGCACAGGCTTTAACATAAAAGTAGTTAGCAGCAATAGCTACATTTGACATCTACATTTCTTGTACGTATGGTGTATTTATGGTGTCTTTCTTAAGAGGAAGTTATTGCAGAACCAGTTGGGGTTCTGTGGGATAGTGGCTTTTTCTGTGGCCAGATGACACAACTTTATAGACATACAGCACATAGCAATTGAGGAACTAGCAAACTCAGTGGCGATGATGTATGATATTAACAGGTTGTGCATCCATTCAAATGTGAAAATGTCAGTTTAATCTAGGGAATTAATGTTAGCTCTCACAAATAAGATCTTACTGGATTATTTGTTTTGGTTTGTTTGCATCTATACAGAAAATCAACTGTAAATTGAAAGTATTCATCTACTGGTATCACACATGATGGCTAAATAAAAATAACAGCACAAAAATTCATGAACACTGCACTTGATTTACATTTATGACAACCCTTTTTCCACACACTGAGCAATACCACCAGTCTAAAAAGACCTGTCAGTAACACATTAGTACTTAATCCCTTTTCAACAGATAATCAACACTCTGGGTTTGGAACATGGCGAAAAAATGCTGAATAAAGCAAATAGACAATCAGAGACACACAAGGGTGACTCGCATAATCAAAGGATTAGGGGAACATTATTTCAGATGGAACTCAAACAGCAGTGGTAGGACTTGACACAAACATTGATTAAACAACAGTAAGATGCAACACTAATGAGCTGCTTACATCGAAAAACCAATTACAACACATGGGATGAGATATAGCAATAATGATTTATCCATGAGACAAAAGATGCTACACTAAGAACAAAGCATGTAATAATATCCACACTAAATTTATGCACTAAGGGATAGCATACATAGTCTGTCCATATAGCATTGCAAGTTCAACCAGTTCAGGATTAGAGCCACTTTGCTGGGAAATGAGGGTCGAGGCATGGTAATCCAAAACCTAAACTGTAAAGACTGGCATGAATTGACCATTTTAAAACCGACTTTGCAGATGACTCAGTTGTCAGTAATGATGTACCGTCCACACATACATGTTCATAAATGTTCATGCAGTTGTACATTGTATGACAAAAGCAAGTACATAACAAAAATAAGTATCACCACGTGACTTGGCTCAAATGCATGTGTCTAGCCTTCTTGAACACATGCAAGATATTATAAAGCCTGGATTTTCTTTATGTATCACAACCAAAATCATATATTCATAAAACAAATATGAAAAAGTTTTTTCTTAATTTTTTTAATATTCCATTCTTTAAAATGTGTTACACATAAAATTATACCAAACCAATAAAAAGCACTTTTTTGATAAACTCTTTTTTTTTTTTTTTTTCAATATGTGACTTACATCACTGAGCCCGCAGCCTAAATATACTGTGGATATTGTAAATATGTCAAAAACCTTAATAAATAATCTACCCGAATAACACAATAAATACAACTGCTGAAGGATTGCATGCCAAATTACAGCAGTTTTATTCATGCTGGCCCATTTTTCAGTGTGAGCCAACTTTGACTAACACTAACTGGACATATCAAGTCTTACTTGTGCACCATTATGAGACAGGAAACTGACCAAGAGGACCAACAAATGCCAGAAAGCCTCAAAGGCATTTCTGCATAAATGGAATAAAAGGAAGGTTGCTCAGGCAAATGTATATCAAATGACTTGATTCTCATGTGATGTGAAGCTGAGTTCCACCCCATTGGAAACATTAAGTGGTCTTAATAAGGGAAACTAGGCATGAGGATGTGAACTGCATGTGAAGAGACACATGAACCCAGAGAGGTTTCAGTGTGGTGGGTGACCCCATTGTAATCTAAGCAGGGAGAAAGCCGTCTTGGCTGTGTGACTGAGATGGTGTTACCACAGCCAGGGATCAGTGTATTCTGCAGCCATCAAACACAAACATGCCGTTGACCAAGCCAGTCCTGATCCATTCATCATATGGTGCTAGCCCCTAGGAAAAGCTAAGGCAACACTCTAACCACCCTTGTAGCAGGGAGCCCTACCAGAATGAAGGTTAAGGGAATACTGTAGCTCATAGCATGAAGCCAGGTCAGACTCACTAGGTCAATATCACTATGCAAGCTTTTATTAGCTGGATCTGAATTTAAAAATGAATATGATTAAAACGAGAGATTTGTGAATTCTGTATACACTGAGATGTGTGTATATGTGTGAGACTGTAATACTTGTGATATAGGATTGTGTCCTAAAAATAATGTGTACTGTAGACCATAAGTGGTAAAAAATACATGGAACTGCATTAGTTGTTCCTGAGAAGCAGTCTCATGCACATATGCAATATTGTATGCGTAACACAAGAAACTATCAACGGGATGAGTTAAAACCTTTGGAAAAAAAAATACACAAATAACTCTTCTCTTCAAAAGTAATAGTGTAGCAAGAAGAGAAGATGTTATATCCCAATTGATAGTCTTTTTGGAAATGATTATTTCTGCTGGACAGCATTAGATCTCCCAGGTTCAACATGGTAAATGGTCAGCTTTTAGAGCACACAGCCCTTATCTCTCTGACTTCCCACAAGACAGAGTGACTCACTGATTTATCAATTGATTTAGAACTCATTTTTTACACTGACTTTACTGGGAGATCTTTATTTGTATCTTCCATGCCAACTGGTCCCTTTTTTAACCACTGTCTCTGTGATCATATCGCTTTATTCACTGACTCTTTGGCACTACCAGGATCTCATCACCATCCCGTATGCTGTAGGAATGGAGGGCTCGGGCTCCGTACTTGAGCTCTTGAGGTGCTAGTGCATAACCCAGCTGCCTGTCAATGTAGTAGACGCGCATCTTGTTCACTGGCAGCTGGACCACAGGCCTGAGCTGCTTTTTGAGGTCCGCCACCGTCTGGTCCAGCCGGAGCTCCAGCTGCTCGACGTTGTCCCCAAAGTGCAGCTCAACCTGGGCACAGCTCAGTGGACGCAAATCCACGTCTGCCAGTGGTGCCAGGCGCCCATAACGGGCCACAAGATTGTGAAACCTGTAAGAGGCAAAAGAAACAGAGCAACTTGATCAAGACTTGGAGTAGGTCTAAGATGAATTAGGTCACCTTATGGCCCAGACACGCTAGCTTTTCATTAAGCAATTTACAATGAGAGTTTTGCATCAAATTCTTTGGCTATGTTTAGTGCTAAAGTGGCCGTCCTTTATATTGTACCACAGAAGATACACAATGGAAGAAATTATCATTTTACCAGTGTGTTATCAGGAGCTACGTACTTTTGCTCTCACAAAAATATTTCTCACTTCTTCTTGTAAATGATAGTATTATAAAACCCTGTGGCAAAAGTATGGGTAAACTATATAGCCAAAGGTTTGTGGACACCTGACCATAACAACTTTTTGAACATCCCATCCCATTCCATCCCATCCTATTCTCATTCCTTTGCTGTTATGATAACCTCCACTTGTCTAGGAAGGCTTTCCACTAGATTATGAAGCATGGCTGTGGGGATTTGCCCATTCAGCCACAAGAGCATTAGTGACTTCAGACATGAGCAAGGAGGCCTGGGGTTGCAGTCAGTATTCCAGTTCATCCCAAAGATGTTCAGTGGGGTTGAGGTCAGGGCTCTGTGCAGGCCACTCAATTTCTTCCAATCCAACCTTGGCAAACCATGTCTTCATGAACCTTGCTTTGTGTACAGGGGCAATATTTGTTCTAGTAAATGGAAATCTCAAATCAAAAAAAAAAGTTTTGGGGAAGAACCACATATAAGACATGTGATGGTCAGGTGTCCACAAACCTTTGGCCATATAGTGTACCTCTGAGAAAATATTTCAAATATATGCAAACAAACTGTCATCCTTGAAATAAAGCTGTATTATATATAAATTGCTTTCAGTGTCTAGAACAGAACCTGTTGTTGCCTTTGAACATTTTAGATTTTATTGGGGTATAAATATGAAGTTGCATATATAAAATAAATTTTTCATCCCCAAACATGGTAAAAACCAGCGCTCCCAGCACAAACAAAATAGATGGTTGTTGACTTGCACAAGTCAAGTAATGGATATTAAAAAAGGGATTCATCAATATCAGTACTGGCATCATGTATCAGTTCAGTACCATGCTTATTTACTCGTAATCAAAGAAATGCTCCAGTGCCAACACGGTGCCCATGCAGAGAGGATGACTCCACAGATCACAGTTGTCAAATTGCTAGAGTTTAGTGTATTCTTGGGAATGCCAAGTTTCAAAATCAACTATTAGATGAGGAGGATGGCTGACCTGAGTGGAGGATGGCTGACCTGAGTGCAAAGGGCAATATCGAGCATGGTCATTAAAAAATGAGCGCAAGGTGTCGTGTAACCTTTGGTTTGAAGGGGTTGCACAAAATAAACTTTTCCTGAGAGAAACCCACTAGTGTTGTAAAATACTGACATGGATCACTGGATGCCCATGTTTTGTGACTAATGGCCTAGCAGCGTCAAATTGATGACATCACGAATTTTGTTATTTCCCAGGATATTTCAGTAAAAAAAACAGGTTTCTGCAAGGTGTTTGGCCATCATTAAAACTTTCAAGAAGATAATGACCCAAAAGCATCCAAATCAACACAATGGGCTGAAGAAACACGAAATAAGTGTTTTGCAATGACCATTTTAAACTGAGTTAAAGAAAACAGTCCACACATGCACACTTAATAATATAAATGCTCTGTATGGAGGAGTGGTTCAAGATCACGTGGTTCAACCACACGTCTCTAACTTTGTTAGACTGAAAAATGCTTAGTGCCATTATTCTCTTCAGCAAATAATAATTGTAACCTTACTGATCATTTTCAAACCAGTGTGCACTTTTTTTTTCAGTTTATTGTTAGCAAGGTAGCTAGCTGTCCAGCAACCATCTCAGGCAGGTTGGCAAGCGAGGCAGATTGCCAACAAACTAATGTACAAAACTTAACAGATAGTTTTGCTGCGTCACAGCTCCACAGTCCTCATTTCGATTCTAAGGTTACAATCTGTGCAGAGATTCGCATGTTCTCCCTGTGACCATGTGGCTTTCTTCCCGGTTCTCCAGTTTCCTCCCCCTTTCCAAAAAAAATTCAGGTAGGTAAATTGGTGGCAGTCGTGGCCTAATGGTCTGAGAGTCGGACTTGTAACCCGAAGGTGAACCCGAAGGTCGTGGGTTCGAGTCTCGGGNAGGTGAGACCCTTGAGCAAGGCACCGATCCCCCAACTGCTCCCTGGGCGCCGCAGCTAAAATGGCTGCCCACTGCTATGGGTGTGTGTTCACTGCTGTGTGTGTGTGTGTGTGCACTTGGATGAGTTAAATGCAGAGTATGGGTCACCATACTTGGCCACAAAGTCACTTCCACTTCCACTAAATTGTGCATGTGTATGCATGGTACCCTGCGATGGACTGGCATCCCATCATGGGTGTATTCCCACCTCAGCCCAGTCTTCATAGAATAGGCTCCAGGCTAGGCTAATAAGCCATGTGTAAATAGGTTTTTATCACTAATCTGGTCCTGCTAGGGTCCTGCTCACTGCCATTTCGCGAAGAGATACGTTTTCTTGGTGTGACTACAGAGTCTGTATAAGACACCAAAAGTACCAAAACTAAACAGAGACCTGGCAATAAAAAGCCAGATAAATAGATACTAAAAGCAAAGAATATATGGTAAGTATTGAAGATTCATGCCAAACACAAGAAGTCACCCAATTCAACATTTTAAAATGGCTGCTTGAGATAAAAGGAAAAACGTTTTAGTATATCGGAGCATATTTATGTCGGTGTGTACTACTGGTAGTCTATTTGTTTAACTGCTTTGCAAAGGACAATGTGTTCTCTTGCCATGAGAAAGTTCTCCCTAGCCCCCCCTCCAAGTTACTGAGGGTTTGTGGGAAAGATAAGAGGACAGCAGGCAGGAATGATTCAAAAAATCTAGGAAGGGGGGTTAGTTAGGGGGGCTCTTTTTTGCTTTAAAGTGCTACAGTACCAACTATGCCAATCAAAGTAATTTCCCTCCCAGCCTGCCAAGAAAAGTGTCCCCACAAAGCGGAGGCTGAGCGTGGGTAGGTGCCTGCGGCTCCGTACCTTCACCATGGGAATACCGCTCCGTCCATACAAAGTGCCACTCTGTCTAGGGAAAAAGGCAAGACTCACTCAAAGGTCTCATTTAGCCTGAGCTAAGCTCTCTTAAATGCAAGCGAAATCACATTGGCGGTGATAACACGTCCGACCTGAATTCCATCAGTGCACTGTTCTCTGATCAGCCCCAGAGATGAGACTGGACAATAGTTGGTGGAAAGTAAAGCAGGTTCATAGCAGGAGATATACAGTGAGTCTACTGTACGTACTGTAACACTGTAAGTGGTTGAACTTACAGAAAGGAAAAGAGACATAGACAGTGACTTGTCTCTTTTAATGAGGACACAACAATGACCCAAATGAAGGGGTTGGTTTTCAGCAAGATAGTCATAGGAGACTACCTGTGTATCACTGGTTCAAAATGTAACTTGTGTCATATGGCTAGATTAGAAAGTATGATCAACTTAGGGTGACTCCTGAAATTCACTACTAGATATATTATTTCCATTAGCACTTTTTCTTGTCCTTGCCAAGAATACACGGAAACCACTGAGAAATCACATTAATAATGTTGGGGTCATTGAGATTTGTTGGTGACATTCTGTAATATTTACTGTAGATACCATGCACACCCTAATATAAAGAGTTTGTACAGACACTTTGATAAATAACTACTTAATCTTTATTCTCTTATCTTTGATATTTGCTTAATGCAGAGTGCTCTGGACATTCCCTTCTTCTCTTCCAGCCATCTTTTTCTTCCTTATCACAGTTGCTGGCCACTGCAAAGCTATGGTTACTCAGTTGTCATAAGGCCTTGAACCCGCTTTCATTTCCATCATATTCTCCTCCCCTCATTCCTTTCTTGTTCTGCCACCTCTCCCATCTTTCATGCACCTCATCACTCTTCTCTTTCTCTACACAGATCTAGCTGTGATGTCTATTCCCACAGCTGGGGTTTTGGGTTCTCAAAGGCTGGTGGACATGTGGAACCCTTTATCTTCAATCTCATTAACTTCATTCAATAACTCTTTACCTCTTTCCCACCTCTATCGTTCAATCAGCATTTATCGTGCTGACACAAACAGGTCCTCGCTCGGACCATCTCCGCCATGCTCTCTTGACAAAATCTCTCTTTTTGTTAGCACAGAGACAGGCTGCAGTAATCTGGGCAATAGGTCTGGAAGGTCATATATCAGATTGCCTCTCCATTGCTACTTTCATTTCTCAGTTCTTGTTTTTCCACATGGTGTAACTAAATTACTCTGCTTGAGAAATCTATAGGGCAAGGGCCTGTCCTGTGCTACTAGAGCAAGTGACTGAACAGTACAGGTTTACAATTACTTGAGCCAGCACACCACTGATTATATCCCCTCAAGTTCACAGAGATAACATAGCCATGGTTATCTGGGCCCAGGCTTCGACTAAGCAACCATGGCAGAGGCTGAGGTTACAGAGCCTTTCAAGTTTTCTCCATTTCCTAAACAGTCATTTTTGCAGCATGAAATCAACTCCTGCAGAGCTACGTAAAGGTGGAGGGGATTTAAAAAGTCACTGCTTTAGATTTTACTCTGTCTGCTGCTGGTCTGTTTCTAATGTCATAGTCATACACATAATGGCATATTTGTAGCTAAATTGTGGCTATATTAAAGGTGAACTGGTCTTTCAATGTCACTCTCTCTCATTTTCTCTCTTTTAACAGGAGGACTGATTACTGCTTTGACTTAAGCCCTATGGGGAGGGCAAGCTGTCTGAATCAGTAAGAGGCAACCTAAACTCACCCAGTGCTACCCACTTAGAATCTGCCATCCCTTTGCCTCTTTTACCAAGTTTAACCTTCACTTCCCTGGGAACCTTTCCATGCTGTGGGATGGAAAAGAGAGAATGTCAGAGAAAGAAAGAGAGATGAAGGCCAATCAATCTATTTCTGTGTTGAATGTCACAGAAATGTTAACTCACAAGAAATTTGAGACTGAAAACAGTCCTTGCACTGAGTTGTGCTAATGACATAAAAGTAGAATTAACCTGCTAAAATGAATCAGATTATATGGTTAGTTGTCAACGTCATTAATAGCAGTGTCTCATACAGCCTTTGCTTTGTTAAATAAAACCTATTTATTACACACCATTATCACATCATTATTTCATATACAGCTTTCCTTAGCACTTAGGGCCATTCACAACTCCAAGTCCCTCCTCCCTTTGCCTACAGGAATCCCTGTGTCAGAACGCTTACACATCTTCGTCAATTCATTACATGAGTGAATCATTCAAAGAACTGAGAGAGAGAGAGAGAGAGAGAGAGAGAGAGAGAGTGATTCACTAATCCAGCTTTCTTTAAAAAAAAAAAAAAACACCTGCCATTTCAGTCCCCTTAAAACCTTATAAAAGACTGTGGAGAAGAAGGAAAGGTGGACAGGAGTATATAGAGAAGGAAAAAAAGAATCGAGCTGCCACCTCGTATATCAGTTTCCTAGCAAGGGTATTCTGGCACAAAGGCGTCTTTGAGGAGGCAGAGACTGGACGCATTGTCTCTCAAAGGTTAGCCTCCTCTACAGGAGAGCGAGCCCGAGAAACGTCCTCTCCCAGGTTAAGCACAACACGGTGGGCTAAAGAACGTGGGGGATCCCTCTTCTTCTGGCTTGTGCTGGGCATCAGAAAATGCCTCCAACAACAAAGAGATAGGGGGAAAAAGAGAGAAGGGAAGAGGAAAGGACATATGAGGGATGAGCACAAGACATCACCAAGCTAACTGGAGACCAAGCTGGTGGTTGTAAAGGAGATGATAAGGAAGAAAAATAAGTGCAACGTACTGAATTGCAGTGATGGCAAGCATTTTTTTCAGACACAGCCAAGGAGGCAAACACAAAGTGGTAAACGATATTGTATTTGTGTGTCTACATTACGCTTGTGTTCCTGATCTCAGGCCTGCTTTGAATGGATCAGTGCACACACAGAGAGCTGTGCTGAACAATAGCTCTTAAAGCTTTCCATTTTGAGGAGATGTGGATAACTGATAGCAACTGATCCACCTGCACTTCAGCTCTTCTGGAGTGGAGCTGTCACATTTATGGCCAGTTATATTCTGTGTGTATCTGCAAACGTATTCAGGCACATTACGTTTGTAATAAATCAAATGTATTCAAATGTCTGGACATAAACATAGATTACACAAAGGACCAGAATAGACTAAATGATCATTGTCTCTCGAAGGAGATGTTTATTTAACATATATAAGAGGAATAGCACTTCAGGATGCGCAGTTATTGGAAATTAATCGACTTTGGTGGGGGGGGGGTCTAATTATTTAACTTTAACAGGATGCAGTATGTCATTCCATAATCCTTAGCTTAATTATTAGCGATATAAAGATTATTGGTGGACACACAAAAAGAGCCCTTGCCATTCTTTGAGGTCTGATCCTGATGTCAGGTGTGTGTGCACAGCTGGAATAGTAACTGGTGAAGGAACGATGGTTTATATCTGTTATAAAGTAAGTGATAACAGGAACAAACTTGTTTCATGAAAGTTCCACAACATTAAATGGATCTACAAATGGTTAAATATGCAATGTGCTGTTTATTAATTTAAAAAAAAAATTAATTGTTGTCAAACTGCTCTGGTATAAGAGGAATAAAACACTTGTGCTGTTATTGGAAAATAATCAACTTTGGGTTGGTTAGAGTAAATCCAGTAAATGCCAGGCCTCGACACACCACCCCTTCTGTGATTATTTTCCCAATTGTGTTTGCTGTATAGACAATAGCTACAAACACTGCATTCATAACTGAAATTCAGGTACATTATTATGTACAATAAGGTGCATTATTATGTACAATGGATATAAAGTCTACACACCCCTGTTAAAATGGCAGGTTGATGTAAAAAAAAGATGCCCTCACAATTTGATTGATCTAGAATTTTGCAAGAAGTGGAAAAATATTGCCAAGTCAAGATGTGCCATGCTGATAGAGTCTTACTCAAAAAGCCTAAGTGGTGTAATATAATCAAATGGTGCTTCAAAAAAGTATTAGTTTAGGGGTGTGCACACTTATGCAACCAGGTTATTATAAGTTTTTTATTTTTCCTTTTTTCCCTTTATCTTAGTTTCTTTCTTTTACTTCAAAAAACCCAGCCATTTTAACAGGGGTGTGTAGACTTTTTATATCCACTGTATCTCAATGGATGAGACTGTTTGCTATGATCTTGATAATTCAAGCTTTGAAATAAATAAATAAAAAGAGTAACCAGCCTAACAGTCGGCTAATGAGCGTCATAAGGTTATACAAACTTTGTGTGTGTGTGTGTGTGTGTGTGTGTGTGTGTGTGTGTGTGTGTGTGTGTGTGTGTGTAAAATGTACCTCTGTGGTAACTCATCCTCAGGACAGTCCAGGTGATAGCGGATGTAGAAGCGTTCAGCGTCCTCTCTTTCTCCGTCTGTCACCACACTTCCATTCAGAACAGTCACAGAAGGCAAACTGCAGTCCACAGGAGACATTTTGGACATTTCTTTACATAGATAACACTAACAAGTTACAATTTAGCCCATGGAAGAACTTTGTTAGTAATGTACATTATGAACGCATTCAATCTTCCAAAGGGAGAATCCTGTGAGTGAGTATGGTGATGAGATGGTGTATAAGAGTGCACGTGTATAAGAGTTGTACACCCACTGTGTTATCGTAAGGTATCGTCTCTCTTGGTCAGTGTAAGGCTGCAGTAAGGGGATGCCCATTAGACGAACCTCCCGAAGCTTTGGGAAGAAATTGAGCTTCTCAATGTCCTCCCAGCGATTCAGACCTAAAACACAAGCAAGGAAAAGATTAATCACCAATCTTTCACGTTATCCAATTGCAGTTCCATAAATTTGAAAATCGAGCTTCTACTCAAATTACTCACAAGTGGAATTGTCACAAGGATTTTGTTCTGCATGGCTGAGAATTTTACTCTATTTTCCTAAATGTCTAACAACACACCATGAAACTTTATAATTTCAGAAAGTTAAATAATTGACTAGTTCACTGATTTTTAGTAATTATCAGTTTATAGTTACATTTAGTATTGATGGAACAATTTTCATCATGTTATCAGTTTAATTCATGATATCACTTATGCTATATTAGCTATAAACAGCTACTCCCTCACCAGTTTTTTTCTTAAGTTAATTAAAAAAAAAAAGACTCACCTTGTCATGTTACCAGAAAACAGGAAAATCACACTCTTCCTGCCCTGAAGACTTTCCATTGGTGGAAAACTTACTGACTCTTACAAGGCTCTGACACTGGAGACTTCTTCCATAAATGTTATATAAATGTCACCTCACAGAAAACCTCACCACGTAAGTGATTCTACAGACTTCTTTGGTTTTTATTTTTTTATTCTTAGATTATGTGGCATGTCCGCCATACAAATCCATATCTATAGAGATGATAAAGTAGTAAAAATGAGCTCATTCATATAAACCTGATGATCTTGAAGTATAGCCAGCACTACTGTGATAAAAAATAATAATCAGTGCCTTCTGCTCAATCAGATTTGAGAACTCATCAGTGATGTGGTATAATATTACAAGCATTTTCAATCTATTGCTATGTCTGGAAGCTGCTTAACTAACCTGAGTTGTGCAGGTTGATACTGTGCAGGTTAGGGAACAGGCACTGCAGTGAGTCCTCAGGCTCGTGGATGGAGGAGAGAGAGTTATTAGCGAGGATGAGCGATGTCAGACGTGGGTAAAGGAGGCCCAGTTTGCGCACCTCGCTCCAGTCCTGCAGCAGATTATCGGTGATGTGCAGCAGGCGCAGCGATGGGCAGGGGACCCGTGACAAGTTCACACGCTCGTAGTCATTCAGGCACAGGAAGAGCTCCTCCAGTCTGCAGCAAAGATTATGTGATAAAGATACAAACAGGAAACACAGACCCACAGGGTTTCTCACACTACTCCACACACATGTACACTAGTCTGAAACTGAGGTATAAATGACTCTCGCGCACACTATTCGACATACAGGGACACAAATACACATTCAGGTATGGTAAGTAACATAATGTAATTAAAATAAATGCATACATTTTCTCATCCACACACATATGCACACACACACATGGAGACTCTGTAGATTAGGGGCTTCGATTAATCCCAGAGAGTTCCTCACGTCAAACAGGGATGGAGGTAGGATAGAGGAGTGCAAATTAAACATGGAGAGCTCTACAGGTTTTTCAGCACACACACTTGTACACTTACTCAGGGATCTCTTGCGTGAGCATGTGCACCATGTCCCAGGAGACATGTGTGTTGTTGAGGACGAGGCGGCGGAGGCCCGAGAAGGCTTCGGCGGCCATAGACTCCAGGCTGGAGCCCTTCAGAGGATTCATGCTCAGATTGAGAAAGTCCAAATGAGGGATGTTAGACAGAATCTTACTGATCTATAAAGGAAAACACATCAATAACAATAAAATTACATTTTCAATTATATTCAATTATTGTGTACATTGATGTGTGTGATCCTTATGCTCTGCTCCTGCTTCTGTTTGTCTTGCTTCATTCTCTTTAAGTTATTTTAATTTGCTTTTGTGTTGCAAGGGAAAGTGTCAGTTGGAACCTTTTTTATGCTCTTCTCAAGACACATATTCATTCATACCCACTTGGTCCCAAATATATGTCAATATTTACATTAAAAAAGTTCTGCATATACAGAGTCAGGTTATGCACATGCCAATTTTTTTTTTTCAACAGCATCTACACCACCGCCTTTAAACACAAGCACTTGATTTTAAACCCCCCAAAAATTGGGGGATAGAAAATGTGGACTGAAGAAGCAGATTGCGTTTTTTTTCCTTTTTCTTTTTTTTTTGCTGTCAAATGTGACACAATGTAACAAACGTAAGAGACAGTAAAAAATAAAACAAAAAGGAATATGAATGAGAAGACAGCAGGCATTGGAATAAACAGCTAATAAAAGTCTAGTGTATTGTCAATATATTGCTGCATGAAAGGTCCTAGTTGTAATTATCGCATTAATCACTGCAAATTTAGTTCCATTTAACAGTAATATTGTTATGCCATATTATGTATTATCTGACAGCTTATAAAATAGCATATATGTATATATTAAAGTGTAGACTTTCAGCTTTATTTTAAGAGGTTCCATAAAAATATGGCATTTACCATTTAAGAATTACAGCCACTTTCAACAAAGTACCTCCATTTTCAGGGGCTCAAAGGTATTTGGACATTTGGACAAAGTGACATAATTGTAAATATAACCATAACCATTTTAATACTTGGATAAAAATCCTTTGCAGTCGATGACTGTCTGAAGTCTGGAGCACATGTTCTCAAAACTCAAATTCTGAGTTTCCTCCCTGGAGATGCTTTGCCAGGCCTTCACTGCAGCCACCTTCAGTT
>CM074971.1:8196453-8218006 GCA_037577455.1 Pangasius macronema | reverse complement strand
TTCTAGTTAATATACTTAGATATCTAATTATGTATTTTTCTGCCAATTCAACTCCAAGGAAACAATCAGATGCAAATCATTTGCAGGACAGAACTCCTTAATCCTTAAATCCCCAAATCGGCCAATAATCACATTTGAAATCAGCTTCTGAAAAGACACAGAGTCCAGACTTAATTCAGATATTTATTCCTAACAGTGCTAAATGCAAATGTTTGTGTTCAGTGACTGAGAACCGTAAGCATCCAGTTACACAAATGAAACATGTGCAAGAGATTTTCCTTTTCAGCTGCTTCTTTCGTCCAAGAAAACTCCAAATGACAAGCACTCAGCCTGCACTTTAAGCTTCTGAGGCATAGTTTATGTATACACCTCTACTGTATAGAAGTGCTTTTTCATTTTCAGTGACCATGCCTTTCAGTTCAAGGTGATGTTTACTCTGTGTCTAAAAAAGCTGACCTATATAAACATTGGATGAGTCACATAAATGAGTGGTTGGAAGACAACGCAACAGACCAGTAAATGCTGTTTTGCTAAAGAACCATTGAGCCAGTGAGAGACAGACACATAGTCTGTAAACAACAGCGAGAAATTAAAGCAGGAAAGGAAACTACAAGTAGCAGAAACAGAAGTACTTACCATCCTGTTTTACGTATGCGTGCTGGTGGGATAAGGCATGCAGGCCCGAGAGAGAGAGATAAAGGGAAAATACAAGGACTATCGTTATCTTGTGACACATATGACACGTGGCATTGAACGGCGTTCATTTCTTCTTTTTTGGCACTTCTTGGTGCAGTCCGAATGCCAATAAAGAAGATTTCTGCAGTGTTGTGGCCCTCCAGGATTGAAAGAGAAGCAAGCAGAAAATGCAGAACTTCAGTCATACGTATTGTTTTACAAGCACAGTGATGATGGTGGTCTAATAATAATAATAATAATAATAATAATAATAATAATAATGAGAAGAAGAAGAAGGAGAAGAAGAAGAATTTAAACATATTTTTATTATGAACTGTAAAAATGTGAACGAATTTTTTTTTTAAAATCCCAGAAATACAAACAAGATATGGACTGAAACAAACTTCATGTTTTTTTTTTTAAATTATTAATCAAAAATTGTACACAAAACAAGGGTTGTAAACAGAGCATATACCAAGGGTTCATTCATAGCCAAACATAATAAAGTGCCAAAGCGAAATGCTTTACCAGATAAAAGAAAAACAGAGAGAAATTAACGAAACATACAATTAAATAAAGAACAAAAAACAAGTTATACAAAAACACCAAAATGTGAGCATACATTCAGAGTTTTAGTAGTTTTAATATAGAGCCCAATATCTTCTTGAAAAGGGCGTTACTTTTTAATACCTTACATTTATGGATATAATATTTGGCAAGTAAAATAATTAAGTTGCATAGAAGAAATTCTTTCATATTGCTTTTCAAAAGTGACCCCTTCACATGAGGAGAAACCAAATAATGCGTTCAAGTCATGTCGGAAAGCTCGTATTTACGAGTTGAGCGCACATGAACGCCACCACCAAGTCGTAATTCCTGTAGTGTTGACGCTAAATTTGTTGAAACTGAATGGGTATTTAGCAGTGACATGTCTTTATTATTTACAATAACACAAGCTAATTGAGGGCACAAATTACGATAGCATTGTAAAATTACGACAGAATATAAAATGGCTTCATAAATTGATTAAAAACATAAAAAAGGCAAAACATACCTGATGCGCATTCTTTGTTCTTCATTTTCTTTAAGTAGAATTTAAAAAAAACTTTCTTTTTTACTTTTAATTAAAAAAATACTTTGTTTAAGTATTAAAAATACTTTGTATTTTTTGTAGTTAATTAAGAGAAGATACACCGCCATCTTGTTCCGACCCAAGTGATTTGAATGCACCTGACGTTGTAATTACGACTTCCCAGATGACCAATACAAACTTTCCAGGAGCACTTGAATGTACAGAAACGACTTGCTTAGCCTCGGCTTAGACTCTCACTACGTCACGAACTGGGCGTGTCCTAGCGCAGGGCACCTCATCTGGAGCTCAGGTAACCAGTTTCAGTCGAAAGGGCGTTCACTTGTTGAACACCTCGCTGTGAATATTTCAGCGCTTCAGCTCGGAAAACAGACCCAAGTTTCTTCAGTGAAACGTCTTTATCATCTTTTCCCACCTGAAAGACGACAGTGTGAAGCGGAATATTTTGTCTAGCCGTCATGTTCTTCGTGTTTGTGCTTCTGTGCTGGAAGGCAACAGGTAAGAAGGTTTCATTTCCAAGACCTGAAACAGCTGAAGCGCCTCAGCTTCACAAAGAGGAACTATTGTGTGGGTTTAGGCTCATTTCTCATTACTAGAAAGCGTAGAAATAGTGCAGCCTTTTCAACTTTTCTTTTTTTTAAGTCCAACTTTAATGTTAAACAACTAATTTAATTATTTTTATTTCATATTTCGACAAATGCTAAACCATTAGCACGTCTAAGGGGGCTGCTTAATGTAACGCAGAATTGCAAACAGGCTAATTATTATTATTATTATAATTATTATTATATCTTAACATAGCCTGTACTTTTCTGTCGTAAATAAACATTGAGGATAGTGTGCTACATTTAACTGGTCGATAGCACACTTGCTGGTAGATAAATATTCATTTGTAAGCTTATGATATTTACAGGAATATTAATTAAATTATTGAATACATTATCCTGGCACAAAAAGACATTTTAATGAGACTCGTTCGGCAGGTGTATCCAACCCCAAGCACTCGAGTTACACTTGTGTGCGTCCCAAATGGCTCCTTCCTCCCTACCGATGCGCACTACATTCGGCTTGGTGTCGTGTCGCGTGCACTTCCCGTAGTGCTCACTAGGGCTTGATTTGGGATCGAGCCGTACAGTTTCGCTTGGCCAGCCTGTATCTCTACCCTTCCCCCGCCTCGAAACCTTTTTTTTTTTTTTACGGTAAGTGCGCAAACAAGGAAGTTACCCGAGGGCAAAGACGAGCTAAACCAGAAGAGTCGAGTTGTTCTTTTGTTTTTAATTTATTATATTAAAATATTATTATCATCTCTGTAGTTTGATATTAATATTTGCTGACATGTGAACGACGCCTCTGTTGAGTTACATAAATGAAATCATTTAAACCTGAATTAAATTGCAGTGAAGGGATATTTTTTGAGACAAGGAAGCAGATTGAAATATTTTAAAAATATTAAAAAATATTTTGATAATTTTTTTAAAGGTCCATTTATTGAACGAGAGTGAGACTAAAAAGACAGAATGTATTTCTTGGGGTTTTTTTACTTCCTTTTTCTTTGATTATTTTTGTAGATGTTCACCTTGTAACCTTTATATAACCAGGAGAAAAAAAACTCACTGAGCAAAAAGGCAGAAACACACACACACACACACACACACACACACACACACATGTTCACTTTGTAGAAAGTGATCATACACCTTCTTATTTCCCAGTCAGCTATTCAAAACAAAAACCATAATGTGAGAAGCAAAATTTTGGGATTGTTTCAGTTCCGGTTGTTTTTCATCTAATTCCATGGGAACATTTTAAACTGCTGTTTGATTGGCTGCTTAATTGGACTTCTCATGTTATATTACTCAAAAAGTAAAGAATAAAAGAGCAAATACTTGACATCTATTGTTAAACCAGTTCACTTTTTATTTGTGTAGCACTTTGAGCAATAGACATTGTCACAAAGTAGGCTGAAAGAAAGCAGACGTGACGGAGGAAAGGGAAAAAAGAAACTTTAGGAGGAACTAGACTCAAAAAGGGAAGCCGTCATCTACGGGTTGAAACCCAGTACTAGGATTGTAAGTAATCACTCTTTCGCAACACTATAAAGTCGAAACATTACAGTGGATTCTTGTTTAGTTAATATAAGAACAGGACAGTCTTTATGATTACAGCAGCAGCTCTCGAGTCTGAATCTATATTGGTAGCTTGTAAGGGGTTAAACCTGACTTTTCCTCCCTGCTGTGTGTAAGTGCACTTCAGGAATGTCCATGTGCATTGCACACTTCCAGTTAGTGTTTATTTGGGGATTTTTATTGTTGTAGGTCAAAGTATATCACTGTTTGATTTATACTGCATTTCCCGTATGACCTAAGCCGACTGGTGAAGCGGGTAATGCGTAAAGCAAACACACACGCAGTGATCAAGTTTACTGAAGCTGTTGCCTTTGGAAATGGCCTCAGGATAAAAAAAAAAAAAAGACTCAATGCTGACTCATCACAAGTGACTTTATACTGTTTTTGGTCACGTTTTGTGGCTAGGAATGTATAACAAATATGCAGAGATGGAATTAAATAGGTATTTCTTTGCTGCACATCACAATAAGTGCACACTCATGGCCTCGTCACGTAATTCTTCATTATTTACCCCAAGCAGAAGTGCAAAAATCTCTTCTCTACTCACTATATTAAAACAGAAAGCCGCTTCTGTAATCAGATTGCCGAACACACGGTCACATTCATACACACACCTGCTACACAAGCGCGGTGTTCGACACCTAAAAGCAGAGACGCCCTCTGATAGCAGGCGTAGCGGCTAAAGTGCCATGCGATTAAGCGCTCGTCTGTACAGCGGCGATAGCCTTGCAGCGCTGCGAGATTAAAGATAAATCAGCTAGTGGCGAGCTAGCCGTGTTATCAAAGCACAGACTGTGTACATAAGAGAACTGTTTGTGTGGATCAGCTCTAAAATCAGTTGCTGGCGTCAGCAGGGTCAAAGAGACAAAACATGGGTGTGTGATGAACAAGAATTTTTCCCTTGAATTTAAAAAAAAAAATCAAAAATGGAGAAAAGAGATCATATCTGTATCGTCAGAGCTGTTAGCTTGCTAGATAAAAGGAGAGAAAATTACCTTGGGATTGTCCAAGGCCATGTTTCTCAAAGCCTGGGAACCATAGCTTAGGGGGGTCTGAGATCTATCTATCCATCAATCCATCGAACCATCCATCCATCCATCCATCCATCCATCCATCGGGCTCCCTCACAGTGGAGTAACTGTTAGAAGCTAGCTTGAATTTCCCAGAGAGCAGTGGGACTGGTTACTCCTGCCTCCTCGGCGCTTTGCTCCTGATCAGGACGGAAGAAGATCTTGTAGCAGTAGAGGCAAGAAAAGCTGCACTCTTGAAGCCAGTTCTCTATTTCTTTCCAGTGTGTTCAGGGACTGCCTGATTGAATTTTTTTTAAAGAAACTGTATAAATTCTTTATCAGATTTCACAGTGAGTTTCCCCACACAGAACCCATGCAGTCTACACCACTTTAACACCGAGGCTAATTCAGCTTTTGTTAAATGAAAGGCATCAGTACGACTGAAGGCAGTTCACATCTCATCATTAATTCATTCCTTAATTCCGGTTTGAGGTGATTCATACAGCAGTCACGTGATCAGGTGATCAGGACAATTCCAGACTTGCAAAAATGCCATTCATAACACTACGCTCTCCTCAAGTATATACTGGAATTGATATCCCAAACAAGCCCTTTTTAAACTTTTTTTTTTTTCTTTAAATATTGACGCCTACAAAAGTCATACAGCCTGTTTTACTCGTGCCTCATGCTAAGGTTCCACAGGCAGTGAGACATGATACAGGTTCAGAAGTCACATCCATAAAGCAGGAAGTTCTTTTGAGAAGGATGATGTTTTGGACAAGTTCCTAAGTCAAGTCCTTTAAGCAAAGCCGGAAGTCGTAACTGTATTGGAAAACGTGTCCTGTGTAAAGATAAGGAAAAACAAACAAACATTTGCTGGGATTAAATAAACCAGATAATTTGAAATATTTGTTTTGTGCTAATAATAAACTGGAAATATCAGTTTTGTTATTTTTTTAAGAATGCACCAGGGCTTTACATGAAAGCACAGTGCAGCTCTACTGCTGGCTAAAGTTTTCTTTGCTGTGACAGTGTGAAATTATAGTTCAGTAATATACCAGTGTAGCATTAACTCAACCTGTCTTCCTCAGGCCTCCATGCCTTTGTTGCCAGCACATCAACACCCAACCTAATGGTCAAAGAGAACAGTGGTGAGTATATGTGTTTCTTCCACATTTCACTTTTCTTTTCTTTTTTCATTGTTTTTATGGTTCACGGTTCTGTTCTGGATTAATAAGCAACGCCGGTTTGGGGGCATATTCCAGCCTCCGGGTCAGGTCTTTAGTTATTGTGTGTCTTTTGTGTGTTCTGTTAGACTAGACAGGTTGAAATTACTGATATACTGAAGAGTACAGTTTGTGTGTTTTGTTCACTGAAAGAAGCAGTTGAAGAGGAAGCGTGTGTCCTTTGTGTAGCTGGATGCATTTGCTTCAGGGCAGGTTTCCAGGCTCTCGGTCGCTGTATAGAAACACTGGTGTTTAGCGTTGTCTGGAATATCAGGATTAACTGTGAACTCTTTCTCTGCTCAGGAGCTGATTTGAAATGTGATCACTCGGCTGATTTTGGGGCATCGCCGCGTATAGAATGGAAATTTAGGAATCTAAAGGGTTCACAGTACTTCATCTACTTTGATGGCCAGATTACAGGTAAGAAACCCAATTTAGAGCCAATCAATCCATTTATTTAATCCACAGATAAACATATTCTATGAAGCTGACGTATTTTCATGAAATAAGTCGATGTAATAACAAACGAGCGAGAAGCAAGGTCTACAGATGAATTTTGTACTGTAAGTAGAACTAGATCCTAGTATTTTTTTTCTCTTCTGCTTTGTCTTTAGATAGGTATAAGGGACAGATGACTCAGTACCAAGGTGGTTTGAGGATTGAAAAAGCCACCAGGCAAGACACCGGTGATTATTCCTGTGAAGTGTCTGGCAACTTGGGCTACGCAGAAGCCACGATTAAACTAACAGTGCTCGGTAAGTTCCTCTCCCTTTAGTCAGCAAGTCTATTAACCAATTGTTCACGTTTAATGAAAAGAATGCCGATAAGATAAAGAAGGCGTGAAGTGAGAGAAGTCAGTCAGAAGTGTGGCCGGAAGTCCTCGAGACTGCTTACTCCTGGATGTCTGAGAGGCTTCTGCGCAGAAGTAAATGACCTCAGCAGGTTTTCTGCAAGTGAAGTAAAATGTACGTCTGGAACTAACAATTTGAAACTGGTTTCGAAACTAAGGGTTCATTAGCGTTACTCCGTTTTCACACTTGGTCCGAATTCCCAAGTCTGCATCATTCGGTACTCGTTTCAGGGAGCCGTCAGCGTAACAGATTTGTTTTCACGGCAACAAATTCTTTCTAAATGTGGCTCGGCAGTCAATTTTTTTATTTTCATGCTGAAAGAATAGCATAAGTGCTGAATTAATGTCTCCTTTAAAAACAAAGGCACCACATCAGCAGTTATGTTTTACTTTGTTAAACAGATCTGTATATTATTAGTCTTAGATTCTGTGGAGTGTTCACCCAGTGTACGAGATGTTACTATAGCAACACAACGTCTTAGAGTGAGCGCATCAATATTAACCATTCATCTTAATTTCTGCCGCGTGAAACTGTAACCATGTGCAGTACAGATTAACGTTGTGGATCATCTGTGAGACGAGTCACTTCCTGTTGTCACATGATTTTAACGAATATACAGTCGTTCCTTCAACAGCTTCTCTTTTTCTCTCTCTCTCTCTCTCTCCTGATGTTCATGAGAAGCCAAGCACAAAACCAGCAAGAGAGAAATCCATAAATGTTCAAATAAACGTCTCCTTATAGAAATCTGACATTTTTCATTGATAATGTTTTTTTTTTTTTTTTAATTCTGTCACACAAGACTCTGTATATTAGTTGTTACTATAGAGATAATAACATTCCATTAATATAAACCTATCATTTAAATTACAGACTGCTGTTTAATTCATTGTTAATTACTCTGTCTTCTGACCAATCAGATTAGAGAATTCAAACAGAGCTGGGGGGTAAAATGGCTTATTGTGTTTGTATGTTGTTACGTCCCCAATGGTCTAGGGGATGTGTGGGGAATAACACTTATGGTGATTACTAATAATAATAGCTTTACACAAAAAAAAAAAACCCGTCTAACTATTTTCACAGCCCTCTAACCTAACTATAACCAAAAGATAGAAAGAAAAGTCTTCAGCATCCAAGATGCCCTACCTACCCTACTCTATCCTACCAAAAAAACCAAAAGTACAGAGGGTGGTGCCCGCTCCTAACCTAGTGTGTCTAAACAGAAAACCCTGAAAACCTACGTGTGGCACTATGTATGTCACGTGACATACTTACCTGTCCGCTTTTCCCCCAAACACTAACAACGTTTAACATACAAAAAACAGACAGGTGACTAAACACGGACCAAATGACATACAAGAACACCACCACATACAAAAGAAAACAGCGAACGGCAACACAGACACAGAAAACAGGGAAACAGAGTCTTAAACATACACCGGGAACAGAATCTTCTGAATGGATAGTGGCGGGTTTTAAATAAGCGGGGTCAGAAGGCAATTGGTCGTCACGGCAGGTGACATCAGCGGGATGGACAGGTTCGTTAACCAATGAAGTACTGCTGCAGAGAGAGAGACGAGAGAGGCGGGCGAGAGAAAAGGGGAGAGAACAAAACACAAAAACACACAAACACCCCAGGACGTAACATATGTACTTTTGTTTAAAACTATAATGATCAGCTTGTTTCATTTTGTGGTTTTACTTCCGTTTTCTGTAGATAGTTTACTTCAAAATTGGCATGTTTGGCATCACTGGGTGCTTCATGTTACCACTGTCCACAATGGCCACACTTCAGTTAGTTATTTCATGCTTTTTTGGGGGAAATGAACACATTTTTTAATTTCCCTGTGCTTTAAACACAGCATCTGTGCTGTCCACGTTCAACAAATTTATCAACCTTGAGCAAACTTGAACACAACATTTTAAAGATTGGCTTATTACTGTTATTTGACTTGGACAGGTTGGTAAACTAACTGGCTGTTTGACTGAGGGATTTTTATTAATGGTCCAGATTAAATTCCTTAGGCTTTCTGTGCCATTGTTAAGGGGTTATGAGATGCTGTAGCTGTATAAGCATTAATGGTGAGGTCATGATGATTATTCAGTGATGTTTCTTCCCGCAGTTCCTCCTTCCGTGCCGATCAGCCAAATCCCCACCTCAGCCACAACAGGCCGGAACGTTCTCCTGACTTGCAACGATAAGGACGGCTCTCCTCCATCCACCTATAAATGGTATAAAAACGGCACCCCTTTGCCTGAAGACCCCAGCAAGTTCCCCATGTTTAAGAACCTGACATACAAAATGAACATGCAGAACGGCAACCTGGTCAGTCGATGTCCTTACTCTTGCATTTACGTTCCCTTTACGAATAAAACACAAGGATTCAAATCCTAAAACTGTACACTGCTTTAGAAGTCAGTTATACAGACATACTGACAATTTGCTTTCTGTCTGTTTGCGAGTAACAGGAGTTTCCCAGTGTGAGTAAGGCAGACAGTGGAAGTTATTACTGCGAAGCTTCCAATGGGCAGGGGACTCAGCGTGGAGCAGCCGTGAACATGGAAGTCCGTGAGTAAACCTTTCAGTCTGTTGAGCTCTCAGTGTCGTATGAAGTTCATCATGTACGGCGTCCAGTTCCATTCTAAATGAAGCACAGTTCCATTGTAATCGATCATTTCCGTTTGGGTTTGATTCGCAGGTGATCTGAACGTAGGCGGTATTGTGGCCGGAGTGATTGTAGCGCTGCTTGCTGCTGCGCTGCTCTGCTTTGCCCTGTGGTATGCCAGCAGGAAGGGATATCTGCCCAGTAAGTTCTCATGTCTGCATATATACTACTCATCTTTTAAAATGTTATAAATACAGTCTTGTATTAACCCCAATGTTTTCTGCTTTTCATCTCCCCAGAAATGTCTGAAAGGTAAGAGATACTCTTTAGCTACTGCATATTTCCATTGTATATAATTTTGCATTTTCATTTCAGTAACGTGTATTGCTTCTGTGAGCTTATCCATTTACTACCGGAAACATTTGTGTTGTATTACAGCAAGCCCAAACCAGCAGTGTATACACAGCCTGCACAGGACTATGGTAATGAGGATGATGTAAGTACTTTACAGTGTAACATTCATACCCAACTAGTTAAGCCTTTGTAGTGTATGGTATAGTTCCATGTGTTTGTGGTGTATAACCAGCTTTTTTATTTATTTATTTATTTTAATGACCTTACAGAACACGGTCTATTATCAAAATTGTTAACGTTATTATTTATTTTAAATCCTATCAGCCAATCATGTGGCAGCATTGCAGTGCATAAAATCATACAGATACACGTCAAGAGCTTCAGTCAATGATCTCATGAAGCATCAGACTGTGGATGAAATGTGATCACAGTGACTTTGACCTTGGCATGGTAGTTTGTGCCAGATGGGCTGGTTTGAGTATTTCAGAAACTGCTGATCTCCTGGGATTTTGCCGTACAACACTCAGTAGTGTTCACACAGAACGGTGTGAAACACACACACACACACACACACACACACACACACACACACAAATCAGCGAATGAATGTTTTCCTGTCAGCCGAGACCAGGAATCTGAGGCTACAGTGGGCACAAGCTCACCAAAGCTAGTTGCTTGGTTTTTCCTTTCAACTGTCCAGCTACACACTCTAGCCTCAGATTCCATTTCTGGGCCAATAGGAGTGGAACCCAAAGTGATCTTCTGCTATTAGTAGCCCATCTGCCTGAAGGTTCTGCATGTTGTGTATTCCGAGATGCTTTTCTGCTCAGCACGGTTGTAAAGAGTGCTTATGTGAGTTCCTATAGACGTCCTGTCCGCTTGACCCAGTTTAGCTATTCTCTTCTGACCTCTCTCATCAACAAGGTGCTTCTCCCCACAGAACTGCCACACTCAGGATGTTTTTTTGTTTTTCACACCATTCTGTGTAAACTCTATAGACTGTTGTGTAAAGATTTTCTGAAATACTCAAACCAGCCCGTCGGTGATGTCACAGTCCCTGAGATCACTTTTTTTTTTCTCCTATTCTGATCTTTTTTATCTTGATGTGAACATTACCTGAAGCTCCTGACCTCATTCTGCATGATTTTATGCTTTGTGCATATATATATATATATCTCTATATCTATATATTATATCTCTATATATAATATGCAATATGCTTGTAGCTTTCTGTGTAAATAGAAATGGATAATCATCATTGTGTGTGTGTGTGTGTGTGTGTGTGTGTGTGTGTGTGTTTCAGGGGGAGTTCAGACAGAAGCAGTCGTTCGTGGTGTAGCCTCGGTTTGCACTGTCGCAGGTGTAAAGGGTTTTTCCTGCTATCGTCCTTTTCTACAAAGCTCTGGGATGTGTGTGTCTATTTAAACGGCGTCTTGTCATTCTGATCGGTTTGCACTGACTCTAAGGTAGCAGTGTGATTTTAGAACCATCCACTGATTCGTCTTTTTGCACCTTACCAAATGAAGTCATGGACCAACAATAAGATCAATACATTTTTTTTTCTTTCCCCCTTCCCTCTCTCCCCTCCCGGTGTAGTACAGCATTAAAATGAGAATCCTGGCTTTCACCCTGAGAAAGGAGAAAAGCATGAGCATATTCTTTATCTCCTTTAGATTTTGTTTATTTTGTCTTTATTTTTGTACATGAATGAGCTTCTTATCAAAATAACACATTCATTTTTCTCATTCTGACGAGAGGAATGTGCTTGCTTTAATATGTAGACCTTTTAAACCTTGTGAAGTCTTTCTTGCTTTGACATTGTACAGGTGTGTGTGTGTGTGTGTGTGTGTGTGTGTGTGTGTGTGTGTGTGTGTGTGTGTGCGCGCATTTGAATAACTACATTTGTATATCTTTTTCCACCTTGATTTGGCATCCAGAAGCTTGTATATTTAAAATGAGAGGCAAGTTAGTCAACAGCAGTTGTAGTATTTATGTGAAGGAACATGATCCATTCTGTTTACTCGTTTGAAATTTTCAAGTTGAACTTAAAGCTTTGGTCTAGTTTTGTTTTTTTTTCTCTGTGAAATATGTATGCAGTTTAACCTTCTAACTTTCCTGTGTTTTTATTTGAGCCACCCAATAAGCTGTTTAACTAAACTCGTAGCCTGTGTGACCGGACATTTGGTGGCCTGGCAGCATTATAATCCATTCTGCTTAATATCAGTATGTACACATGTAACATGCACAAATTTGATCCAAAGAAAACAAAAAAACAAACAAAAAATCCTGTGAAACTTGGTTATATTATATAGTCATATTGTGTGTTTTTTGTTTTGTTTTGTTTTTTTTTAAATAAATGCTTTTATTAATAAATTCTTGGTGTATTATTGAAGTGTTTGTTATTTCCAGCCAGCAGGGTGCAGTACAGCCCCATTGTATAGCTTTGCATAGCAGCAAGTCATTTAGTGTAGTAGGGTCATGTTGAGTTGTCCTGTGTCCTAGAAGTCATGCATAATAACTATTAACTATTAGCATGAATTAATGAATTGAAGGTATTCATACATGACCATACATAAACTATTATATTGGTCAATTCTCCTGGAGTTCAGCTAAAAATGAAGCTGCATTGGCCTGTAATGTTGATTGTAGGCCAGTGTTCATTGGGAAGTCCTTAACTAAATGTGGAAAAAATAATTTAATGTCAAACTAGAAAATGGTTAGCTAAGTATACCAATGNCTTCATTCGCTCCTCTTCAGTAAGCTCAGTAACAGTAACCTGGTCAGGGTTCTGGTGGATCCAGAGCATATCCCGGGAACATGGGGTGCAAGGTCAGAGTGCACGCTGGATGCGATACCAGTAATAAATAATGTGAGTTCACATTGCAGTAATGCCCTGGTGCAGGATAACTGTGACAATCATTTATTCCTCTTCAGGGTCACGTTGGCTCTAGAGCTTATCCCGGGAACACTGGACATGATGTGGGAATACAGACAGTATTAGTGATAATAGTAGCCTTATGCTTCATTCTAATGTATCTTCTGGACGTGACGTCACCTTCCACAGATGTCGAAGCGTTGGGATCAGGTAGGATTAAAGTAAGGGATTGGGCTTGCTCAGGTGTCATGCTTAACCTTAGACTAACTGATGGAATAATACTGCTTAACAAATGAACTATCTCCTCCTCTCTCTCACAAACACTGGTGCTGACAAACTAACCGCTAAAACTTTGATTATTAGTAAATAATTTAAATATGATTTATTGTCATTGATATGACATTGACTGTGAATTACTGAGTTATGCTAAAGAAGACATGCAGTATTCATATATATACTTCATACTACATGCTGATTTTCAGATAGTACACAAACAGTAAAATGGAGCTCAGGTCACTGTGCAGTGATAATAGAGACAATGTATGCTCTGCTTGAAGAATAAGGATTTTAACAAAATCGATACATTCTAGACTTTCTCAGTCATTTCTGCCATTTCTGTCATCACACCATGTCTAGCGAGTGTATTACCACTAGACTTTGAGACACTACAATGTGACCGAGAATGATCCACCACTCAAACAATATCTGGTCATTACATCAGCGGAGCTCCCTTGTATACCTACACAATGCAGCAACGGTAGGTTTACCTGATAAACTGGCAACTCAGTGTCCACGTATAGACTAGGGCTCAGGCGTTTAAATGTGTTATTGTTGAACGTCTAACCAAACGTTGTGCAAAAAAAATGGTTGCTGGTGATGTGACCCACGTATGTGTTATTAATAAGTGTTTTAAATCAATCAGTGGTGAGTGGTTTCAGACATCAAGTAGCAAGGGGAGAGAGACAAAAGCACACCAGCAGGTATCTGTAAAGTTGTACTTGCAGAATAGTTGATTTGTTCCTTGGTGCTAAATGAAATGTCACATAATGATATTACTGCATGGTTTCATAATTACTCTAAACCTGTTGTTTTGCAATGGGGAGAGGGGGAGAGGGGGCGGGTGTTCAGGTTCACGGAAACACCAGAGATCCATATTCCAAAAAAATCTGATACAGTGGTGGAAATCCCAACCCTTCTTAAACCTATTACATTTAGTCCATCCATTCTCTGTACCACTTATCACAATACACAGGGTCGCAGGGTAACCTGGAGCCTATTCCAGGAGACGCGGGGCACAACGTAGGGGACACCCTGGACAGGGTGCCAACCCATCACAGGGCACAATCGAACAGACACACTCATTCACACACTACGGACAATTCGGAAAGAGCAGTCAGCCTACAACGCATGTCTTTGGACTGGAGGACGAAACCGGAGTACACGGAGGAAACCCCTGAAGCACGGGGAGAACATGCAAACTCCATACACACAGGGTGGAGGCAGGAATCAAACCCCCAACCCTGGAGCTGCAAGCCGCAGTGCCCACGCTATTATATTCAGTATTAGTTCTTAAAGTTATTATCCTGTTTGAATGGAATTGAACGGGTTTAATCCAAACCTACATAGCAAATACAAATTGTACATATTTAACCAATGAGTTTAATAGTTGGACTATATTAATAAAAAATCTGTGCTGAGGGGATTATTTTTAAATGCTTAAACCGGTCCCTGGCTACAGACAGTTTGAGAACTGTACTATAGTTCTTAATAGTCAAGGGATTTGATCGAAACTTCAACACTACAATGATTATTTAAATCATAAAGACATGATTCATTAAACCCATATGAACTGCACATGACTAATAGACCTCCCAAAGACGTGATTCGTATTTTTTCGTAGTGCATTCTGGGAATTTTGCTGTAGTGTAGTAGCTATGGTGTTGAATATCTTATACACCCTTGAATTTAAACCATGTGCTGCTTAGAGTTTGATGTGTGTCGTAGTTTTCAAAGTGGGGTCCGTGAAGTATAGCCAGGGGGTTGTGTTACAGGTTTATTTTGTTACTACATTAATCTGTGAGATATGAAACTTCTTATAGTTAAACAATGGTTATGTTTACATTCACATTAATATTCCATTTAAGGTCTATAATCAGGTTGCAGCCATATTCTGAATACGATGTTTATATGTGTTCGTATATGTGATTGTTGTAAGTACGCCTAAGTTGCCATTCCTAAGTACCTAGCCTACAGCTAAACATCTGTTAGCACCCACAATTCCTTGCAGACTGAGCATGTGTATGTATCTCCTTCAAGTGGATTTTTTGAATAAGGTGTTTACATGCAAAAAATTTCCGATTAAATTAGGCATATTCCAGGGGCAGGAATCAGAATATTGTCTTAATCTGAATCGGGCAATCAGATTGTGGAGTTTACATGACTCAATACTAATTAGAATATTGCCAAATTCCGATTAATATCGGAATATTGATGTGCATGCATGTAAACGCACTCAGTGTTAACTCCGATTTAGCAACACCCAGCCTGCAGCTTTAAAAATGGAGTTTGAGTGAAGGCGGCATCAGCCTATCAGCGGGCGGCCCGCGTTCCGCACCGCCCTTTACAGGAATCCGCCTATTAGCAGGCAGCGCCACTTGGAGCAGCGCGGTGATTGGCTGACTCCGCCTTCACTTAAACGCCCATTCATAAATAAGTCATCCTGAAGCGGAAGCGAGGCGAGCAGCACGGAGGCAAGAAGTGGCTTTGGAAATGATCGCGTCTGTATTTTCTCCTGACGCGTTGGGCTGCTGGGGGCTGAGACAGATTCACAGCGCTTCTGCAGCAGTCAGCAAAACCGCCTGGATCATATAACTGACGCAAAAGTCACTTCCAAGCCGTTCCTTTTGGGTGTATGTGTGTGTGTTTTTTTTTTTTAAATTTATTATTTATTTTTTTTTGCAATGATGGCTTGAGCTCTCCATCATCAGGAAGCTGCTGTAGAGAATAATACACCGAGTCTCCAGAACGCGCAGTTTCCTAATGCACGCTTGGCTCGAGCTGATCCCAGTCCGGTTCGTGTAGTGATCCAGATCTGAATGTCCACCGCATCCGGAGCCATGGCAGGGAAAGAGGAGCAGCTTTACGCCAAAGTGACTCCCCGCAGGCAGCGCCAGAGCCGCGCAGGAACCCTGAAGCACGGCTCGTGTCTGGACGTGCTGCTCAGCATGGGCTTCCCCAAGACCCGAGCGTGAGTAACCTGTCACTCCTCCTGTCATCCCACTCCTCTGTTCAGCATGCGTGTGTGTGTGTGTGTGTGTGTGTGTGAAGCAGACTCCCACAAAGTGTAAACTGTAGGTCAGTGGTCTACAGGCGCCTGCTTCTCCAAGTGCAGCTGCTGGGAACACCATCGATCTTCTATAACCAAGTTACATCTACATGTATAATCAATGAAGTCATCAGTCACCTCATCATAATTCAGATTTATTTAAAAGAAGAGATGTCAAGATAATCCAACAGGTTTCACCCACAGATCCTAAATGCTAAAAGGAAACATTTTTGTGTCCTATAACCTTTTCTTAGTTTTGTTCAAAATGATTGATCCTAACCTGAATAACCTGAAATGAAGTAGTGTGTTTAGGATTATTTTAAGCCCCATTCAAGTGAGCCATCATTTAGGATTAGGATTCCATCCATCCATCCATCCATCCGTCTGTCCGTCTGTCCGTCTGTCCATTTTCCGTACCGCTTATCCTACACAGGGTCACAAGCGAGCCTGGAGCCTGTCCCAGGAGACTCTGGGCACAAGGTTGGGGGACACCCTGGACGGGGTGCCAACCCATCGCAGGGCACAGTCACACACACACACACACACTCACACACCACGGACAATTTGGAAATGGCAGTCAGCCTACGATGCATGTCTTTGGACTGGAGGAGGAAACCGGAGCACCTGGTGGAAACCTGTTATTTATTATTTAACATTTATGGTTTATTAGCTGATAAAGTGCGTCAGGTATGACTGGGCCTGACTTAAACCCCCGAGAAAGCCTGAAAGAAAACCTTTCGATGTGATACAGAACAAAAATGTGAACTGCACTGGAATGAAAAATAAACGTCAGAATAAATCACTGTCTTTAAAACCAACAGAAAGAATGTAAAAGAGCAGGACACAAGCATCATGTCAAAGCTTATTCGCATCTAGCTGTCGAAAAAATCAGACAGATCACAGGGACAACTCCTCTAAGTGCAAAAGCAATATTTAAAATAAAACCAAGAATGAATAATATTAAAAATTCAATAACTGCATGTAATAAAATGAGTCTGAATAATAGAACTTTTTCAATATTTTAAAGGTATGATATCTTGGATTGGTGTACGGATCATTCTGAAACGAGATTATGAAACTGTATGGCTGGAGTTTCATCTTTTAAAGCTCTTTTAAAGGACCTCTTGAAATGTTACTGTAGTTGGAGTATAGTTTATAGTAGTTATGGAAGAATATGCCTTATACCAATAACTAAATAACTAATGAGCTGAGGCCTTAGTGTTTAACCCCGTTCCCCTCAGGTAGTCTGTATGCTTGTTCTGTCCTGGCTCTAGACACTCCTGAGGGAGTTAATCAAAGTCTGTAAATTCGTAATTGATGGGTGTGGGAATAGACCAGAAACATGGCCAACTCCTCCATAATCACACATCCATTTTCAAGACTCTCAGATAACGGAAGAAGCCCATTCCGTATCAGTGTCATTACTCCGCTTAAGATGAAGTGCATTAGAAGCCGGCAGTGGAGGAGAAAAAAAAAAGTAGGTCTGTTGGCACATCTCAAGGTCTGTTTCACTCGAGTGCAGTTTAAGTGTTTACTTTCGCAAAAACAGCGAATATGAATACAGACACAGACTCGCTATCCAAGAGATAGGTTTTCAGTCAAACCTCCTTAGGTCGATTGCAGAGATCCCAGCTTCAAGAAGGTGCCGTTTGAACCGTGCGGTCGTCTTCATGGAGCTCGCTTTTGTGCACAGTGGCATTGTCATGCTGGAACAGGTTTGGGTCTCTTAGTTCCAGTGAAGGGAAATCTTAAAGCTACAGCATACAAACACGTCCTATACAACTATGTGGCAGCTGTTTGGGAAAGAACCACATATGGGTGTGATGGTCAGGGGTTCACATACTTTTGGTCATATGGTCACTCTGATGTTTCTTTGCTGTTTTCTCATTCACCGTTTTTTTTAGCAACACGAAGTGTAATTTTAAAGAGAAATCCAACGTAGAACTAGTGGACACAGCAACTGTTGGACTCAAAGGTCCAGAATGCAGTGCAGCCCTAGGATGCAGTTACAGCAGATGCTCGATTTGGCTAGTTAGAGGACAAGACAGTGGCGTTGGTGGTGGTGGTGGTGGTATTAGCATGGGAGTTGAAGCTTTGGAAGCTGATCTGTGTGAACAGGGTGTGCAGATGAGGACGTGAGAGAGCTCGACAGACTAAAAGATTAAAGCGCTCCTGCATTGGGATCTTTAGGTAAAGATGAAGCACAGCGAACAGCAATGAATAGCATTGTGGGTAATGTAGGAAACTGTAAACTTAAATGAAAATAGACCAATATGTCAATGAAAGAAGTTTTTTAAAATAGTCAACTTGGAGTTTTGTTACAAAATAAAACACGGATGTTATTACAGATCACGTTAATTCTAAAGATTAATACTATAAAGATAAAATTACAAAGATTAGTGCAAGCTGGTTGTGGTGGATTTTTCCTTTATTTACATATATGACAGTTCTGTATCTGGGATTAATAATAATTTTCCACGAATAACAGGAAGCACAGTGTTGAGTAGTAGTAGTAGTAATAATAATAATAATAATAATAATCAGAGATATCATGGAGGTTAACTTAAATAATTATCTTGTTTTCTATTCATTCTGGTTGTATTATTCATATAAGATAGCTTCATATACTGCTATGGTGTTTCATGTACAGATCGAAGTCCTAAAAATCTATAGGGATTCGATTAGGGCTAGTTTAATAAACATGCTGAAACTCCACCCACACAGCTACTTGCAGCTTTCTTTGTTTCTCGCTAGGTTTGCTGATTTGCTTATCCGGTATACTGCGATATTCAGTGTTTAAGATGTTGAAACTTCAAAAAGTCTCTGTAGGTTTATGTAATTGTAGAAGAGGCTGTCTGAGTAGACAATATTTTGGGGGAGTTCTCCAAATGCTAGTTAACTGATGGCTCACTACTAGCACGACTCTTATTCAGAAAGGCTAGTCAGGATTAGTCTCAGTTTCAGATGCTAGTTATGTCGTTTCAGAGGCTTCCGAGTGATTGCACGGATACGATGACGTTGGAGGAATCCTTTTTTGTTTAAAACCAGCTAGTCAATGTGTAATAAGTTGATGAACACATTGTGGCGATATTGTTAAGCAAGATAAACGGTACGGTCATTATTGCAATTATCAGGAAATGCCTGTTTGGACGATTGGACCCCATGTCAGGTGGCAAGGTGGCACAGTGGATAGTGTTGCTTCGTCACAGGTCCAGGGTTACTGGTTCGATCCTGAGCTCAGCTTACAGCTTACTCAGTGTGTGTGAGTGTGTGTGTGTGTGTATCTGTGATGGACTGGCAACCCATCCAGGGTGTGTTCGCACCTCATGCCCAGTGTTCCTGGGATAGGCTGTGTATCCAGTGGTTACAGAACGTGAAAGAAAGACTTTCCATCGTGACGGTTATACTGGATACTGCCAAGGCCGTAACTATACAACAGCGCCGCACAATTGCAAGTATACAACAGCATACAACTATAAACAGCAGTTCTTTAAACATGAAATTAATATCGAGTGAATAAGTGATGTTACGGACACCACATGGCCAGATGTTCTGTTTCTTTTGGCTCCACCAGTGGAAACCGATCCCGATGAAGCTACCTCACTTTACAGTACGTCGGCTAGCTTGCTAGCTAGCTCATGTTGATTTGTACGTTCCTCAATTTCCACAAAAGTCATTTTAACCACAGGGAAGGAAAAGTAGAGGTATCAAATATAAGGACTTTTCATAACAAACCCACGAACACTACTGTAGTAACCTTTTCGAACTAGGAAGTGGAATTTTGCGTGGTGAACACAGACCAGTGGAGTGGTACACACAGGGAAATGTCCCAGTGCGGTTATACTAAATATAGACACTCTTGGAACACCACTCATCCAACCAAATTAGTGGAGCGGAACTAAGTGCTGTTTATTAACTGTAAGTTAAAAAGCCTTGTTTCATTTAGTTATTTCAGTCTGTCTTCCCTAAAGAAACCCGATGACTGTTAGACTTGTGTTATATATTATTGTGTTATATATTATACTTGTAGCTGATTTAATTACTGATACAATGTTACCACGTCTACTAGATCCATGTTATTAAAGGTTCTCAATGTGAGTTCAGGAAGTGCCGCTGAAGGCAGTACCTACATTTCTGTGCTGTTTTCAACAAACTCTTGTCCACTTTTCCTCATGACTCCTCATGAGCTGTATGATTCACCCATGTGATGTGGATGGAGATTTAGTTTATGCACCACATCCAGTTAAATCAGCAGTTTTGCTAATTTGTAGCATATGCCAGTTAATTAGTTAATTCTTGCAAATGTAGTCTCGGATTCAGATGCTGCGCCGTGGTTCACTCCGTGCCTGATATCTATTGTACGCTTAACTGGCTACAAGCTTCATAATATTGAAGCTTGTGATCTGATTGGCTGTCTACAGTTCTGTGCGTTTTGAACAGATTAAGATATTCGTTGCAAAGATAGAGCCACAGGATTGAAAAATCCAGTCCTCTTCTTGTGCAAGGAGGCGCTTTCTTGACAATGTGTAATGATGAAAACTAACAGATACTTAAGCAATAGCTCAAATCCAGCTTGCTAGACTTCTACTGTCTATGATGGGGATTTAAATGAAAGGTTCACTCAGGTTAGCTTAAATTTGTGCTTACAAACAAAACGATGGAGTCCACATCGTCTAATCGTAAAAGTCACAGGTCTAACGGCTACTTTAGTTTTACCTCAGCGCTACAGGTATAAGTTGTTATGGAAGTAATGGAAGCTTGTGTCCACTAATTAGCTTGTGTTAACTAATTCTGCAGCTCACACACTTTCTTCCACACCTGTTAAGCTGTTAAGTAATCTCAAATAGATTGCTTTTCAGTGCAGCAGCTCCAGATTTTAATTTATATATCGTTAGCCTCATAGCATAATTCCCCAAGTCATATTTGGTTAAACATGACTTAGGCAATTATGGTATGAGGCTAACGATATATTTAAACGGTCCCATCCAAGGTGTCTTCATGTCTTTTGCGACATGTCCAGACGACCCAGGCCTGGGAAGGCGCTTGTGGAAGAAGAATGAATGAATATTTAAACAGTTAAATGTGGAATTCTGCAATTGAGTGGAATTCTTTATGCAGAAATTGTATTACGTAGCCCACTGATCCCATCTGAAGCAAGTGTGTGACACATGCTATGCAGATTGACACAATATTTTTCAGTACACAGACTTGCGCCTAAGGGACAAAGTTCCTGTTAGCATGCTTGCTACTTAGCTTGCTAATTATCTAGCAAGAGAAATAGCTGATTATATGGGTGTGTTTGGTGTGTATATACATACATACATACATACATACATACATAATACATACACCAATTTGAAAAACAAACCGAAGACATTGCAATGCCTTCTGGGTAAGTGCTGCTAGAGGTTATCTAGA
>CM074971.1:8148142-8183716 GCA_037577455.1 Pangasius macronema | reverse complement strand
CTGTCTAGCTCACATGAAGTTAACTTCAGTTTCTTGCTAGCTTGCAGAATTAACTTGAATTAATATACAGCTTCGATGTATATCAGCTGATTTTTTTTTTTTTTTTTTTTTGGTTTGTACAGGAAATTAATGGGCACACAAACACACACGCACGCACACACACGCACACACAGCTAGCAATGTCCTGAACAAAATTTGCTGTCTTCACTAATGCAAATTGTTTATAGTATTTTATTATTTCAAGCATTCTTGCAGTTTAACATTGTTACCAAATGACATTTATTATGAGTCGAGCTATATTGATATGTTTACACTCTCAGATCTGAGACTTCGATAGCAGCATGTATCACACTGTAGGATTTTCACAGTTGTTAACAGTCATGGGACGGGTTTGGAGAGATTGCCAACTTTGGTCATTTGGTTCAGTAAATCTCTCTCCAGCACAAAGCTCCACCACAGCTCAGCAGAGTAAGAGTGGATACACGCACACTCGCGCGCGCGCACACACGCACACACACGCGCACACAGTGTTTGCTCTTAAAACATAATGAATTAAATACGACAGTTAAAAAGTGAGCTGGGCCGAGAGTATGAATGAAAAGGAAAGGAAAATAGAGAACTGCTTGACAGCTAGCATGTAGCACAGAGAAGGTCTCCTCATAAAAGACGTGCAATTAGTGTGTGGTGTTAACTGGAGTCAGGATCAAGCTGGTGCCGAGCAATCAGAGATGACACACGCTGACTTTGTCTGTAGGCAAGAAATAGCATGAGAGGAGAAAGATGGAGAGCTGTGTGTGCGTGTGTGTGTGTGCGTGTGTGTGTCTGTGTATACATGTGAGAAAGAGAGAGACAGAGAGAGAATGAATGTGAGTGTGTGAGTGGGTGTGAGAAAAAATAGACAAGCTTGTGTTGGGGCGAAAAAGAAAATGAAGAATGGAGAGGGCTACTTCTGTTTTTTTTTTGTTTTTTTTTTTAAATGAAAACAATGAATGAGTTTACAGAAATAGTCTGGCATAGAATTGAATGTAAACACCAAATGTCATCAATCATCCTGTGTTCAGTGTATCCATTACTTCCACGTAATGGAAGTTTAAAGAAAATTCTCATTCCGTTGTTGGCGTTTGCTGCCATTTGATACGTACGAAGGAAGCATGCCATCTTCTGAACGTAACACACTCCACTTGGCTCATATTTTCTCAGGGCTGTGATACATTTGGTTCCTGTAACTGTAGCCTGATACCTTCTTAAATCCTGTCATCTGGTGCAATGCAGACATAAAGTATAGATGTGATCAGGCCACTGCTCAGATTTATTTGTATTAGTTGGAATGATGGAATAAACACAACAGGGCATGCTGTTATAGGAAAAATAATCCACACCGGGGTGATGTGATGCAGCTCGAGTTACTGTTACCAGCCCAAAGTGGATTATTTTATATAACAGAATGTCTTGAAGTGCTTTATTCTTCTTACGGTTGAAGGCAAAAGTTTACACACACTTAAGCTTAAGATATTCACTCTCAGTCCACACTTCTCATATCATACATTTCTTGTAGCGAGTCACTTAGTGCATCTACTTTGCTCACTATATCAGAATTCCAGTGGGTTGAAGGTTTACATACACTAAGTTAACTGTTTCTTTAAATGTACTGACTTTTAGAAGCTTCTGATTGGCCAGTTGCCATAATTAGGAGTTACTTGCCCTTGCTTCCATGGGAAAATCTAAACAACTTAGCCATATCTCAGAGAAATAATTGTCCAGTCCAGGAGCAATTTCCAAACAACTGAAGGAACCACGAGCATCCGTGCAAAAAGGATTGTATGCAAATATGTATATCCTGGGACCACACGGACACTGCATCGTTCAGGAAAAAGGCACAAAATAACACCAAGGGATGAAAGAACTTCAGTCCAAAACGTTCAACTGAACCCCAAGACGACAACAAAGGAACTGGAGAAGGAGTTGGAGGCATCAGGTACCAAAGTATGTACATCCACCATTAAGAGAGTCTGACATAGCCATAGCCTGAAAGACTGTTGTGCTAGGAAGACACGCGTACTCCAAGACTGGCGTATTCTCTTCTAAACTTAAACTGTTTGACCATAATGATTAGCACTATGTATGAAGAAAAAAGGGTGAGGCTTTTAATCCAAAGAACACCATCCCAACTGTGAAGCATGGGGGTGGCAGCATCATGTCAGGGTGTAAAAGAAGCTGGTGCACTTCAGAAAATAGATGGCATCATGCAAAAGCGAAAGGATTATAATTGTCTCGTTGGGATGCGGACAATTATATGTGACTCAACGATGGCTCAGTCTTATGGAAATATCATGACAATAATATAACTTGATTGTGGACATCCGTGTGACTGTCACAGTTATTGAGTACCAGGTGAAAGAGCAAAACCACTTAACAAGAGCTTGTCTTTTATCTCTCATCAGACAGTGAACTCTCACAGTGATGCCTGGTCAAACAAGATCTGCAAGATCATAGGACCTGCACATAGCGTACAAAACATCCAGTTGCCTAACTTTAGATAGCTAGCTATAACATGCGTATGAAGTCTAGTTGAAGGGAATCTTCATCATGTTGGGTTGGACCTCAGGATGAAGGTAGGGGCTTTACCTGAGTTTCCGCTAAGAAGTTAGTCAGCAGGGAATGTGGAATATATACGAAAAGAAAAAACACTGAGGGTGAAAAGAGATGAGCTGTAATTTCCCCTCACTACGTGGTGAATAGAAAACTATACAGTGCACTCGAAGCCTGTCGAGATGAAGGTCCTCAAACGGAAAGTGGTAAGTGATGAGCTACGTGACTTTGGTGGAAGATCTTAGCTTAACTGGCCCTGGTGGTTCGGAGAGATGGAGGCAATCTAGCAATGGGCACAGCTAATGTTGTTGACCTAATTGGAGAGAGACTCCAAATAAAACAAGAGGGCACACCAAGAGAAGATGTTAATTTGTTTCACAATTGGGCAAAAGTAGAGCCTTTCACTTGCTGCTAAAGTTGCTCAAATTGAATGAAAAATCACTTGAGAAATGTTCCTGCTGGTACGACAGATCATTTCTGTTAAAGTAAATTGCCAAACTACAGAATTTAACCTCTAATTTTTTTTTTTTTTTTTTTTTTTTTGCCTTTTGCACACACACTTTCTCTTTCTCATACTTTTCACCAGCTACCACTGACCCACATGTGTGGGACTAGGTCACACAGGGAGTGCTGTGGGTCTGAGGAGATTTGTCTGTGGTGTGTGTGTGTGTGTGTGTGTGTGTGTGTGTGTGTGTGTGTGTGTGTGAGGGAGAGCGTCTGAGTTGAGCCGCATGCTGACTTGTTTCTCACTAAACAGGAAGTAGGTGTCTCCTCCTCGAGTTTGGCAAAAGCAGTCAGAGAAAGAGACAGGGGACACACACAGTGCGTACACACATCTTGTGTGGTCAGCTTCAGAAAAAGCGACTTCCTGTTCTCTATATAAAACATCAGAAGGGTAGCTGATTTTTTTTAACCTGGGAGAAATCTTACAGAAGGTGATGCAAAAAAAAGTGCAAATTAACTGTTCGTGAATATCATTGCTAAGTCAAACACACACACACACACACACACACACACACACAATGAGTACAGCCTTCTTTTCCCTCCCAACTGCATGGGCAGGAAATGCAGTTTATAAATAAGTCATTGAGTTCCTGCTTGGAGTTCTGACTCGAGAGGAAGGGCGGGAGACGCACATTCACACTCATACACACTCATACACACATATACACACATATAAACACACACACACCCACACACACACACACACACTATCCTTGTGACAAACTTCCATTGACATAATTATTAATGCAGCTAATTAATGCTATGCGTACACCTAAACTTTAACCTCCGTAACAAAAGGCAGTCTTTTGGCTCCTGAGCTCTTTAACTCTGATAAGGTTCTGTATGTGTTAAATTTAGTTTGACATGTTGTTCTTGTTTGTGGGCCTGAAGTTCCCCATGGTTGAATATGTTGATTTCCGTGTGGAGTCATGTGTATGCCTCATGTGTCTCCATTTGTCAACTGTGCGTGCGTGCGTGTGTGTGTGTGTGTGTGTTTGTGTGTAGGCTGTGCAGGCTGTGCTTGTGCTTCGCTTTTTTGTTTAGATATGCGTTTGATGTCTTTATGGTATGTGTACACTTTTTTCATATATACATATGTATATATATACATATATCTCTCTGATGGATCTACATATGAAAGTGTAAGCATGAGTCTGTGCGTAGTGGAAATATCTTCTTGATAGGTGTGTGTGTGTGTGTGTGTTTTGTGTGGGTGGGTGGCAGGTGTGGTGTGAGACTGTCTATTCTGCCTCTCTATAATTGCTCACTCTTTCCTTGCTCCTCAAGGCTACACGCGTACACACACACAAACTGTTGTGTTTTAAAGCACTTGGTAAATCCCCTAATGAAGATGTGTCAATCTGGAGCAAGCTATTACTCACATTAATTCCATGGCCATAACACTTAACAACATTCATAACGTGGCAGCATCCGTATAGTGCAGATGTTTTATCTCAGATGAAGGGAATACCCCTTAGTCTTCCATTATAAGTGAGGTTTGAGTAAACAGGCTTTCCCTTCTTTTCTTAATTCATATAGGTGACGGTATTTGATCCTGTATTACAGTTGGGTTCGAATTTGTAAGATGTGCACTATTCTATAAACCTGTGATGCGCTGAGGTTGGCCTCTGGAAGCCTCTTTGCACCATGCTTACATACAAATTCTGCTGGCGGAATGGAAATTGCCTTATTGGACATTTTCAGTCAGTGTAAACAAATGAATTACTTTACAAGTCTGTTATAAGATTAGTCAGGACACTGTTGGGTTTCTGTGTGTAGAGTATCATGACTCACAAACAATAATATTGGTACAGAGATAAAACGGACAGCACAACTAAAGGTTTTTTTAATAGTAAAACACCATATACAACTGCCACAATAAAATTATAATATTTAAACCTAGTATACATGTATGTAAAAAAAAAAAAAAGAAAAGAAATACTTTGAAATGAAAAACTGCAAACTCTTAAAGCCCTGACTATCTCCGTTCATATGAGGCATTAACCAGTATCGTGGAGTGTGACATTACAAATAAATTCAATGCTGAATGCCCAAAATAGGCAGAAATTCCATTTGGCCATTTGAGTTCATTTCTGTAATAACATGGAGCCAGAGGCAGTTAGATGTAAGCAGTCCATTTATTTGGGATCATCCAATAAACACAGTTGGACTTCATAGCGGGTGTCTGATCAGAGGCAGTCAGGGCAAGCAGAGGCAAATCTATACCCATAACTCCAAGAGACAAGTTAAGTTTAAAGTCAACAATTAATCAAAACACCATGAGTGAGAATGNGGAGAGTGAGTATACTGGTAGGAGAATGTTGGACATGGAGCTGCCAGGCAGGAGGCGAAGAGGAAGGCCAAAGAGGAAGGCCAATGGTATATGGAGGTAATAAATGAGGAGATGAAGCTAGTGGGTGCAAGTGTTGAGGATGCAGAAGAAGGGAAGGGAAAAGCCGAAAGAAGAAGAAGAATTAATCAAAACACCAGCAAGTAGGAACTAGCGTTAGGAACAAGAAAACGAGGAGCCACAACACCAACCTCAATGGTGCTTCATCAGAATTGCATAGGAATAATGTATGAGTGACTCAGAGTCACTTGAGTTCTTCTATAGCAAACTTGGCACTTGGCGCTCACTTTGTGCACCGGGGCATTGTCATACTGGAACAGGTTTGGACCCCTTATATCCACTGAGGGGAAACTGTAAAGCTACAGCATACGAAGACATTCTAGACAATTGTGTCCTTCCAACGTTGTTGCAGCAGTTTGGGGAAGGGGGGGAAGGATGTCAACGAACAAACTCACAAGCACAGGCGAACTGTAATAGTGTCAGATGTGCCGCATACTCCTCTTTGAGTGCTAGCAGCTAGAAGTGTGCATTGAGAATGAGATCCTGCATGACTCATGGGACCCAACAAAAGTTACGGGAGTGGGCGTTTTTTTTTTTTTGTAAAACTAGTAAACAGGCAGATATGAAGCTTGCGATGCACAGAAAAGCCATGTTTATTTAAGTAGGAGTGCATTCATTCATTCCTCTTCAGCATCTGCTTTATTCTGGACTGGGTTGCTGTGTTTTTTAAATGATTAATGGCTAAACTTTGGGGAAATAAAACAACTAGATCTTTTAGAAAATATCGCATGCAGGTACAGACAAAATAATAACAGGAGCAGGTAGGATTGGTCAGACTTTCCCTGGGAGTGGGATTGGTCAAAATTCCTTCAAAATTGGAATGGAAACTCCATCATTATGCTAATGCTAGCTAAAGTTACGATTGTGGGTGGGGTAATTGCTAGCTAGCTAACCTGAGCCTTCTCCTGACAGTTAGAACAAACTTCCATGTTAGACGTCACTTATACCATTGAACAAAATCACCAATGACTGTTTTAGTTCCTTACAGTCGGATTTTAACGTAGTTTCTTTGGGTGATTCTAGTTGTCAGTTGTTTTTTTTGGCCCGTCAATGGCTTCTTTCTTCATATTTGAGTAGGATCACGAGTGGTGAATATTTAAATTGTTTTCGATGCTCATTCTTCAGTACTGGGACTAAACTTGCTCAGTGGATGATGTTCTCGTGTACTCACATGACCTTAAGAATGAATATTGAGATGAACCCTATAATCAGAGTAACCAGGGGAAAAAACTCTTTGAACGCAAGAGAACAATAGTAAAAAAAATAAATAAAATTATGAATGTCTTTCTCGCATAACTTTCTGCATTTGCATTAACTGAAATTAGTTTACTCATACTTAGCATTGACTGCAAACCAAAGTTCTCTGGGATTTTCCGTTCTTAGATGTGTCAACGTTGTGGAACAACTTGTGAAAAATTTCAACTTGCGAAGAAATATCATAAGAGTGGGTGGAATATCAAGATTTGCATACAACCTTTTTGTAAACAAGACCCTATTTGAACGTAGCAGCGTATTTGAACAGTGCGGTCAGGGCAGAGCTGGTGCTGCGGAGAGGAAAACCAAAAAACTTCTGTGACTCTATTTATGAAAATATGTGGCAGTGGTCTAATTTAAATATAGAACATTGTAATCTGTGACCGTTAATATTGTCACGAGTAGCTCCTATATTATACCGTGTGTATGCGTGAAAGCTGGAGAATGTGTTAGTATGTGGGTGCAAAATATACCTAAGCAGACTGTGTGTGTGTCATGTCTACGCATGGAACCATATGTGTATGTTTATACGTGCGTATGTTTAACAGTTTCTGAGTTTGTACGTTTCTATGGAGTTGTTTGTCAGTGTGCATTTTTGTGTATCTGTGAGCTTGACTTTAAATGTGTCTGTTTGTATACATGTGTGGCCATATGGCCACGTATTGGGGGTGTTTCCCCATCCCAGAATGCAGTGAGGCAGCGTGGAGTGATGTGCCTGAGGGCGAGTTAGCGAATGCCTGACTAAATATAGAACGATTGAGCATGAACTCTGACTTGAGTTGCTACAACACACACACACACACACACACACAGAGAGAGAGAGAGAGCGAGAGAGAGAGAGAGAGAGAGAGAGGCTTCCCCCAGTGTCTGAATAAAGGCCCACACAAAGTGAATCAATGGAGATCATGTGCATGTGCTCATTCGGTGATGGCTCATAGTGTCTCGATTACAGCACATTCAGGGATTAACACCATTCTGCACTTGCTTTCTAATTACACTGGAAAAGATTTGACTTAATTAGGGAGGACTTGGAGAGTAATGATTAAATTTTTTTTTTTCATTTATTAAAATGAGACTTTTATGGATTTTGCGTTTTTTTTGGGTCTTCTCTTGTAGAAATATGTTTGTGCAAGCAACTATGAGAACAACATTTTGTTGCGGTCAGTTATAAGCAGGTCAGCAAATATGTAAACAAATATGTTGTTTTCACATATTTTGTATTTTGTCATCTGATCTGATTTGCTTTTTCCAACGTGCCTTCTAGCTAGTTAGCTAGACTAACATTAGCTGGCTTTTTAGCCAACTTTGCAGCTCTATTTGTTTATTCAAACAAATTTTTGGGGAGAATTTATAAATGAATTAATCTATTTTTTTAAGATATGGTGAAGCTGTAGTACGTTTTGTTTACAATATTTAAACCTCTCTTCATAGCAATTTTTTATTGATTTAGTTTTACACCGATAAAAACGCACACTGTTTTGCATTGTTTGTGATTCAGTCGTATTTTTCTTCTTGAAAAAATTTTGTTCAAAATTGAATCGAATTGAATCGTGACCGGAGTGTATTGTTACACCCCTACTCAGTATCCAGGGCAAAAAAAAAAAAAAACTCAATCCACACAAACCAGTCCGTTAGCTCGCTAGCTAACCAGTCTACTAATGTAATATTCTACGAAAAGTTAACAGATCATTTTGTAATGTTCACGTTGACATTTATGTAAGTTAACAATAATCCTCGTCCAACAAACCGTCAAAAGATGGCATGAATCCCAAAGTGAAGTATTTACAAGGGGTCCATTTTTTTAACCATGGAAAGTACATGTTGTTGAATCTCTCCTCATATTGAACTTCATGGACAAAAGAGCTCATGATCATGACTCACCATGCGTTTCTGCCCGCTGTCAGTGAGCACATTGCTCATGATTAAATCAATAACATGGGGCATTTTTGACAGATACCAGGCTGTGAAAGCAGCCTAAGTGCTTGTCAGGACAGCTACAAACCCTGGTCATTAAGCAGTCTGTGGAACAGTGAATAATACAATCTCACAAGCAAAAGAATTTACGGTAGAGTTTAAGCCTTTTTTCCAGACTGCAGACGTTTTAGACTGACTCTTTGTTCAGTTGTGGTGAACAACACTACGAATGCGGGTGATGTATTATTCTGATTACAAAACATTTCCTGTCTTTTGTTCTTCACGTATCGTGCATCTGTTAGGCTGCGTGTGTTTAGCTCAACGGTTAGCAGAGCTTTTCCCACATTTTATTTCTGGCCTGCCTTCTTTTCTCTTGCCATTAAAGCTCATGTTACCACTCCAGAGTATTGGTCCTTGGGTGGGGTGGACTGAATATTCTGCTGCTCCTTCTGCTGGTCTGCATTGAATTGTGAAATCTGGGTGGCGTAGTGCAGGATGTCATGATTGGTTTTATTTTGAAAGGACTAGGAGAGGGGTGTTCCTGTGGAATTCTGGGTAGTGTAGTTTAGGAGCTTAGAATGCACCATTGCTCACTGCAAAACTATGCTTTATGGATTTCTGGGTAATGTAGTCTGTAGTCTGTAGTTAGGGTGTGGTTTTTAGTTTGCTAGACTTTCTGGCCTGCTTTGTCATGTAGTTTTTATCATCATTATCTTATTTTTTTGCCCTTTAACTCTGTCAGTGTAGTTTCAGTCCTGCAAGTCTTTCTACATTATATAAATTGTTCAGTTGTTCAATGAGCAGTGGGTATTTTATTGCTTGCAGTGCATTATGGGTAACCCCTCCCCTCTAAAATCCTGTCCTGTAGGCTTCATCAGATGCTGCTGCTCTGGCTCCCCTGGGTGCTGGTGAGCCTATGTGATCTTTAGAGCTTTTATAAAAAGACACTAATTAGATTTGAGGCTGTAATTTCATAAGCTGCAAGTGAGGAAGAGAAAAAGACTCTCGGTGTCAGCTGACTTGTGAGCAAATGGGCAGTTTAGTGAAACCTCCTATTGGATTATATGCAATTATACTGCCCAGACAAGCACGATTATCTTTCACAGGAGAGTATTACAGACAATTAGGCTGTTCTTTTTTTTAATGTTCACGTGCTCAAGTATGATTCATATTTATGTGGCCTTTTTCCACTATAATTATGGATCTGCTAGGACTTGAGAGGAAAATGATGTGTGTGTGGGCTGTGTCTTTCCCTATGGCCTTCTCTGAACTGTCTCTTTGTGTGTGCCTGTGTGTGAGTGTGTGTGCGCGAGTGTCTGTCCATGCATGTGTCTCCCTAATGCGGGCCATATGGGTCACATCAGTCCTAATTAGGTCCTTTTAAGAACCCCGCTATGCTGTACACGGAAACAGGGAGATAAAGATCCACACTAGAGCTCATTTGATCATTTTATGAGGAAGACTCCACTCTCTGACACATTTCCTTTGCGGTCAGCAGTCTTTTCACACCACTCAGAGCAAAATCATTTTTTCCTCCCTTTACAGCCTTCTCACTGACAGCGCAAAAATGCACACAGCCTCAGAAAGCTTTGAGCAGAAAGTCCTGTGCTCAACCAATCCATTCACCTGGATCAGTTAACTCTGAATTTGGATCATTTTTCAGAGATTGGGTTTCTTAAGCGAGTCAGCTATGTCCTCGAATGTCACTTTTGAATTTAAAGTGATGTTTCATTGCTGTTTCAGTTCCAGATTAAGACAGCACAAAAATGATGAGTCTTTTAATCTATTTTTTCTGTATTGTATATGGCTTCTTTGGTAAATAAACCTGAATAAATATGAAATAAAAATAAATAAAATCTAGCTTATTAAAGGAGTCTTGTGTTCATGTAATGAAGCTTTATATTAGAAATTTCTGCTGTGTCTAGACTCTGATGACATTAACTACTCCAGAAGTATTGACATTCATAAAATTAAGCAAAAGTGATTGTAGAAAAAAACTGCATACATAAAAAACTGCATTTATCAGGAAAAAAACATTAGAACTACATTTCTGAATAATAGTATTTTCTCTCTGTGCAAAAACTAATGATACTCCTAAGCAATATTTTACATAAATGCAAACAAATTGTCATTGTTGAATTCTGTTGTTGCTTTTAATCATGTCGTTTCCCCCTGGGCTATCAATATCAGCGGCTAAAATTAGCTTATAACAGGCCAATTTAGGAGATATGACCTAAACAACTGCTGGCAACAATTAATGGTGCAAACAAGATAAAGGGTTTAATATAATTTAATGACAAAAAGGTACTATTAGGAACTTATGCCACTTAGGAGAACACTTAGTGGTAAGATATGGCTCTTTGTAAATCCCCGAGACAAGACTTTCACATCATGCACATCATTAGCATATTCGGACAAGTGGAAGGAAAGCATAGAAGGAAAAGCAGCTGATACCCCTCTGTAGAATATGGGGATGCATCATTGATGCTTTGGGCCTTTGGTTCAGGGGCTTGTGTGAAGATTGAAGACATTCTGCATTCTGCAAAATACCAGTATATTTCAGCCCAAAACCTGGCTGCCTCTGCCAGGAGGTTCGGACCTGTATATAGATAGAGCTTTCAAAAAGATGACGAGCCAAACATACTTCCAAATCAACACAGAAGTGCTTACTGAGCATCTCGGGCTCTGGTTGGATGTTGGCGGTTCATATTATTTGCTTTTCCTCTGTTTACAGGGCCTATAGCACCACAGAGGCACAGAGGTTTAACGTCTGAGGAGATGTTTTATTGTATTTTCATTAAATGTGAGGGGAAAAAAACAAAACAAAACACTGAGTCTAACTTTTAAGGCCAACCCATGTGGCACAATATTAGTTGAACCTTGGATATCAGTAAGGTATTTTTCTCTGTTACTTATAAATAAGTGTTCCATACGTATTGAAGAGTATAAATGAATCCTTATACATGTGTGATGGTGTGAGGATGATGATGATGATGATGACGACAGTGATTTCATGTATGGTCTTACTCTTGCTCAGCTGAAGGCGGAGGTATGCCTGTTATCTTAACAGCCTCCTGAGCACTCATGTTCTGATAAACATCCTCCGGAAAAGAGACTATTGATTTTGTGACCAGCACAGGAATGGAACTGATCTCGCTCTCTCTTTCTCTCTTTCTCCTCCCCTCAGGCTGAAAGCACTGGTTTCGACCGGTGGCAGAAATGTACAGGCGGCCTGTGACTGGTGAGTAATTGCGCACACACACATATATACACACCCATGACCTGATAAAAGTGAGCCTAGCTATTTGCCAGTTGCCTTTATGAGTCTATTTGGGCTCTTTCTGTGGCCAGTGAAAGGTGTTCTTTAAAAGTATGTATATTTTAATAATACATTTTACACCTGTTTTCCAGCTGTCTTAAAAAGACACTTTCAGACAACCCTATAACGGGCCATACCATTTCTTAACGGTCATTACCTCAGGCTTCCCTCCCTCATTGTTTTGCTGGTGAATTTGCTAGCTAATTTAACCTTGTAATTTAAGTGTATTTCTGTACTCTAAGTACTCCATAAATTAATTTGTAAACATAAGTTGACTAGTTTATATACTTGTGTAAGGTGTTGCTTTAATATATGACACCATCTCTGTCTGCTAATATTAGCTAGTTAATTCATTATGCTAGCTAGCTAGCTGCTACCATGCAACATTTATATTAAAAGTGCCTCAGAATTCAGAAACAGGACTTTAAAAAAGTTATGGCATCTTGGATGCTTGTTTCTGATTATATATAGTTTGAAGTTTGGGTCAAAACTGTTAACACGACATTACGTATCTGATAGAACAAGAACATTTTTAGCAGCAAAGTCTGTAAATCAGTCTAGCTACCTAGCTTACTTGATCAGTGTTAGTGATGAACATAAATTGTAATGTTTTACTAAATTCCTACTAATAAACCCGTAATAAATGTGAGCTAGCTTACTAGCAGTTAGCTATTTAGCAGGGCAGGAGGACATGGGCATGTTTTATAATTGTATATTTATGTCTATTCGTATATCCTGCCGTGAAGGTAATGAAGGTAAAGGCGTAGAAATGTTTCTAGGTCATGAGAAGTTTAAGCAAGAAAATTTAATGAGTGTCGGACTCAGCTACAGTAGGATCTTTCCAAAAATCAGTTTAATCACTTTTATCTAGGCGAGCCTGTGTAATAACACTTCCTCAGAAGATAGTCCCACATCCATTTACCCAGAATGTTTCTGCTAATGACTGCTCATCTCAGTGTAATATTGAGTGAGGCACATCTAGTGGTACGTCACGTGAGGCAGGATTTCAATCCTGTCAGTCAGACTATTTGGAAGCTGTTCAGACAGAATCCAGACAAAGGTCACTGTAGATGTCACAGGTCACGCTCAGGGTTCTACCTGTATTTTATCCTTTCCCTGGCTTTCTACTGCCCCCTGCTGGTAAGCTGCTCTTCTTCCTCACTGAAATGAGTGAACACTAACAAAACGCAAATCAGCCATTCTAAGAATTTCACATTTCATTTAATAATGTGTTTATTATCAGCCAAAACTGGAAATTCATTCATGTTCTAATATTTTCATTCAGAAGTTGCCTTTTCTCTTTCTGCTTGCAGGTTATTCTCTCATGTGGACGACCCGTTTCTTGACGACCCCTTGCCAAGGGAGTTTGTTTTGTACCTACGCCCGAGCGGGCCGCTGCTCCATCAGCTTTCTCAGTTCTGGCAGCAGAGTCGCGTCATGTGTGGCAAGAACAAAGCTCATAACATCTTCCCCCACATCACGCTCTGCCAGTTCTTCATGGTCAGACTCACTTACAGCTGCTTTTTTAAGAAGTGTTCAATAAAATACATGGCCAAAAGTATGTGGACACCTGACCAAGCGCAATAGTGAATGATCCACTTCATCCCAAAGCTGTTCAGTGGGAGTTGAGGTCAGGGCTCTGTGCAGACCACTCGAGTTCTTCCAATCCAACCTTGGCACAGCATGTCTTTATGGACTTTGCTTTGTACACAAGGGCATTGTCATGCTGGAACAGGATTGGGTCTCTTAGTTCCAGTAAAGGCAAATCATTCAAAGACATTCTGTCAACTTTATCTTCATAATTTGTGGCAACAGTTTGGGGAAGACCAACATATGGGTGTGATAGTCAGGTGTTCACATACTTCACATAGCCATACAGTGTGTATTACATCTGTGCTGTCTGTCAAATGTTTTTGTTTTTCTTGTATATTCTTTATTAAAGTGCTATAGGCATAACATAAAGATACAGAATGGCAATGACACAAGGAAAATGTAAATCTTATTATTTAAGGGTTTGAACTGGCAGGTCTCAGATCCTAATGGGACTCTAAATAATGTTTTATTAATTGCTGGTGAACCAGTGAAGGCTTTAGATAAAAGACTTGTACACAGTGCTGGTACCAGTACTATCAATACAGCCAGCTCCAGAATTATTGGGACCCTTGTTGTGGTAAATTGAAGTAAATTTATTCAAAGAAAATAAAAATCCTTATCAGTAATTTTTAAAAAAATGTATGAGCAAAATATAAGTTAAACATGTTCCCATTTATATTTTACCTATTAAGTTCACCTGAACATCTCCTAAGCAGTCATCCATGACTTCATATTTCACTAAATATGAGATGACGGAAGCTCTTTCAGGCTCAATTCCCAATTGGATCTTTCAGGCTCAATTCCCTTAGTCATTCAGCAAAATGGCAGTGTCCATGCCATGAAGTACCAGGAGATTTTAAATGAAAATCTCGCTTCCTCTGCCAAGAATCAATAACTGAGTTTGGTTGGATCTTTCAGTGGGTCAGTAATCCAAAACATACATCCAAACCTAATGAAAAATTTGCTGTTGCGTTGGCAAAGGGAGGTTGCACAAAATACTAACTGCAGGGGTGCCAATAATTGTGACCTATGGTCTCAATAGGTTTCAAGTAAAAAAGAAAATTCAAGTAAATGTATATACTTGATTTAAAGATTAGAGTTCTATCATATTTTCAATGTGAGATTAAACTAAAATGGCTTAATATTGTAAGCTAATGATGGTTCTGAGAGAGAAAGCGAGAGCAAAAGTCTTTTGAGTGGAATTTCTGTTTCAGAAGAAACTCTGTGTACTATATACATATGTTTTTGTGTTTGTGTGTTCAGTGTACGGACGCTAAGGCCGAGGCACTGTGTGAGGCGTTGCAGACTGTCGTGGGACAGTGGCGAGGCCGTTTCCCCTCCCCCCTTCCACTGGAGCTCTACATCTCCTCCAACTTCATTGGACTCTTTGTCGAGGAGAAGGTAGCTGAGGTGCTCAAGAGCTTTGCAGCTGATTTTGCCACCGAGGCTACTGCCAAAGCAGGTGAGCATATTTATCTGTGTAGATTTTGTTGTACATCTGTGATGGTTCTAAGTCACCCAGATCATTGAATCTTAAAAGTTTTTTCACACTTGAGGGTCTTCATCAGGTCTATTGATGAGTCATTAATATAAAAACTGAGACTGAAGACACTGAAGTCTGAACGTGTAACTTAACATCAAACGTTTGTTGTTCTTTAGCAAAAAAAAGCAAAATGTATAATCATTGATATGATGAAGCTTTGCATAAGGATATGTTTGTGTACCTGTTATGGAGTCTTGGGTGTCAGTACTTTGTAGCAGTCAGTAAGTTTTTCCTCCACAGGAAAGTCTTCAGAACTTTACCTGAAATTGGAAAATAATCAACTTTGAGATGATAAGAGTAACCCTGCTTTGCATATTGAATTATTCCATATTTCACTCTCTACAAACAAATTTCTCCAAACCTGCCTTATAAATTATAAGGCAACCTGCGTTTTTCAATTATATGTACATGAAGAACATTACGTTTCCTGTGTAAAACTTCATGACCCAACATTGTGTACTTGTACTGCAAGGAACATCACAATATCAATATGTTGCATCGTTATCATAATATATTATTATATATATTATAGTTTTTTTTAATGACTTTTTTTTCCTCTTTACCACACAGATGCCCATGTGGAGCCACATAAGAAGCAGCTTCATGTAACTCTGGCCTACCATTTCCCAACCAATCACCTCACCTCATTGGAAAAGCTGGCTAGGGGAGTGGACGTGTCTCTGGGCTGCGATTGGCTCGCTGTTCTGTTCTCACGGGACATCCGATTCGCCAATCACGAGGTATAAATCTGTAACTCCTCCCAGACCGGAGGCATTTATTGGAACCTGTATCTGCTATCATGAAGGTGCTTTTACTTTGTTATCCTCTTCCCCTTCGCTCAGTTCTATCTATAGATCAGCCAGGATAGACTCAAGTGGTTAGCCTTTCCGGTCAGTGTTTAGTTTCAGTCGGATCTGTCTCGCATCTTTTGGCAGCCTGAGCCATACATTTATAGCACTTTGATGTCTCAGTGTTTGTCTCAGTCTGTGATACCTCCAGATGAGACCATACTGTGGTTTCCCGAAGCTTAACCTCAGAAGCAGCCGATATCTGTATTCAAACTAGATCTTGATAACAAGAGGCAAGCTATTAGCCCGAAAACAAAGAGTCATCATTTTGTTATATACTAAGATAAGTGCATTACATTTTCCAGCTGAATGTTTCCCTGCAATGTAGTCATGCAAAACACATCAGCAAGCATTATTAATGAGCTCTTCAATACGATCAAATCACTCTGCTCTTGGGTTATAATCACTTTGAAACAGTAAGTTTTTTTTGTTAAATAACAGCAAAAGTTTGAAGTTATTCATTTAACTCCATTACTCAGTTGCAAGGTGGAACGCTACTGCATTTTAAATCAAGTAGCTTGTAAGGATTTAAACCGTTTTTGTCAACCTACCAGTGGAGTAGTGCTGATGAACACTACATCATTAATGTGATCTGTATTTTCTTGTTGATTGGTTAGAAGTGTGATTAACTTGAGGCTAATGAAATGAGTCCTGTCTCAAGGCAGTCTCTTTACTGTTGTGTATTTACGAGTTATGTCCAATTTGCACATAATACTGTCTCTCTTTGAGTTTGTCTCTTTTGATTCAAAGCTGGATATTTTTCCAAGTAATGTTTGCGCACAACCTCAAATGTAGAGAGGCTCGAGATATAAAAAGTGTACATGCACTAAATACGCTGATTATCCAAAATAAGATGTGTGCTGTTTATGTCACCATTTTAATCATCTGCTTACTAATACTGTATACACTAGAATCAGTGCAGTACCACTGAACAGTAAAAGCTGCAATGTGCTGCCCAGTCCCATGTTTTGTTTGCAGGTAATGTAACTGATGAGGATAAAAAGTGGTAGCTCTGAGTATATGATTATGTAGCACATTGTTTTTGAGTCCTCAGCAAATCAGCAAGTCATTGACCAGTGTTTGGGCTATGAGGTTTGATGTTTTGTCCTCGCGTCGCGTGTAAAAGATATTGAGTCTGGCTACCCCTGCAGCCAGTCTGTCACATGTAAACATAGTCTACGCATCAAATGAAAGTTTTCGTTTTGAAAGAGTCAATAACTTTTTGTTTTTCTGGTTGTTGAACCTACTTGTCTGCCACACAGCTGCAAATAAAAAAAAACAAATAGCTCAGACATGAAACCTGCTTGTCCTGAGTGCCTGGGCTACTGACTTGTCCACCCCTGATGAAATACAGCTTCTGCACATAATAAGCACCCTATTTATCAATGATCCATGTGCTCTTTTTTGCCCCACAGACATTGCGGGTGATGTATCCGTACACTCCCCAGAATGAGGATGAACTAGAACTGGTGCCAGGAGACTTCATCTTCATGTCTCCAGTGGAGCAGGGTAGTGCCAGTGAGGGATGGGTTTATGGCACATCTATGGGCACGGGGCTTTCTGGCCTGCTGCCTGAGAACTACGTCAGCCGAGCAGACGAGTGTGACACATGGGTGCTTCATGGGTGAGACAGCCATTTTACGCACTTAGTAGAAAAAATTGAACAGGTGCTGAGTACTTGTATTTTTTGTATTTTTTTTTTTTTTTGGACAGGTCCCATTCTTTCCTCAACTGTACCTCCCCAACCGCAGGCATTGGTGCAGTAGGCGGGCCTGTTTTTGATGGACAGCTGGATGGACGTCTCCTTGATGACCACAGCTCAGTGGAACAGCACCCTCTGAGTGTCGTATGTCATCCGATGCAGGTAAGAAACCCAAGATTCACCCTCACTGTACACAAAGAAACAGAAACACAATCAAACGTGCATGCTGTAGGGTCCCTGCTGAGGAGCGTGTCTTGGGTTTGCACAAATTATTAGGAAAAATCTGTTGTCTTTAATCAAGTTAATTAACGCTAATTGACTCTTTCTGTCTTCGCTTTTAGATGCTACGCACCAATAGCCAGTCTCGACTGCCCAAGAGAACCCTGTTTGTGTGTCGTCATGGTGAGAGGATGGATGTGGTGTTTGGAAAACACTGGATCACCCAGTGCTTTGATGCCAAAGGTCAGAGTTGAGGGGTCAAGGGATGTTTACATGTATTCATTTTGCAAATGGGCTTTTCCAGTGTTAACAGTTGCCCTTTTGCTTTGTTTCTCAATTGTGTAACCCTGTCACCATTTCCTGTGCATGACCCACTGCATATTTCTCTGATTCTCTGAGCTTAGGCCTTAGCTATCTATCTATATACACTCCTTGGCAAAAAAAAGGACCAAGCCCAAAATGGCAAAATATTAAGATTTATTCAGCTTTTTTTTTTTTTTTTAAATATTGAGATAAATGAACTTACTATGGAATAGCTTTTCCTTTTGATTTCCTGAAATGTATACCAAATAATGACTAATCTTTTAAGCAAAAACATCCCAGAAGATAATTTTGGAAAAGTTTGTACACCCAGACATGTGTTAGTTTGAACTTTTACCTCAAACATGTTAATCATTATCATGATTTTGCTTACAAGAAGACTATATCAGTGAATTTCCCTGTTTCTAGCTTTCCCCCAAACTCCGAGCTCTCAGGAGTGCATTTGTTTCATTCCTGCTAATTTTCTGACCAATTATTTGTTGTTAAGACCTTTAAAAGCTTAATATTTGCCATTTTGTGTTTGGCCCAAAAGTGTACAGTATATGTGCCTTACCTAGAGAATTCGACACTGTTATAAAGCTCAGTTTAACACAGCTTTATTATGGCAGAGTCAGTATAAAAAATAAAAAAAAAAAAGAATTGTAATAAAACTATTTTTTACACACACATATGGACAGTAAATTGGATCTACTTGCATACAGTACAGTTTTTTGGTAATATACTTAAAAACTAATCTAATAAAATTATTAAAGTTCAAAGGTGAAGTTTATAGGAAGCTGCTTCTTGCACCACTATGAAAATCCAGATGTATACTATGTAAGGAATAAAGCACCATGAGTCATGCTGCTGTAGAAAAGTAATCAACGATGCAGTGGTGTGATGCACTCCGACATGAAGCGTGTACCGAAGTGTTGTTTACAGGAAAGTTATTGTAAATAATAAGTTTGTACAACATCTATCCATTATTAGAGTATTTTGCTTACGGAATTTCATAACTAACATTACTCAGCTGCTAAACTCCGAACTTGAACCTGATCGTGTAATGTCGTTTTCATAACATTAGCTTTAAGCTCCTGAAAGGTTTTATCCGCTAGATTTAATTAACTAGTTAGTCAGTCAGTGTCTGAGTCAAAGAAGGCAAAGAAATCAAATTCAGATTCAAATCTTATTTGTCACATGCATAACCATACACAGTACGACTTGCAGTGAAATGCTTTGTACAGCAATAATATATGAAGGGATTTAAAAAAGTACAACTAAAGCGTTATGTATGTAGAAGTCGATGGAGGTTGGGTGTCTGAAGGAGATGTATGGGAAATACACAGCATAGAACAATAAGATACATATTAGAGATATAAACTCATCACTGATCACCTTAAAAGTCTGCACCTAGTACAGCTGGACACTATTCTGCTCATTGTGCCTGTTTTTAATAATGTGTGTCCTTGTTTGCAAATGTGTTTCAGGTCGTTATGTCCGATCCAACCTCAATATGCCGAGTAGTCTTCCAGTGCGGAGCGGAGGGTACAGGGAGTATGATAAGGACTGTCCTATCACTGTGTTTGGAGCCACACAGGCTCGATTAGTGGGTCAGTACTATCCAGAAACACTCTCAGTATCAACCTGAAGACACATGATGCTTTCCTTTATAATTCCTCACTGAGAACTGGTTTTGTAGAACAGTCTTGAGAAACTGTAATTTGCATGAAGTAGGTGCTCTTTGTAAATAGATACTGTGTGCCAAGTGACACTGTGGTTGCTTGTGAACTGATCGATGTACCCAATAGCTCCTTCCTTCTTTGATCTGGTTAGCTAAGCTAACGTTAAAGCTTTGTGGTTGCAGCTGCCGTTTTTCCAACTTGGTATCGCTTTGTCAGTTGCAGCAACATTATTTTTGTGATCAAATACACCCCACCAAGATCACTCAAGTGGGAACGATTAATTACAGTTATTGAGTTTTTGTAATGTAGTGAACAGTAGAGTAAATGTAGTGAACTGGGGAGAGTAATGTTAATAAATATGCCCCTGAAGGCACAGCGCACAGAGGAAGCCACTGATAGCGTTATGCGTTTGAAATTTTGTATTCAGGAAAATTTAAGACATAAAACATGTAGTTTAGTGAATAAAATTGCTGCAGGTTTTTTTTTTCCATCAACTAAAGCTATAACTGTAATTAAATTATTATATAACTATTATGTTTTTTTTTTTTTTTTTGGATAAAAGACTAACACTTCATCCACCCTGTTGAAAAGCTGTATGTGTGTGTTCTTTTGTTCTATTTAGGAGAGGCCCTGTTTGAGAGTCACACAGTTATTGACTTTGTGTACTGCTCGCCCTCGCTGCGATGTGTGCAGACAGCCCATAATATCCTCCGAGGTACACTTGCCATTATCTCTTTCACTCTCCGTCACTCCTTTTAGCCCTCTGACCTTCACTCACAATGACGAAGTACTTTGGCTATTTCCTCTGTTACTATTTTCCTCCTTTTGCTTTTAAAAGATTCTTTTGTACCACTCACTCATCTCTCTCTCTCTCTTTCTTTCTCTCTCTGTCTCTTTTTCTTTTTCTCTCTCTCTCTTACTCTGTCTCTCCCCCCATTTCTCCCAGGGCTTCAGCAGGACGGGAAGACTAAAATACGAGTCGAACCTGGACTCTTTGAGTGGACCAAATGGGTATCGGGGTCAGCCTTACCCGCCTGGATTCCACCTACTGAACTGGCAGCTGCTACCTTTAGTGTGGACACAACCTACAGGTTCTTATTCAGTTCTACAGTATTCATTACTGATCATAAATGGGCCAAAGAAAAAGCATGCGTCAAGTTTTTGTGACATGAAATAAAATCCGGTTTTGCGCATGAATCTTCTTGGCGTGAAGGGGAGCTTTGCCTCTTGGTCAGACGCATGACTAAGTATAATAAGAAATGAGTTCACTGAGTCAAGTTCATTTTCAATGATGCCAAAAATAGTAGTTAAAATAAAACTCAAAGAAGATAAAAATTAGTATTTCATGTTATCAAACAAGCTAGACTCTAACCTCTAAATATTTAATGTGGCCTAGAGTAATGACTGTCCAGCTTTAAGACCAGGTAATGCTGATGTCGATTTTACTGAGAAGAGAAGGTCAGTTGTGATAAAGCAGTGTTTTTTTTTGATGTCTGGGTGAAGACTGTGTCATCTCTTGTTCCTAGACCTCATATTCCCATCAGCAAGCTGACTGTGTCAGAGTCGTACGACACTTACATCACCCGCAGTTTCCAAGTGACGCGGGAAATCCTAGCCGAGTGTAAAGCCCTGGGTAAGGAGCACTGCTGGTCTCTTCTGTCTTACACACAGAAAGCTAATTCACTCTGCTCTCTGAAAATGGTGCATTTAAGTCATTACATTACATTACATGCTCCATTCCACAGGAAATATTTCCTATTGTGTCCTAATGTATTACAGACTAAAGTATAAAAGCTAAAGTAACATTAGTGCATAAAGTATAGTCTCTAATGACCAGCTTTGAACTGCTTAAGTGGGTGTGTTTCCAGATTTATGTTTTCCATGTGGTTTTGTGAACAGGAAACACAGTGCTGATAGTGGCCCACGCTTCGTCTTTAGAGGCCTGCACACGCCAGATGCAGGGCCTCAGCCCACAGAACTCCAAAGACTTTGTGCAAGTGGTCCGGAAGGTCTGTTACATTTCTCAGTTCTTTTTTTTTTTTTTCATTTCAAATAAATTGACAACATTTCTTTGTTTTTCCTTTATCGTTACAAAGAAGCTTTTTCATTAACAAAATGAAGCATGCCCAATTACTGGTTTTAGACTAGACGTGCTGTTCCTACAGTCAGACTGATTTGTGACCAATACTGCCTTCATGTGTCTGGATCTTAAACTAAAACTCTTATGTGTAAATCAGTATGGAGAGACGGACCACTTCTGGCTCTGAGATCTTATAAATCACACATGAGCATTAATTAGCAGTGATATAGCTAATGTGGTGACTTTGAGTGTCACTATTTCATTACTTTTTAAATATTTGCAAAAAATTTGCTGATGTATTATGGGCCCTTTTTTTCATTTAATTTACAGAGATAGCTGAAATGGATTGTTCACTTTTTTTTGGATTTTTCTTGTTGCCAAGAAATCAAGTGTGTAAGAATAAACCTGTTCAGGAGAAAGCTTAGAGAAGGCTTATTCAGTTTAAATACGTTTAGATTAGGTATTTAGAAATGTTGCACATGTTAAGAATTAAACAAGACTGGTTATAATAATCCGTGGCAGGGATGTGTGTGAGAGTGTGTGAGAGTGTGTGAGAGTGTGTGAGAGTGTGTGAGAGTGTGTGTGTTGCGGTACCACCTTGAAGTTGAGCATTTTCTTATACCTGCATGTCCCAAAGTGCAAAGTGTTTTATTCCTCTTATGAAAGAACAACACATCGTACATTTTATCTGATTATAGTTACATTCTTAATGGTGTGAAATAAATTCCTTTTGATTTACCCTGGCCCAAACATCCTTCATGTAAAACCCAAAATCCTAAAGTATGCATGTAATTGACTTTTTTCCAGCTCCCAATTTGCTCTGCCAAGCTCTCAAATTTTCAGTTGTTCTCAAATATTGTGATTCTGTTTTGTTTAATTTGTGCTCTCATCTAAAGAAGGCATGTCCGAGGTTTCATGGATAAACTGAACACGTAGGCCACTGCTCCATTTAAGTAGGTGTAGTTTCTAAGTAGCTTTATAATTAAAGTGTACTTTGGCATTGAGATGTGATACAGAGCCATATTGCCACCCATGGCATTAAAAGGACTAATTTTTCACATAGAGGTTATATGTTTTTATCCAAAACAGAGACCTGGCCAATAGAGAACATCACCAGAAATCAACAATGGAGAAATCAACCTTAAAGCAAGAAAGCATAAAGCAATTTTCTGCATCTATTATGATTTATTAAGATATAATGATAAGTAAGTCTGGTATAAGTCCTTTTATCTTGGCTTTGTCGAGCAACATGCAGACAAGCTGGCCCAGGACTGTGGACTAAACCACTAGGAGGCACTGATGTACGATTTTAGAGGCAGTACAAAAGGCCTGCTACGTGAATCAGTTTACGTGGTTTAAATATGAGGTGTTGCAACCAAATGCTGCTTATTTTACTGAAAATTGCGAATGTTATATGGGATTATTTCAAACTGTTTCATAAAGGCGTCAAAGGAAAACATTACGGGGGAAAAACTATTAAACACTATGATAAAAAAGTATTATAGGTAATAAATGGTATGCGAATAATATATATAACAAACAAAAACTTTCATAAGGAAGTTATAAAATCTAATAATATCTAATCTGTCTACAGTCTCAGTTAACCTTTCTCCATTCCTCCAGATCCCTTACTTGGGTTTCTGTGCCTGTGAAGAGATGGGCGAGACGGGGGTGTGGCAACTCGTAGACCCTCCCATCCTCCCCCTGACTCATGGGCCCAATCACAGCTTCAACTGGAGGGAAACTCTGCTGCAGGACTGATAGGCTCTGCCTTCTTTCGGTCGGCCCGCCTTTTAGCTCTTCTCACCAAGGGCAGCTGAGAATCACGCTGTCGTTCACTCTCTTCTTCCACTCTGTGGCGCTCCTGCACCATTAGATCTTACACAGAGCAAACACAGGCTTCCATACAGCAGCCTCTCTGCTGCACAATTCCATTCTGATTCTGTACGTCTCTGTGTGTTGCAGCAATGCTGTCTGTGTCCATAACTACGCTAACACATTTATGTCATGCCCTTATTGCAGGGCATGTTTACTGCTTGACTGTCATGGATTAGTGTGAAAGTTCAAGGCTGCTATGTGCAGTAGCTAAAGTAGCTGATGACTTCCACGGGTTTCCCATCTCAGCAAGAGTTTCACGCTAGCTGCATCAAAAGTACATCAACCGAAGCTTCCAAGATGGCCGCCCTCCTAAGCCGCCTTGCTCACCCTCGCAAAACTGATGCAGCAAAGGGAACATGGCCGCCGCCAGACACACTGTGAGAAAAGCAGACATGTTCAGCGTTTTGCACCAAGCTTCCAGGCTACTTTTCAAATATCTTGTCAACGGAAATCAAGCACAAGAGACGAAACTCAAGCATGACAATCAGAAAGGAGCAGAGCGGTTGGGAAGAAGTTGACATGTCGTCTCAGACAACGAGTTCGCCTCAGGACGAAGTTGGTATAGGGCTTATTTTAGCAGTTCATCAATGTTGCATGCAAAATATTAATAAACCAGGGGTTCTCAAACTTTTGACAGCTGGGGTCCCCTTTAACTATAAAATAAATTCCATGCCCCCTCTTAGTTTAATCCAACTATTCAAATAAGGTTAATTATTTAAAAATACGCATAATATTTTGCCTATTTATTGCAGCCTTGGTTTATAGGGCGGCTTGTTTTTGAGTTATTGATGTTTGAACTAAACCCATTCAATACAAATGACATGTCAGGTTAACAGGTTAATAGTTACAAGAACCCAATAATAAATATAATAACTTTAATAATAATAATGGGTTGTGATTTGTATCACTGTAACAAAGTAAAAAATAAAAATAAAAACATGGACCCCGGGAGCCATTTTGAGAACCAGTTGTTCCAACAGTCGGGTCAAAAAGTCTGAGTCGACCATCAAGCACTATTTTAAGCTCAACTGAAACTGTCTGGGAATTCATCATACACCATTTACTTCAGTACATATAGTGATATACACTACATGGCCATGAGAATGTGGACCATCACACCCATATGTGGTTCTTCCCTAAACTGTTGCCACAAAGTTGGACGCACACAATTGTGTAGAATGTCTTTGTGTGCTGTTGCATTAAGAATTCCCCATTACTGAAACTAAGCATCCCAGAAATGTTCCAGCATGACAATGCCCCTGTGCACAAAGCAAGCTCCATGAAGACATGGTTGCAATGGAAGAACTTGAGTGGCCTGATGCTAATGCTCTTGTGGCTGAATGGGCAAATCCCCACAGCCACGCTCTAAAATCAGGTGGAAAGCCTTCCCAGAAGAGTGGAGGTCATAATAACAGCAAAGGACTAAAATCTGCAAAGCGATGTTCAACAAGCACATATGGGTGTGATGGTCAGTTGTCCACATACTTTTGCTATATAGTGTATATGATACATTCAGATAGTCCCATATATACATCCAGAGCACAGAGTGTTAATTCTTGACTCATTTACTGTTCTCTATGCGTTATACGTCATCGTGCTTACAACAATCGGTCGATAAGAACCTTTTCATAAGTTATATAACACACAATAACGCAATCTTGTCAGCAAAATATAATTTGAAGTTCTATTAAAGTGAACAGACTCAGACTTTTTTTTAACCCCACTAGATCATGAATCATAAATGCTTGATAAGCTCTTTACGGGCACCAGGTCAATCAGAAGCCTTACTTTTTGGATAGGAATTTGGAAAGTAGTCCACAAACAAGTACACTTCTGTACATAGTAGCACACATCAAACTATTTCATCCTTTTCATTCTCAAATGACAAGCATATAATTGCATTTATTTATCTATTCCGAGCATAACTGCTAAGAATTATTTTCTGGTGCTTCATATAAAGTATTTTTGCTTTTCTGTCTGCTTTGCAAGCAGAGGAATCAAACTGTAGCAAATTTCAACCATGCAGTCCCCTCCTTATTTGTGCTATACACATCAGCCTTCGCAAGTCACACTGATCCGTTTGTGTAGTTTCGGGTCTTATGCTAGTTTAGGTGTGAACATGAGGTTGAACAACATGCCAAGTCTAAACGTTCTGTATCACGTTTTATGATTTTTAACATGAATTTTGTGAATCTGTTTGATGTTGATGTACCAAGTATGGTTTCGGTTTACTGGATGGTTATGCATAATTTGTCAAACTAATTTTTATAATCAGAGGCATGCATTTTTATCTTTGTGTTATTAACTGTCCCTCAGTTGTGATGTGAGCCTCAAACTAATTTTTTTTTTTTTGTCTTCTAAATAATGTTATGTCTTCTAAATGATGTTCATTTCTTCCCAGTTATACAGTGAGGAATTGATTACATTCACACTTATTTAAAGTTCTTAAAACTTGCTTACAGTCGTGGTGACTTGAAATGTGTCTTAGCTCGTCGGAAAAAATTGCTTCCTGTGAAGCTGTATATGTGCGTTTAATGAAGAGTGTGTGTGTGTGTGTGTGTGTGTGTGTGTGTGTGTGTGTGTGTGTGTGTGTGTGTGTGTGTGTGTGTGTGAGGGATTACTCTACCTGAGACGAAAATGCCACTTGATGAACATAAAATGCCAAATTATATAGCGATCGTTCTTCCAAAATGGCTGCATTCACACATCATTCACATATTGCTGTAGGTTAAAAAGAGCTGGAGGAAATGCTAATGGCTCCTTAATGCTAATATGTCAACCATGCTTGCTAAGATTCTGAATAGTAGCCCCGGGTTTTACTGCTGTTTTAACACACCCTTGTCAACTTTCCTTCGCAGTCACCCACATCTCACGGGTGGCAGGTCGCGCACTCGGTCTTTCCATGACCTTCTTAGCAGCAAGAGCAATCCTGTACTTGGACCCGTTTCTTTCCCAGTTTGTACAGCCTGTTTCATTTATATTGCGTACAGCATTTGGCTTGGTAACTAGCCTGCTTGCAATTAGCCGACAGTATAGAGTAATGACGTTATCAGCTATGATGTACTAAAGTAAACGTTTGCCTTATAAATTCCAATCTGAAAGCAACGATTCAATGTTACACAAATATTATATAGCAGGGGTATTCAAGTAAAATTTGTAAGGGACGAGTTACATAAAATTCCTTGCTTACAAAGATAACTATCGTGACGAAATGGTGACTACATTTACCGTTTAATGCTTACGTATTAATGATTATTAATGATTTATGGCTATGAATATGACAAATTGCAGTGGTTATGTTTTGTATGTTTCAGAGTGGGGCATCACATTCCCACTTCTGACTAGCACCACTCTCTTTTTGTCATGGATTTTTTTTTAAACAAGCCATGTCTTCAGTTATCGAATCAGACCAAAGATGGTAATTAAACCTGTATGAAAGTCTGTGAAAACACCCCACTTTTCTGACCTAATGTCTATAGCCCAGTATCTAGTCTCTGGGCCGATGCGCTACCTTCAGCTAGTTTACCTAATTGTATGTGATTGGCTGCAACATAGGATCTCTTACAGACGCCATGCTGTTTCATGTTACGAAAAATATAGTCGGCCATGTTTATCGGTTCTGCTACAGTATTTATCAAGCACTCAGTTCGGTCTGCTAAAATACTCTACTGGGTGTACGTCCCGACCATGATCCGCTAGCTGATGATCCCTGCTCTATATTCTTGTGTACATTAATAAACAGTTTTACTCGCCTTATTTTGTTAACTTGTTAACGTGAAGCATCTTTTTCCAAATGGTCACATAATACCCTTGGCTTAAGTTCATAAACATTCCTAAAAGTGGCAAATAGGATTCACCCAAGAGAGTGGACAAGTGTGGGTTCAAAACAGTAGGAACTTGGTCCTAAATAAAACTTCACCTGTTTGGTCGCTATTTAATATTTAAATGAAAGAAATTTCATTGTGACAAGGTTTATAACAGTGCTGAATTTAAAAACTATTGAAGCAAGAAGACAAACTGAAGCAAACTTTATTCAAAGTTTTATCTGGGAAGTGCAAAATTGAGGCTGTTGAACTAACCCATACAACCACAGATAGGAAGCCTGAGTATGTGAGTAATAATAAGCATATAAGTAATAAGTTAGTAAACGAATGATGGCAGGAATGGCAGATGGATGATGGTGTCATCAATGACCTTGTGAGCTCAATTCAACTATTGTGTGTAAGCCATATATTCATATTCAGTGACATGCTGTTTAAGCTGATATTGTTACTCACGGTCATTAAAGTGCAGCTTCTGACCTTGAATCATGTAGCTCTTATCCACATGCCAGCTCATGCATGCATGAAGCCACACAATTCACTCCTTACAGGTAACTTCTTTACTTGAAACAAGTACACACAAGTATACTGCAAGTTGTGTTCTGTGTAATTAAATTATTACTTTGATTCTTATGCATTCCAAGGATGTGTTCCAGAAGATTGTTATATTTTGCTGCAAAGGATTATCTCTGTAAATTGTTTCAGATTATTTTGCGACTTATCTGCTTAAAAGATATTAACAATGTTTGAAAATAAATGTTTTATCACCATGAGATTTGTCAAGCCAGAGTGATGTGGGGTGAATGTGGGTCTACTGGAAGCTGTAATTGTACTGAACGTAAACTAGTGGTGTCATATAACAAAATGGCAGTATATACAGAAAGAAAAAACTTATCTAGAAGCTTGGTATGATGGGAAAGCATCTGTGGTGAACCATACCACACAGTATTTCCTTGTCATAAAGGGTTCCAAGAAGAACCCCATTAGAAAGCTAAGAAACCAGCGTGGTAGTGGTGGTACCATTTAATATTGTGCTACTGCTGTATAAATAATGGTAAAAATGTGGCACATCCTTTTCAAAACATTCTTTCATCCAGCAAACATCTTTTAAAAAAACACTAATATACATTGAAGACAATTTAGAGTCATCGATCACCCTTATGGTATGTTTCTGGGAGGTAGGAGCAAACCCACGCCAACACAGAAGGAACAGCTGAAACTGTGAAACAGTAACTCAAGCTCAGATTCAAACTAGGGACCCTGGAGCTGTGAGGTGGAATGACTTTTTAAACAGATTGCTAGCACAACGGTTTCAGAGTGGCGCAACAGATAAGCGTTCCCCCTATCATTAGGAGATCGTGAATTCAAATCCCAGTGATGTGACAGCCATCCATGTCTGGGAGCCAAGGGAGCAAGATTGATCATGCTTTCTTGGTGGGAGGGATGGCATACTCTCATACTCTTTTCCCCTGTCAGTCACAGTAACACTAGCCAATCACGGGCATCTCTGAGTTCACAGATGTGAGAGTGTTACTCTGTCATGTGACACAGCCTGAGCAGCAAATTGAAAAGATGTGTTTGGCTGGCTTCATATGTTTGGAGGAAGCATGTGTTGGCCTTCACTCGGGGAGAACTGGCTGCTTGGTGGGAGATGACAGATGACCAGTTTGGGGAGAAAAATCGGGGCCGGGGTGGGGGGGGTAACATTTTCCCTAACCAAATAATTAACACATGCACAGCTTGTGTAGTCCTCCTTCATAGCTACAGGTTCGCATGTTCTTCTTCAATTCAGCTGCACTGAAAGAAAGTCCTTTTTCTGTCATGTGGTTAGAAAACTTTAATCATCTACACAGTCATGTGCAGAAGAGGAGGGACTGGTGAGCATGCCTCCACACTGCTAATGTGCAGAGTTGCCACTAGGTGGCAGTGCAAATCCAGTAACAGTGCATTGGCCCATTTTGCTCTACACTATGTGTTGGCATGTGGCATCTATAGAGAATGTCTGAAAAAGTATCACATTTGAAAAATGTAAAAGATACTCCTATACAGACAGGGGGATGTGGAATTTCAGAAAACATGGGAAGATTTATGAATATTGTAGATATAGATATACTGTATTCAAAGGAAGGTTCTGAATCTGTTTCTCGATGCTTTTTTTATTATATTCTGTTTTAATAAATAATTTAGAAAACTAAACAAAACATCTGGAGAGTCTGAAAAAGTCTTAAAATATGTGGTTTTTCATTAGGGTGTAAGAACCCTTTTTTTTTCTTCAATAGCCGAGGTACACTTACTTTAAATTACTGGCTAAAAGGTGTGTTGCAATATTAATAGTGAAACCATTAAAATGCTGTTTCTGAATGTGTTATAAATTATCCTTTTCCCATGTTTCGTCCAAGAAACCAAATGAAAATGCAAACTGTACTCAGCTGTCTCTGTAGAAGAAACTGCTGAGTTGTGTGTAGAAGTGCAGAAAGTCCAATGCAGTAAAAAAATCAAACCAGTTCATTCATTTCATCCAAATCTGTTCCAAAGTCCTCAGGGTATTTTTTTTTAATAGTTTCTGATCTCCATTCTGAGATTGTTGCACTCACTGTCACTATTCCCAACACCCCCCTCCCCAATCCCTACACATATACAAACACACACATGCGACCCTCTGGAGCAATGACCTGTGAGAGGTCAGGTGGCCTGTGATGGTGTTTGATCTGTGAGCTGTGGTCTCGCTGTAGATCCTTTCTGTGATCTCACTGGTTCAAGCAAAGATTATCCTTCTTACAGTCTTTGTGTGTGTGTGTGTGTGTGTGTGTGTGTGTGTGTGTGAGCGATTAAATAAGCCTGGGACAGAAAGGGAACTTAATTGAGAGAACTGGTGGGGGTTTGGGAGTTTCCACAGTTAATTCCAAGAACCTTCAACATACACATCATCCATCATACACAACATCCACCACATCACATACATATAACATGTAACCAAACAAAGCACAATGTACAATCTAACAAATACTAACATTTTTAAATTTCATACTGTGAGTGAACTACTTTTAAAACGATAGTAAAGCAAAGATGAGTCTAAAGAACGCAGTTTCAATACTGTATAGTTTAGCTGATTCCTGTGGTCAGCAAGTTGCAAGATTAACTATTAGATTTTAAAACAAGCTATTTGCAAGGTTTGCAAGATAGAAGCGCTTCCTGGGTGCAAACCACCAAAAAAAGGAATTCTGCTAAATCCTAGTTGCCTCTGCCAGGAGGTTCAGATTTGACCATAGATAGAGCTTTGAACAAGATGATGAGCCAAACATGCTTGAGCCAAGTCAGCATAGAAATGGTTAAAAAAACAGAAAATGTTTCGCAACTCTAATGAAAACTGAGAAGCCCCCTTGCCTTGTCTAGTTTTTTTTTTTTTTTTTTTTTTTTGTGGCTAGTTGTCCAGGTGCTCTTGATAATTTGAGTAAAACCTGGTTGCCTCTGCCAAGAGGTTCAAAATTGGCTGTACGTGTTTCAACAATATAATGAACCCAAACAAACAAACAAACAAACAAACAAACAGGTTTTGCAATCGTTTCCCAGGCTTCAAATATTAACCCTAATAAAAGGTTTGAATTGAAGAGGGACGTCGACACCCAAAAATCTAAAAAAAGAAGAAAGAGCCTTCATGTAATTATTCTCTCCATTAGAGGCACACCATCTGTTAACTGTAGTCGTGTAGGTCATTCAAAGTGAAGTGTGTCAATAATTCTGGAGCTGAATGTAGTTATTGTTATATTGTACAGAGAGAGATGTCATCTTTCTCTCCGTTGTTTACACTATAAACACATCTAATAAATATTGTATAGACTAGGTGGACAGGTTTTGAATGAACACACTAAGAGAGTGAACACTCCCCTTCCTTCAGGTGTATTGTGTAGAAAACATTGAGTGCTTCAGGAGAGATTGGCTAGTGTTACCTCTAAGAGGAAGAAGCTCTCGCTTTTGTCTTCCTGTATCACCTTGGGGGCAACTTTCCTTTCAAAGCGAACAATCACATGTCCATGTTACTACACAAAAGTATTATGGCTTCTTCTATTTTCCTAAAACACTGACATGGACGCACAGAATGCAAGCGCTTTCTTTCTCTCCAATATTCCCTGAACGAGATCTTTTGTTCCATGCTTTTCTCATGACCCTTGACCTTAGGTATCAGTCGGGTGCCTGTGTGCAGCTTTGAGGTATCCTCCGTTTTGTCACACCCTGATACTAACTCATACCCACGCATACACACACACACACACACACACACACACACACACACACACACACACAAAGAGAAAAATGGCAAAATTTAGGAGAAGGGGTCAAACTGACAGAGTAAATGTCTGCCTTCACATTTTAATGGTATATTGTTAGTGGAACACTGAAACGTCTGTTTTTTAATTTATTTTTATTTTTAATTTTTATTTTTTAAATGAAGAGGTGATGGAAATCACTGCCTTTATCACCAACACAGATAGGATTTTACATTAAAAGTTCAAATTTCTAAAATTCCCCCCACATCAATCTGTAGGAAAAGATTGACCAGGTGGTGTTTTTTTTTTTTATGGAACATGACACAACTCTAAAATCCTTTCAAATTAGTTGAAGCTGATACTGTAGGTGTGTGTGTACGTATGTGTGTGTGTGTGTGTGTGTGTGTGTGTGTGTCTGGGACTCCTTTATGTGTATATGTCTTTGTGTCTATTTGAAAAAAAAAACAGTGAGATTGGTCCATTCTTCTTGTAGATATTTTTGAGAAACCCTTTTTTCCCCCCCTTTTTAACTTGAGTTTAAAACTGAAATCAGTGTAATTGTGTAAACACTGCTACCAGAGTTAGAGAGAAGAGAAATAAAGTGAGAAAGGACAAAAAACTGATTAAGAAGAGAAAGGCAAATTAATGGAACGAAAGAGCAAACGAAGAAATAATAGAGAAGAATAACAGAGGAAAGTGAGAGAAATAGAAACAAATATAAGAAAGTAAAAATAAGACAAGAGAGATGAGAGAGACAGAGAGCAAGAGGGATAAAGTGAAAGAGAAAAGAGTGGAGGAAATGGCGAGCAAATGAAAGAGAGAAAGAAAGGAGGAAAATGTAAAGAATAATATATATAAGAAATATAGAAATGGAGAGAAAAGCAGTTGATGAAGAGCTCGTGAAGACATGATTGTTCTTTTTTCATATTTACTGATGGTTGAACCATAATAACCATATACCATACCATGATAATCATGGTTACTATGATATGGCCAAAAAAAATAAATGGAAAAATATGAAAACAAAACAAACAAGGATAAAGTATTTATGAGGTTTGAATCATCACTCATGTACAATCCGTTTATTTTAAATTCTACATGCGCTTCTCTCTATGTACATTATGAGCATCCAATGATCAATGATTATTTAATAATTTCCAAGCTACGTCAAGGTATGCTTATTTTGTTCTGAAGCCTGATCCAGCAGTGTTTCGCTTTGACAACCACAGTCTGGAATGTTGGCACAAAATTGGTCAAGTATATCAAGGCTGCCAGACAAAATGAGAAATGAGCTCAGACTCCTCCTCTAGGGAGTGATATGGACACTGAAGATACATTGAGAGAAAAGGAGGAGAAAGGGTTTCTGTTTTTTTTTGCAACTTTCCACCCCTTTATATTATGTTTTTGCCCTTAAATTATAAAGGTGATATTATAAGTTGTTGTATTTCAATAGGAACAGGAATAGCAATAGGTCCTGTACACCTGCTTATTCATACAATTAACCAAATACAGCAGTGCAGTGCATAAACTCATGCAGGTACAGTTAAAGAGCTTCAGTTAAAGTTCATATAAAATATCAGAATGAGGAAAAAATGTGTTCTCAGTGACTTTGATAATGGCATGGTTGTTGGTCCAAGATGGGCTGGTTTGAGTATTTCAGAAACTGCTGATCTGTTTTTTTTTTAACAAGCCATAAATTCAAAGTAGAAGGAAGGCTATGCTAACTCAAATTACTGCTCTTTACAATTGAAGAAGAAGAGCTTCTCAGAACATGAAACATGTTGAAGCTTGAAGCAGATGGACTTCAGTAGCAGAAGCCCATCATCAGGTTCCCCTCCTGCCAGCCAAGAAAAGAATTCTGAAGCATAGACCTGCTGTAGACTAGGAAAAAAATGGTCTAGTCTTTTTCCAATCTTTCCAAACTGCCCAATTTAGGTTAAGGAAAGCACATTTGCTGAATCTACATTCTTTACTACACTGCACAATGTAATTACTTATCTAGCCTGTGTTATTCTGTGATTCTGTCAAACTACACAGTTGCCTCAATGGAGGTAACAATATAGTAACTGTCGCTCTCATGCTGAATGTAATTCAATTTGGGAGTTCAGTAGAATCTTTAATGAGCCATGAAGGATTTTAGCCAATCACCTGTGTTCTAAATCTGATGCAGACAGATACAGGGAATCAATGGAGGGAATGAATTAACAGTCTAATGGAATGCAGAAGAACATGTGCCAGGGGCAAGTAGTTATCCAATCTTCAGGGATTCTGTGGCCTGGAAAAGCCTGGATCATCCTGATGTTGTGGAAAGAGAAACCTTCCTATCACAGGAGACTGTGACAAGTTTGCAACACAAGCAGAGAATAGCTGGTGGATAGCTGGTTGTCCAGAATTACACCAAGGTTTTGTGTGTTGACAGATGGTGTGATCATAGACAGGGATTTCGTTTCAGCTGATAAGCTGTCATCCATGCTGGGATGCCACCACGCATTCGCAAGATCCATGCAGAAGCATGAGTGTCTGAGGGAGGAGAGAATGAGTTATATGTCAACAGCATAGCAGTGGTATGAAAAACCATGTGAGGATATTACTTCAAGAAGATGGAGAGGATAAAAAATAGAAGAGGACAAAGTACTCCTTGTGGGAATCAAGAGTGTGCATGGAGCAGATGTGGATGTCACCTGATATGATCATCCCTCCACTTAGCAAGCAAACCACTTCCAACCTGGAACACTAATTTCAAGGCTTGTCAGGAGGAACAGCCGAGTCTTGTGATTGACCAAGCCAAAGGCTACTGAGAGGTCAAGAAGGATCAGGACCAATGACAGCTTGGTTGATCTAGTGGCGAGACGCTTCTCATTAACAGCCACAAGGAGTGTGGAGTGCACTGCTTTGGTTGGTGTCCTTTCGGGGGATAATTCCTGCTGAGACAAACAATTGATAGAAAGCCACACAATCAGAAATTTTGAAGAGAAAGGAATGAAGTCATCGGTAGTTGCCAATGTCCAAGGTCTCTACGTAGGTTTTTACAGGATGGGATAGCATCCAGCAGTCAAGTGGTGGATGAGAGAAGCTGCAAAACCTCTAGAAAGAGGAGAAAAGCATTTTAATAAAATGGGAAGGGGAGAAGGAGAATGAATTGTATTAATAGAGGCAAGAGGGAAAGATTGGTGAACTGAGTTAATTTTCTCTTCAAAGAAGGTGGCAAAGCCATCAGGGAGGAGGATGAGGGGGAAGCTTGAGACATGAAGAAAAAACATGATTGAGTTTGCACCAGAGGAAGATGAATGAAAGATGATTTTAGCTTCTGTCTTGGCAGCAGTCACGTCAAAGAAAAAACTTAGAAGACGGCAGTAGGAGTGGAGATGATCATGTTGTGATATTCTGCACTTTCTCTCAGCTACTCTTAATCCTTTCCCAATGCTGCGTAGCACATCTGGCAGTCAAGGAGCAAAGCGAGACCTTCTTTCACAATATCACTTTGGATTAGTGCCATGGGTCTGTTTTGAATTTTGCACAGGGTGAAACACTTACTTCTTTGTTCTTTCGTTGTTAAACATTCTGCTTTTGTCTTTTTTTTAGTTCAGTTCAGTTCAGTTTTATTTGTATAGCGCTTTTAACAATGGACATTGTCGCAAAGCAGCTTTACAGAA
>CM074971.1:8116053-8134124 GCA_037577455.1 Pangasius macronema | reverse complement strand
TGGAGAATTCATTAACAAATGCTAACTACTGCAGTAAATAATCTTAATAACTAGCTCATATTGCTGCTTTCAGTTGGAAGAGTAGTGCATAGAGGTATAGAAACTGCTTGCACTGGTCGAGATGTTTCAAAGATACTGTTCCGCAAACCTTTCCTCAGTTTCGTTACTCTTTGCTAGTTTTCAGAGTTAACCCTTCCTCCCCCCTCCAACCATTCTGCCTTTCCTAATCTGATGATTGTTCGCTTCTTCTTGGTGCTGACTCAGATGCTTTAGGGAGGGGAGTGCGGGGTCACTGTGCAAGGTCACAACCTCTGTGTGTGTGTGTGTGTGTGTGTGTGTGTGTGTTTGTGTGTGTTAGAAAGACTGTGGTGTCTTAGAGGCCAAAGTTCAGTTTGGGGTTGAGCCCTCCTCTTGTTTGGGTCCAAGTGGGTGGATTGGTGTGTATTGACGAGATGGTGGTATTGTTTCAGACACTGGTTTAAAAGAAAAGATTTTCCCATGATAACAATGCTAAAAATGAAGGAAAGCTGATAGGGGTCAGTTAGCATGGGCTGCAGAGTAATCTTCAACACAGAGCGAAGGAATAATTGCTAACATGGCTTAAAATGGATGAAACTGGATCAGTTTGTATTGTGGTAACAGATCCACTCGAGTTTCATTCATTGTGAGCCACATTAGCATTTCTGGGATAATTATTCCTTAAAACCATGTAGGGGATTACCCTGCGGCTAGAGTCTGAAACCGGTACAGGAAATGAGCATCATAAATGCCTTGTTCATTGGTTTAATGGGAAACGCCAGGCATTTAGTTCTGTTCTGCTCGGCTAACACCGTGTAGCTTCGCCGCGAGCTGGTGGATGACTGAATGTCACGTGTGTGTTTGGTGGGTGCTTAGACATACTTGAGCTATTCAGAAATTCCTCACTGGTTCATGGTCTCTGGAAAGAGTCTAAAGTTAGTATTAAATCACTTAATGGGAAATTATTAAGGCTGACCTGGTTTGTACACACTTGCTTATAGATATAAGGTTTGTCTTCATTTTTTACAATTTTAAACAATTTTAGAATAATAATGGAGACATTATTTATGCCTTGACCAAGAAAAGTGTTAAATAAATGAAAACTATTTTATATTTTAAATTCTTACCAATGTTCCTGATGAAGCTTTCCTAAACTAACTGACTATCATGATAGAGGCTTTTCTAAAAGTTCACAAATACACCAAGCACTCTTAAATAAATAAATGAACACTATTTTAGGGAAACCAGTTAATTAGAAGAAAAAAAATTACTTTTTTGAAGTAAAAAATGCATTACATTAATGCATTTGGTTCAGAAATAATGTGTACATGGGCATTAACTTCACTATTTACATATTACATACTATTACATAGAAACTTTAAAATATCTTCAAAGCTGTATTCAGATGGGATTAGTTTTGATGGGTGATGCCAGTACTAACTTTTTTAACTACCTTTTATTTCCTCCTTTGGGATAAAGCTCTCATATCGGCGTCTGGAGCCAGGTTGTTTTGTCTATAGATGATTATGTCACACATGGTTACATTTACAGCATTTAGCAGGAGACTCTTATCCAGAGCCACTAACAGAAGTGCTTTGTAGTGTCCATCAAATATATGTCCTCATGCTAGTTTCGTATCCTCATGCTAGTTCAATAGGCCAGGATCTAAGAATACCATTGAGCTAAATCCCTATTAGAGACAAGTTATTGCAGCAAGAAAGCACACAAGTCAAGGGATTTAAAAAAAATAAAAAATACGTAGAGACGTAGGCCTTCAGCCTTCGTTTAAGACACCCAGTGACTCCACCAGTGAGATGGTGGGTCAAGTCGAACCATGCTAGAGACTTGAAGAGAACATGCTGCAGATTGGTAGTTATGTGATTATATATGGATTGGATTGAATCGTTTATGATTATTTGTATTTATTCGGCAACATTAGATAATACTAATGCACAAACACTTCTGCATTATAGTTCCAGTTCATTCACAATGGCTGTAATTGTGCTATTTTACAGTCAGGGTCTGGAAGAGCTCCCGGAGATGAATATCAGCGACATTCACTGGAAATGTAAGAACAGTTGCGAAATCTCTTCTAGGAGAAAGGTTTTAAACTGTGTGCTGCCTCATAAATACACGACAGAAACAAACACCCGAGCTAATGTTAGCCCATACAGTTCCCTGCGAACTAGCTTGCTATTGTAATTACATGTGATCGTCTTTGACAAGTTATCACTGTTTGGTAAGCATCGTCTCCTGAGATCACTCTGAGGTGAGAAGCTGTGAAATCTTAAAGCTGTTAAATTTCAAAGTCGCTGAGCACAGAGGCATATAGCAGTGCTCATGCTATTTCTTCATTTGTCTTAGAAAACTTTCTGTCTTAAATAATTTACAGTGGACACTCATTTTGATCACATTAAAAAGGACAAACAGTACTGACAAATGTAAACAGTTGTACCAGAAACTGCACAATTTCAAAATGGAAATGTGTCATAGTCCTGAGTGCAAGTGGCCCCTCAAGGAACTTACAGTGACACAACCTGCTCATTCGGGGGCAGTCGTGGCTTAATGGTCTGAGAGTCGGGCTTGTAACCCGACGGTGAATCTGAAGGTGGTGGGTTCGAGTCTCGGGTCCGGCAGGGATTGTAGGTGGGGGAGTGAATGACCAGCGCTCTNACTTGGATGGGTTAAATGCAGAGCACAAATTCCGAGTATGGGTCACCACACTTGGCCACAAAGTCACTTCCACTTCATTCATTTATTTCTAGAAAACTAAATGTTGCATGATATGTGGCAGATGGAATATAAAGTGACTTTATATTTTCCTTGTAGCTGACATTCTAATAGCTCCTTTAATCAGATTTTGGGATGACGCTCTTCTTATTGACTTTTATTTTTCTTCCTTTTATTTTCTTTCTCCTCCTAATGGGCTCCCAGTGTAGGTGGCATGGAGACAAAGACCCATAACCCATACCAAGTAAGTCATCTTTGTGCAATTCGGGAATACACATGCTAGGTGACTAAATATAGCAAATAGCAGCAGTCTGCTTTTCCAAAGCAATATTTTTTTTTCCAAAGCAAAATCCGGACGCAACTCCAGTTATCAGACGATCGCAGAATTGGTTAAAAAAATACAGAAAAAGGAGAAGGAGCCATGATCCAAGACAATGAAAAATATATATTCAGCCCAGTGTATCCAAACTTGTGACTAGTAGTATAATTCCCATGGTAGCTTCATGGTAGAAGTTTCTTCAAGACATCTCCAGGTATCTAGGCTTTTGCAGATTCCCCCAATTCATTTTTCTGTTAATAAGTCTGTTTGTGGTTTTGCTTGAAACAATGCTGATTTTCCTGTTCTTATATACTTTACCTACCCATGAGTTTGGCCAGAGGCCATTTTTCTTCAGGTTTGTGTTTAAAAGAGAGACATGAAATGGTGTAAAACAAAAACAGGGATAAACATTTCTCTATTAAATTCCATTTAGAAGTTGCCATTGTGGTCACTGACATATAAAGATTAACTTATTTTTAATCTGAATGCTTTTCATCCATGCAATCTGTTATAGCGGTTAGTCATTCCACTATTCCACTATATGCATGTATTAATGGGTTATATTCTTTTTATGGTAATTATTTGCTCTAAATTTGTAAATTCTTCACTCTTATTAACTGTATTTATAAGCTGAGGGTTTTTTTTTTTAAATCTAGGCTCAGTGTTGATTTATCTATAAATCTATGTATGACAGATTAATTGTATTATTGAGACACAGCTGAAAAGTAGCTAAAAAAACCCCAACAACCCTACAATAGGGTGTGAACAGTAACCTGCTATTAACTCTGCCCATTACTTCCTGCACTTCATTACAGATGTCACGCCCAATCATTGCTATGTCCTGTTTATTCACCTAAACGAAGAAGTGTGTCAAATTAAATATAGTAATTTAAGTAAAGTCAATCCTACCTTTACACAGAGGATTTATGAATTACCTAACATATGAGAATTTCCTCTTTATCTTCACTTCTTCACAGAGCATTGTATGAAGTACTGGAACCAGTCCAAGATATGAAAATCTTTGTTGCTGCTGTATTGTTTGATTGAAGCCAAAGGTGTCAGCAGGAATAATGATGAGCCCTCTCCTTCATAACGTGCGGCTTGTTGCCAGAGCAATCCAAACAGTCATGCTTCGCATGGCCCAGACTTCCATCCTTCTCAATCATACCTCTTGTGCGCCTGCCTAATGCTTTAATCATTGGGATGTGAATGATAGCTGAAGATGATGCTTGTAGGCATGGCCCAAAGTGTGCTGTGAACAGTTTAACAAGACTAATTTACATATCCATTGAATCGTTATGATTATTTGCATCTCAAAAGATGCTACATGATGACTTTATAAAGACTTACAATAGAATAGAAGAGAATTTGATCAGTATGGAAATGAAATGAATATAACTTATGGAAAGAAGAAGTCTTCTTTGTGGTCATGGCACCACAAATGAGCTAGTTACGTATTTACAAACTAAAGTCAAATCAACTGATTACATATTTACAAAATACTATAAAGGAAACTGTTATAGATGGAATAATTGACTTTTAATACTTCTGAATTTATCCCAGAAGATAGTTTAAAACTATGAAGTGTGTGGGACAAACAATGGCTATCAGTGATTGGTCATTACAATCAGTGGTGATCATTGATTGGTTGTTGGGAACAATGGTGATCATTGATTGGTTGTTGGTAACATATGTTCAGACAAGCACAACTCAGTCAAGTTGTACAGTGGTGATGAGTTGACAGAATCTTTTCTCTCAACCAGTAGATATGAGCTGGAGAGCCATATGAAGTGCAGGACAAAATGCTCACAGTGTCACTCGATATGTCGCTAGGCTCTTTTTCTGAAATAAAGCGGACAAAAAGTCATCATATCTAGTGAAAGTTGTGAAGTTGACAACACTGTCTGTCACTGACCTTTTAATTAAAAAATCCCTTCATGTGTTTGTTATTTCAGTTGAAATAGCCTTAAGCAAATCATATTTTGCTGTGGAATTCCCCAGTAAATACACAGACCACTGTTTGCACCTTTATCATATCTAGATGTTCTTGTACCCACATAAGGCGCAAGAACATCAGGACTGTGGTAGCTCAGTGGATAAGGCCCTTAGTTAATGAATAGAAGTTACACTCAAGTTAGAGTCCTGATAACCTTTTCGTGACATTCGGAACCTCGGTGCGAGAACTTGGAGTTGACGTACCAGGCTATCTTCTTAGTTCTAAGTCACTATGGATAAAAGCATCTGCAAAGTGAATAAATGTAAATGCAAGCAATGTCAATCTCAATAGTTGCCTTAGAAAGGTTTACAACTCGCCATTTGGTGGTCTAGACAGAAACATCTTCCTTGAAGGAGCCATGTTCAGGAGTTCTTCTGGATCACCTCAGTGTTTGTTGATTGTAATTCACTCCCTTCGACGATTACTTACGAGAAAGATCTTATAGTACCTAGTCACCTCCAAAAGGTTTTTGTTTGGACAGAACACAACATTGTTTTTATGTAATAAGAGCATGCACAAGCCCTAGCTAAATCAGAGAGAACAGATTTCCCTGATGTGTGGGCCCAGTTTGGTGTGAAGTGTGAAGTGATTATTAAATACAGTGTAAACCAAGCCCCCGTCAAAGTCCATAAATGAGCTAATTAAATGTTTCTGTATTTTTTCCTTTGAATGTGGAACAAATTTAGACGCAAAAAGATCTCCGAAAGATCAGACATTTTGGCTCCACAGTTATTTCTCGATCACTATTTCTATTGTAATTAATTGAGTCGGAAGGCATGATCTTCTAATATAAAGTACATAAAAGAACACTTAATCATCAAAATGAAACCACAATGCTGTTTTCAAAGCACCTGCATACCAGGCTTCCCCTCTACTCTGTCACTGAATAGATCTTACATGACTCTACACTTCCTGCCTACAATTAAAAGCGAACCTTAAACATTTTATAACCAGAAACATTAATCACTCAGATTTTTTTTTGCATTGCAAATCATATTAGGCTACACAGTGAGAGAGAGGTAAAGCATTGAAATTTCCGGATATGTTTCAAAGACATTGAATGATGGATGGATTAGAATTCAAAGTGAACATGTTTGATGACTTTAGATGGATTTGACTCATTTATCTGGTAATTGTTGTCACAGAAGCTATATGTTAAAATATGTTGTTATTATTAGGCATACTCGGTTTTATTCAGCCTCCACTTGGCTTTGGTTCAGATAGAGTTCATTGTGATAATCAGGAGCAGAAGTTTGATGCTGAGTGTCTTGTTTGGACACAATATTTTCAGATAAATTGTCACGCCAGATTAGTGGCTTAATTAAAACCAAAGATTTGCTTTCTGATGTTGGCTCCTGGTACGTGGTCACTTGCACATGGTAGAATCTGGCTCATTTTTCAGCGGGAAAAGTTCGAATTCATGAAACGAGTGTGGCAGGTGCGTTGCATTTAGCCAATCAAGAGGAAGACTTGATGAAGACTTTAAATGACATATAAACACCTGTCATCAGCAACACAAATCTATCAGCTGCCAGCTTCAGGAGGAGACATGCATGCTGGCCAACCATATTTCAGTGGGAGCTGATTCCGGCCTTTTAATGGTGTATACCTTATTTTGTCGTACTCTTGTGTGGTGCACAAAAATGGCTAGAAACAAGGCATTAATCCTCTATCATCTCATCACAAGCTGTTTTCTTATATCTACAGACCAAGCTGAACCCCAATCTCCTAATTTTGCTGCTCTTTCATTCCTCCAGCAGTGGTAGTGGTTAGGATGTTGGGCTACTGATTGGAAGGTTGTGAGTTCGATCCCCAGCACTGCCAAGCTGCCACTGGTGGGCCCTTGAGCAAGGCCCTTAACCCTCAACTGCTCAGTTGTATAAATAAGATAAAAATAAGTCGCTCTGGATAAGGGTGTCTGCCAAATGCTATAAATGTTAGCTTAGCTGTAGGGTTTGTATTTGAGTCTACTGTGGTTTGCATTTGAGGAGGGAACAAATATATGTCATAAACAGGCTTTAAATCCTTTAAAGAAAAAAATAAATTAAAAAAATACTTCTTGTTCACTTCTATTGGCTTGTACTAATGTGGTTAAGTGACCTACCGAGCTGCAACTGTCATACTTGATGCTCAAGCTTTACTCCTAGGATTAACTCCTACTCCTCGCTAAGAGCTGTTCTGAGAACAAACTTTTCATCTGAACTTTTAACTAAAACCATTTTTTTAGTCTTAAGTGGATTTCTAAGACATCTTTACATACCGGCCCAGATCCTTCTCCACAAAGGCTCTCTGTAAGTATAACAAAACCACAAAACCAACATAAACAGATGCAAATATACCATGGCCTTTATTATCATTATAAATCATTCTGTTCCACTAAGTCCTTTAGAATATTTATTAAATGTCATGCTGGTAACACGTATTCTTTTATTCTTTGCCAAAATGTAAGAGGTGGTTTTAAGATGAATAATTTCATAACCACGAGTCAGATTTGTAATGCACAGCTATGGGAAAAAAAAAAAAAATGATGTCAACTGTCATGTAAATGCAACACAATTTTACATTATACTTTATATTCAATGAACATTTTCACAAAAGAACGTTTAACGTTTAAAGTTTTAGAAGAAAGTTTTAGAGATATAGTCATATAGTGAGGATGCTAATTGCCAGGATGGGTGTCATGTGGCACAACTGAGACTTAAACTCTAACAATACTAGTAATACCTTTGCACCTGCGTTTCCAGATCTGCTGTTTTTCTGCTGAAGTGTGCTACTTTTTACTTGCCTTGACCTGTTTTTTTTGTCCATGAGTTATGATTTGTACTTTTTTGCATACATCAGATTAATTACAGCAATGTTTTGCAAATGAATTGCAGATATTAATTCCATAGTGTGTTGTGCATGAATATGGGTTCTGATTGAGATTAAAATATTAAAATATATGAAAAAAAAAACCAGTTCAAATGGTGCATCAGCAGAAACAGAGTATGATAAATAAAATAAAATCAACTGTAGACTTGTAGAACTGTTGGGTTATAGCTATTTTAAGGCCGTGACGTTTAGGACATAGGGATGGTTTTAATACAGTAAAATGTGCCATACAATGTGATTGTAAATACAAATATATTTCACAATTGTAGTTTTGGTTTTGAAGTTTAATACAAAGTTTCAGTGAAAGATCGTATGATATTTTCAGCCTTTGGGGAAGTGCACTGGTTGCTACATAGTGTTGACATCTTTCCTTCATTTCCCTGCATGTGTGTAAGGCTCTGCAGAGCAGTTCTTCAGAAAAAAAATATATCTCCAAGAGGGCACAGACCCTTCATTATCACAAGTAACAACAATGGAGCAATAGTATATGTTAAAGGTGAAAATGGTAGCAGTTCAGAAATATTGCATCTCTCTTTTGAAATGCGATAACGCCGTTTAGAATATTAGAGAATAACTTCCTGCAGCCTCTACTGTATCCACTGAACTGCTTTTGCTTCCTCACAGTTGTAATATTTGTAGTCTCTGTTGCTCGCTAACCCACGCATTCTTCCTGACATATCTGTTCTGACTCTGTCAGAGTTATTTACTGCCTGCTTCATATCAAGTCTGGAGTCCGGGAGGGTGAAAACATCTTTTCAAAGTCATTTCTGTTGTTTTTGACTTGTTCTGGATCGTTGTGTGGTTGCAGTAGACACCCATGTTTAATTCTGAACATCTTGGAATTTTATTTCTATAATATTTTTCATAAAATTGAGGTCCATTTTCCACCCAGTGATGGGTAATCCATGGTTTTGCCCTGGACTGTATATATGTTTTATACCCTATATAAAAATAATGCAGGCTGTTATTAACAATGAATAACAATTTTGCACTTTACATTTAAAGACATTCATGAACAGTTATGAAAGATTGAAATGATATTTATATAATCACGTCTCATCTTTGGCCCCTATTGATCTAGTTCCATCAGCAAATCCACTGTTAATTGCTAATACCTACGATGATGATGCTAAGCTGCTAAGCTTGTCAGAACGTACATACACAGCCTCCCAGTCAAGATTCATGTGGGCTGTAAGCAGCTCCGTTGATGCAGGTCATGGAGAAAGAAATGAAGACAGACAGAGATGAATATGGCAGGCAGGCAGTCTGTGTGTGTAGCTCACGTCTGACACCATTAGCAGCGTGGCAGACTAGCGACAGCCTGCGGCTCAGTCTGACCCAGCTGTGTAAAAATACCCACTGCTCCCCTTTTAGCGAGTGCACATATATACACAGTCTAAAAATTCTGTTTATCTTTCTATGCCGCCCAGAACAGGATGCGACTGACTGCAGCACTTTTAACAACTCGCCCTGAAACAGATAAAGCTTCGAGTGTGTGGCCCAGTTTTAGACATACGAAATCTTCAGCTCTGATCTGAGATCAGCTTTCACGTCTTTCTTTCACAGATCATGGAAGATAGAGGAAGCTGCTACCAGATCAGTGTGAAAGCGTAATTTATAAGAGCATGAGTAACATCACTGGGATAGCTGTGTCTGCGTCGATTTTCTCCAGCTAGTTTGTCACTTCCCACTTACAGTTTTCTCTGACAAGTCAGGGGTGCCAAAAGATCTGCTGCTGTGAGTAAGTATTAGTGTATTATTGCATGTGTCTAAGTATCTTTCTACACTAATCTTTCAAAGTATTTCTGTTTGTGCATTAGTGTCTTTCCTTTTTAGGAGCTAAAGGATGTTCGTATCTTTAATTTGTAGATATTAAGCATTATGAAACGATCTGAAGGCTAGCTACAGGATAATTAGAAAATTAGAAAGTGTTAGTACACAAGCTCATGTTGGTATTGCTGGACTTTGCAGTTCATGACAGAATCCTCTAAGCACATCCCAGAATAGTCCTAAGAATGGCAGGAAGTGAGTTGCCATAGCACCAAAGGTCAGGCAGGGTCACCAGTGTGTGCAGACTGAGATTTGAGGGATGGAGTGGAACAGACTGTTCAGGAGAGACTCCTACACACACACACACACACACACACACACACACACACACACACACACACACACACACACACACACACACATTTCTAGGACAGCACGGGATAGTAGAGGAACACAGTGTCCCTTTCTCACACTTACACCATTTATAGAAGGGCTCTAAATTACCCTGTGTGTATGTGTGTGTGTGTGTGTGTGTGTGTGTGTGTGTGTGTGTTGTGTAAGCATTTCACTAAATTCTATCCCTACAATGCTGTTTATTTATTAGTGCACTGTCTTTTGGTGTAACTGATCCATGTGGCTCATTCTGCTATTATGGTTCCTTTTACAAATGAATAGAATAAAAGTAGAATAAAAAAATAATTTAAATGCTTGGCTTTATGAATATACATGAATATTTCAACATATTCTCCTGTCACCTCAAATAGTTAGCTGGGTAGTTAACTTTTGCAGGTAGACATGAGTGGGATTTCAGTCTGAGTTTGCCTTGTTATATTCTCAGAGATATGCACATAACACTGTCCAATTCATTCCCCCAGCAGTATTAACAAGTCTCTGTTTTATAGATGATGTTTGGAATTTGACCAAATCAGCAATCAGAATCAGTCATGTCTGAGGATTTGACCACATAAAAATTGTGGTTTTGAGTTTAGAGGTATTTTAATGTAATTAACTAGCTACAGTAGTGTCAAGTATATGATATATTAGTTATTTGGAGTTAAATTATTAATTTTAAGAAAATTCTCTGTATGTATATGTATTACATATGAATATTTATGTAATACATATACCATTAGAATGGTCTGTATAGTTTTTATATAGTTATATGACAGCATATACTAACATATAAGTCTGAAGAATGAATCTGGGAAGTAACTGGAGCGCAGCTGTAGATAGCTTTCATTTCAGTAAAACTTAATTGTAGCACACAAATTTTCTGAGAGACAAGACAAATGTCCTTCTTCAGCTGTGCAAGCGACGTGCTTCTGAGGCTGTAGGAGGTGAAACCTGTAGATATATTGAAAAATCCCCCAAAACAGCTCTGACCCATTGAGGCATGGATGCCACAAGACCTCTGAAGATGTGCTGTGGTATCTGGCACCAAGGCGTTTGCAGCAGATCTTTTAAGTCCTCTAAGTTGTGAGATGGGGCCTCCATAGATCAGATTGAGATCGGGGGAATTTGCAGGCCAAGTCAACACCTTGAACTCTTTGTCATGTTTCTAAAACCATTCCTGAACAACTTTTGCAGTGTGGCAGGGCGCGTTATCCTGCCGAAAGAGATCACTTCCATTAGGGATTGAAGGGGTGTACGTGATCTGCAACAATGTTTAGGTAGGTGTTATGTGTCAAAGTAACATCCCAATGAATGCCAGGACCCAAGGTTTCCCAGCAGAACATTGCCCAGAGCATCACACTGCCTCTGCTGGCTTGCCTTCTTCCCAAAGTGCATACACAGCAAGCTGCGATGCCCTGTGTGTTCTGACACCTTTCTATCATAGCCAGCATTAACTTTTACAGCAATGTGTGCTACAGCGTGTAGCTCTTCTGTGGGATCAGACCAGATGGGCTATCCTCTGCTCTCCACGTGAATCAGTGAGCCTTGGGTGCCCATGACTCTGGTTCACCGGATGTCCTTCCTTGGACCACTTTTAGTAGGTTCTAACCACTGCATACCGGGAACACCCCACAAGATCTGCTGTTTTGGAGATGCTCTGACCCAGTCGTCTAGCTATCACAATTTTGGTCCTTGACAAAGTCTCACAGATTGTTATGCTTGCCCATTTTTCTCACTTCCAACACGTCAACTTTGAGAACTGACTGCCTAATATAATCAATAAGATAATCAGTGTTATTCATTTCACCTGTCAACTGTCATCTTTACTATATCATGTGACATTTTATTTTTATAGGGCTTTTCTTGGGATCATTTATGCATTCCAAAGAAAATAGAAATACAATTATTGGTAAATGAATCAATGGTTAATGACAATGAAGTTCTTTCAGCTTGATGTCTACCCATCAAATCTGTATGTGCGATTACCAAGGACACTGTACTGAGAACAGAATGTAAAAAATGTTGTCACTCAAAATTCCAAACCTACATAGTATGATACAAGGCTAAGGGTAGTTGTTGAACTCAATAAACATGGAGGCAGAACTCATTTTATACACTCTTACATGAAAGGTATTTATAAGTGAAATCTGTACGTTAAAGATGACTTTCAGAGGGCAGAATGTGTGGAATTAGGAGAGCAATGGGATGTCACAAAAGCTTTAGGATTGGAATTCTTTTGACTGTATTGCAGCAGTATTGGAAAGTTTGATAAAATATGTTTAGATTATCTTTGGTAAGATGTCTGCTCATTGTAAGGCGTTTATTCTCAGAGTGTAATGGTTTTTCAGTTTAGATAGATAGATAGATACATAGAAACTTTATTTATCCAGAGGGAAATTGCAGATAAATTGCAGCTGCCTAGCAAATATAATCATCAGTGCCAGAGGCCAGTGCAGGTTTCAGTCTGTGGCTTATAGGGGCCCTTGAATTTCATAAACCAACAAACTAACCACTGGGTTACCAGTAAGCAGTCAAAAACATTTGTATCATATAATTAGGCATAAAACTTTTATTTACTATATTTAACAACTTCCCTTAGATTTCTATTATATATGAGTATGAAATCAACAGGATTTCGGTACTTTTCTCAGTACAGGGACACATCAACATGTTTGCGGTAATCTAATATTATACACATAGAGATTAGCCTGAGAAAAACCTGGAGTCTCGAGTTGAGTTAATGGCCAGCCCCCAAACGTTGCTAAAATAAATCACAAACAATGATTATTTTCTGTACAAAATGTTCAAGGCTACAGATAAAGTAAATGTATTAATAAACAATAAAAAGGTGGTTATCTTGACTGGATTTGGTGTCTGCTTCTAAAGTCTCGTTACGTCTGTTTTGGTGAACATTCAGTAGTAAGATCCACAGGCTAGGCTGAGCATTCCCAAAATGAGATATGACCGCCATTTTTATAGTTATTTTGTCACAATTATATTTATTAAGCTACTGGAACCTTTAGGATCTTCCTTTGTAATTTCGGTCCTAGCTAGCTAGCCATATGGTACACTGTAGATTTTTGATCACACCTTTTGTGACATGGGACGTTTTTTCTTTGTGCGTCATTTTTGCATTAACAGTTTGTGACAGCTCATTCAGCCATTTGGTCATGCAAGAGCTGTCCAACTGGTATAGCTTCGTACAAAAATATTTTCTTTAAAAAGTCAGCCTCATGTCTATGCAAGATGAAAGTAAAGGCAATAGAAAATTACTTCTAAATTAGATAGGACCTTAGTTATTTAATTTGATTTCAATTTAATTTGGTGAATACAGTGTAGGCCAGTCGTGTAGCTGTGTGGTTACACCTATCAGATTAACTAGGTTAACTAACCTAGATAACTCTAGTTTCATGCGTTATCTAACAATGCCCTCTGGATACTTTGTCATGGGTTGTTGTATGGTCTTATGGCAGAATTTGGCACTTTATATTGTCTTCTGTTACTACAGTGCACTATCACTGGACAGTAAATTGGTAATACAGTTGATTTTTGTCCTATTAGCCTTACCCCCCCATGCTCAGATGTAAAAACTACGTTCATTTTAGTTTAGTAAGAGTTTTTCGCACTTGCCTGCCATTTGAATTGAACCATAGTGATTAGATATGGTTAAAGATTCAAGGAATCACTAGTTTTCAAAAGATACCAACTTCCTCTGGTCTTTTAAATGTAAATGCTTTAATCCAGTTCTTTAGACTTCAGCATGTCCAGATGTAAAGTGTCACAGGAGAGTCTGTAGCGCTTGACACAAAACACGTCTTGCTTCTTTCTCAGTTCACACGCTCAAGATATCCTGTTGCACGTTTGACTTTTAATCAAGCTAAGCCAAGCAGGATTGGGCAAGTGCAAAAGCGTGTGTGAGCGCATGTGTGTGTTGAGGAGATTCATTAAACAGTCCCAATGTTTGTTTTACTTTCATGGCTATAAGTCAAGCAAAGGATCTGATGATCGTTTAAACCGAGTCTCCAAGCCACACACACATAAACACACTCCCACAGACACACACTCCCACACTGGCTAACCATGCGTCTCTCATAGGGCTTCTTGGCTAAACAGACGAGACAAGCATTCTTCACCATTATTTATGTAAGGAAAGCTCTGGAGAAGCACACTCTTTAACCATTACAGCGAAATGTCCTCCCCATCTCACACACACATATACAAACACCATGATTAGTGGGTCAGTGTGTTTGCAGAAGGAGAATAAGACAAAGATTTGATGTCGTAATCAATTATTGGGCCAAAACTAAGCTATTTAAAGAAATATTAACCCTGATCTTTCCTAACACCTCTACATGTACACAGTGGGGTCCAAAAAAAAAAAAAATCTGAGACTACATTGAAAATCTGGGATTTTTTTCCATTTACAGCTGGAAATAAACAAAGTTTTGGACTTAAACAAAGAAAGGAAACGTTTAATATTCTGAATATTGAGTATTCAAGATTTTTCACTCTTCCTAGTCACTACTTAAATTTAAGCACATTTTTGACATTGACCATGGTAAATTCTTTGTACGAAAGGTCAAATCTCTTATCTATTTGGACAGATTGTAAGATCTATAGCCAATCTCAGAACAGTAGGCAGGATTTGTCGGACAGGTAGCAAGGGAATAAAACAGAACACAGTGTGCTGTTGGGGGAAAATAATCAATGATGGGTGGTGTGAAGCATTCTGACATGATGCAGTGTTACTGTTATCATCACAAAATTGATTATTTTCCAGTAATGGCACATCCTGAAGCGTTGTACTTATCATATACAACAGCACTTTGTCAGCATTGAACACTGAATTGGTTCCTGTTTTCACTTACGTTATAGTAGCTATAAGCCTCTGTTCTCTCACCAGCCTCTTTTTTTCTCTTTTAGTTAATAAGATTTGAATATTTTATATACATTGTATGAAGGAATACATGCATTGACATGACATTAGGGTTAGTGCAATATTTATCTTGCCTGATACATCTTTAAATTATGGTTGCTTAGCTATCTTACTTGTTCTCAGGAGAAAGATAATGAAGATATGGAAGTTCAAAAATCAGATCCTGTACCACTGACATAAAAAGGCTACAAACTGGGCCTGCCTAGGCTTGTCAGTCATCACTGTTTGTTTTTCCTTGCTCATGTCTCATGATCTTTCACTTTTTAACACTGCAGAACTTTTTTTTTTAAAAGTGAAACTGCATAGTGAATGAAATTCATATTAAACTTAACATTTTGGTCTGATCAGTATAATAACATTATTAGATAGCTGCTGTATGTAGTAAATTGGACATTTTCCAAGTAAACAAATGATTAGAATGATGACTTGGATGAACTTTTAAGAGTTTTCTAAGGGCATGCGTATTATGGGTGGTGTGTTTAACCATGGCCTCAGAACAGAACAGGATTGATTTGAACTCATACAAAAATTCGTAAGGAATTTTAACAAGCAGCAGCACACACACAATGAAGTCGTGAGAGAAATTCGAGAAGCACCAAACCTGCCCTAAATCCTGACTCTAATTATTCCTAACTTTTCATAAGTGTTCCCTTCTAACAGCTTTGCATTTATATGAAAGAACTGAACTCTGAACTAGCCAAAAGCTCTTGTTATGTTATCTTAACATTACTTAATATTAGTGGTAATCATTTTGAGACGAGGAATCCAAAGTTAAATACTGCTCGGTGGTCCATGCTTGTAAGTGTTAATGAGTGCATGTGAGCGTGCGTGCGTGTGTGTGTGTGCGCGTGTGTGTGTGTGTGTGTGTGTTAAGCCGTAGGACACGACACACCATTCCGTTCTTTGACAGAATCAGGGCAGAACAGTACAGTGTCTTAGATATCCAACACCTAGAAAAGAAGCTGAGACGTTGTGTGTGTATTGTAGCACGTACTGTGTGTTAGATCCGATCTTGTTACTGTCATAACTCAGCTTGTCTTAACCTGAGTTTATGGAACATTCCTGTACTTCTCTTGCCATTTGTTGTTTCTTTTTTAGTGTAAAGTGAGCTACAATACAGAATGTATATGCCTATAATGTGTGTGTGTGTGTGTTGTGTGTGTGTTGTGTGTGTGTGCGTGTGTGTATACGTGTATGTGTGCACGTATGTGCTGGTGGCGTTAGATGGAAGAGGCATGTGCGTTTCCTCCTCGAGAGGCCTCTCTGGGCTGGGCTCATGTGTGTAAATGTGTGTGTCAATGAACTCGTTGCCCTTGTGCTGTTTCTGAGAGCTGAGGGTCACAGGGTGCAGAATTCCTCTGGCTGTTTACAGTTTGGGGCCTACGCCATTAGAAAACACTCGCACACACGTACACACACAAGCATGTTCAGAAACACACACACATCATGTCATGTGTTCACATGCACACCCATATGGGCCGCCAAATGTAAAAAGTTGAATACTCTTTTCTCTCTGACTTTCTTTTGAACATTTGAGGGCATTCTGATACATTTAGTTAACAATATACGTTAAATAATAGTTTTAAGTTTCAGTGCAAATATTAAAAGTAAAGTAAAATTAAATACAAAATGTAAATATGAATATATTTATGGGTTGGATGGGTTATATATATATAGTGTGTGTGTGTAAAAACCTAAATCTTAAATGTAGAAGTAGAACTTAAATTTTAGATCCTCTCAGACTGTTCTCATGGGAAAACACAGCGCTGGTAGGGTTGCCAGGTTTACACCATACTGTGCCTATTTGGGAACAAAGCTGATGCTGTAAAAAGCTTTTTGGCCTAATTTAAAAACAGTCCGTGGCCACCAAGGTCTTGTTGTAAAGCAAATAATCGGAATTAAATCAAAACAGTTACTACGAACATATGCTATGGCAAGGGGTGGGGATGGTGTAGACCTATCTACAATGTACAGAAACATTTTAGTGTCCTAAATCAATCTTTACAATATATATCTGAAACAGAAATGACTATCTGTTCAGGATTACTAAAGTATCCACGACAGTATAGTTGCAGATGGACACTAATTTGGAAATTGTATAGCGCTGACAAACATACAGCTCAATGGAGAGATAGCCAGATAGATAGATGTACTTTATTGATCCACAAGAGGATATTTGTGAAAATGAAACTCTACTCGTTCACCCGAGCACAAGCTCAAACCCATGATTTTGGCATTGAAAAGTGAAAGCAAAAGCTTTACCACTGCAAGTAAGTGTTGTTATCTTAAAATCATAAGAAAATAATGAAATAGAAAATAGTGAATTCTGCAGAAAATAGAAATGGTAGGTATGTCTACGATGTCTGCGTTTAAGTTTTCCCTTTGCCAAAGCATATGTTTGTAGAAATAGCTTTGATTTAAATCCAAATAATTGCTTTACAACAAGCTCTTGGCAGCCATGGACTGTTTTTAAATCAGCCCAAAAATGCCATCAGTGGACTTGATTTTCACATCTTTAACTTTGTTCCAAAACTAGCACAATATGCTGTACGTCTGGCAACCCTACTGGTGCTGTGTTTTCCCATGACACACACTCCAAGAGGGTGGGACCAATTAGCATAAGAAAGAAACATTTAAGTTCTCCATTTACATTTAAGATTTAATTTATATGTAATATTTACATTTATGTTTATATTTAACGCATTTATGTTTAAAAAAAAATTCAACTTTCTACATTTGGTGCCCTATATACCCGTTCACGTGCATGTTTCCTCGCACAGAGGTTTTTTTTATTCAGGAAACACATTTTGGCACGTTTCATTCTCTTTTGGTTCAAGAGAGCTATTTTTATCAAACTTGTTCTCAGGGCCAGACTAATTTCCGTGTGCCTGTTTTTACACGTAATTAGGCTGCATTCTGTGTGGAAAAACTTGTGTGTGTTACAGTGCTGCTAAAAAGTTTGTGAACCCTTTACCGTTTTCTGGATTTTTGCATAAATTTGACCAGAAATGTGATCAGATTTTCACCTAAAACTAGAT
>CM074971.1:8088545-8102195 GCA_037577455.1 Pangasius macronema | reverse complement strand
CACACACACACACACACACACACACACACACACACACACACACACACACACACACACACACACACACACACATTTCTCTTTCCTTCACTATTAAAGGAGTCATGACAAGACAGCACCATCTCTCTCTCTCTCTCTCTCTCTCTCTCTCTCTCTCTCTCTCTCTCTCAACACACACACACACATCCTAACAGCAGGGATTGAGTCGTCCTGGTGATGTCTGTGAAAAATATGGTAATGAAGATGTCTGGAGAGACAGGCGCGTGACTGCATGCTATTTATGTCTACCGAGCATCATCAAAACCCTATTTACAGTAGCTACTACTACATTTTTCAGCCTAATCCTCGTCAGCTGCATCTGTGGCATATGTCTTCCATGTACGCCTTTCCCTTTACTGAGAAAAGAACTCACTAATTCACTAACCATCGACATGACAGCTAACCATCAACATGACAGCTGTTACACTCCAACAGTAAAGATCTTAGACCTGAGAGGAATTCTTACCAAAGCTGTTTTATTCAACTTTTCCAACCTTGCTCAACACTGTGAAAAATTAATTACGGTTCGTGTACCAACATAATCAAAACCACACAACTGCACTGGTAACACATGATCAGAGATTCCTCCGTGTGATAAAGTAGTCCCATCTCTGAAAGGACCCATTATGCTGATTTACTAATCTAGATGAATATATTGGTAGGAGAATGTTGGACATGGAGCTGCCAGGCAGGAGGTGAAGAGGAAGGCCAAAGAGGAGGTATANAGAAGAAGAAGACTAATCTAGATGAATTCAAAATTAGCTTTGACTAAAGAATTTGTATATAAGTGCTATAAAAATATATTTCTCAGACACATGGATTGACAGAATATAAGTGGATTTTGATTAAACTGGTTTTCCTGCCAGGGTGACACTCGATAAAAATGCTGTAGTATTAATTAACGAATAAAACATGACTGGGTTTGATGTTCTTTGACAATAATCAACGATAGGGTGTTGCCTTACTATTGCTGTTACCACCCAGAACTTGATTATTATCCAGTGACAGGATGTCCCAAAGTGTTTTATTCTTCTTATAACATAGTAATTTACCAGCGATTGCACGTTTCTATTTAGTAGTGGACTCATACTAAGTATCTCATACTTTTTAACTGTTTATAGTTGTGGACCATGTTGTCTTTCCATCACCAGCCTCTCTTTTTTCTCTTTCTGGAAGTTACTAAAAAAAAAATAATAAAAAAAATTAAAAAAATGCACAGCTTATTGTCACAAATCCCTTCAGAGCACAGTGCTTTTGTCTGTACTTTGTGCTTAGCCCTTACTCTTATTGTGACATTGTTTATTTATCACTTTCCGTCCTGTCTCTGCTCCTTGTCTTGTCATATGTGTGTCATTCTTATTGTACCCACCTCTTACCTGTTTAATTATCCTATTTTCCCTTTGTCCTTTTCTATAGTTTGACTTCCTGGCTTTGACCCTTGCCTGTCTCCTGTGTGTTTGATAAAGAGTTATCCTGTGTTTTGACCAATGCTATAGACTATGATAATGATTAATGGATATTCCTTAATAAACGCCATGCTTTATTAGTTCATGCGCTTACTTCCTGCTTCTTACTCACGTTACATTTGTCAATAAGCTTGTCGGCTTGTTACCGAGAAACCAGAAAGTACAAAGTCTTCTGTCCTGAAAACTTTTCAGTGACACATACAATGCTCTTCCATAAATTTGAAATAAACATCTCCTAACAAAAAGCTTTGCCATATCAAATATTATGTTATTTATTGTTAAATAACAATGCATTTTTAAAAATCTTATTATTATTTATTATTAACCTTAGATTATATAGATCGTACTGTATTAGAACAAGGGCATTAATACAGTATAAACCTCTGATGTGATTTACAGCCGGCACTATTGTGAGAGCCAGGCCATTATAGAAAATTAACCAATACCTCCTGACCCAACAAATTAGAGAAACAAAGAGAGCTTTGGTATAATTTAAAGTTTAAAAATGCAAAGATACAGAGTACTTGCAGAACCTAGAATTTTAACCTGAAAGACTGGAGATGCTAACCTGAAAGACTAGAGATGCTAACCTGAAAGACTAGAAATGCTAACCTGAAAGACTAGAGATGCTAACCTGAAAGACTAGAAATGCTAACCTGAAAGACTAGAGATGCTAACCTGAAAGGCTAACCTGAAAGACTAGAGATGCTAACCTGAAAGACTAGAGATGCTAATGCTATGGAACTCACAGATACAGTATCAGTTATGCATCATGTAAACCTCATGTCTTACCTCTAAACAGATCGAGTCTATTAACAGTCTATCAACAGTGTCTATTAACAACAGAGCTTTAAAAAGTAGTAGCCTCCATCTTGAATCGAAAACACGTTCTTCCTCAGCAAAATGTGTAGCATCACGCTGTGTGAAAATCAGACTCAGGCTGATGGTCCGAAGTTTAAATAATTGTATGTTTAAAGTGATTGTGATGATGTTACAAAGATATACAAATGTTTATTTTATATATATCTTTGTATATCTTGTATGATCTTTCTCATGATTCTGCTATAATATGAAATTGTTTGAGTCAAATGAAACGCGTCATGATTTAGGCACGCAGTCTGCACAATGCTAAAGTTTTCCTTACATCACATAAGTTCTTATATTTATTACTGTATACTTTATTGCTTATATTTATTACTGAGTATTAGCATAATTAGCATAGCATTAGACTGGTCACTCGACTGGTCACTGGTCACACTTGACCTTAATAGCTCAAAACCAAGTAGACCAATCATAATGCTAACTTCAATTTAATGACACTTTTAATAAAATGGTGTTCTGGGAAAGGAAAGATCAGGAATACAAACTTATGACTCCGACAAATAACCAAAACATTATTATATCCGACACATTTAAATAATGCAGAATATACGAATAGCAGGTTTATGTTCATAACATAAAACTGCACTGTGGATGTTTTTTTTTCATATTTAAAGATGTTCCTGGCTGTAAAACCCCTTGATTTAAGGCACAATTTACTGTCAACCAATGTTGCCATAATAATAATATTGCCATGAAGTACCTGTCTGACAGTTCCACTGAAAATGAGCAATAACATAATAATGTAAGCGAGGAAAAATGATATCTTATAAAGCTAAATCTACCTTTCCTCCAGTACTTCACACCGAAAACAGGAAAACATTACCCTGACTAGTTAATCCTGCTTCACACCATAGCATCTTATAGCCAAAAAAAGTGGTTCAACAAACTAAGAGATGCGTTAACATGACATATGGAGTAGTTAAACATGTCATTACCTACCCACAAATAAGCATTTGGAACTGTTACAAAATATTTCAGGGTGTAGTTACTAATATTTCCTAGCTACGCATCTGCTTTACTTCCGAATGTTTCAATAAACCGAATGAACAAGATACCATAAACAAGTACTCAGATAATTAATCAAAGTAGTACGCTACTTGAGTCATGGTGAAGTAGCTAGGTTTTAGCTTACCTGCTAACATGTTCTGGGTTGGGTCTTAATGCTCTGCTTAACGTAAACCTCTCTAAAGAGCTTTTTAAAAGCCAGTTCACACTGAAATCATTCCTGAGTTGTTTTTAGTCATCTGACTCACACGTCTGACAGAACAGATTCATTACTATTTTCACCAAACCAAAAGAATTTTCAGTCCACATCAACCCCTTGAGGTGTGTGAGTCACGCCCTTCAAAACACAACCCCAAGTCTCTGTGGAGTTAAAAGAAATTTTCTCAAAATTGTTTTTGTTTTTATATCTTGATTGGTACCAAATGTCCCCACAAAGGTAAGAATATGTGATGTTCTTGACCTTGTGGGGACATTGTGGGGGCTGGTCCTCATGAATAAAGCTGATTCTTGTTAAACTGCAGCTTTGGTTTAAAAAACCTAAATGATTACTGAGGTCATGGTTAGGGTTAGATTTAGGTGTAGGTATAGTAATAAGTAGCTTCTTTAATAAGTATAACAGTGAAAAGTCCCTGCAATGATAGTAAGAGAAATGTTTGTCCACACACACACACACACACACACACACACACACACACACACACACACACGTGCATTTTTATACATCGTGGGATACATCGAGGAATATGCTTTGTGGGGACCTTCCTTTCAAAAGGTCCTGCTTAAAACACACACACATCCACCCACCCACCCACACACATACACACACACACACACACACACACACACACACACACACACACGTGGGGACCTTTCTGGTATTCTATATATCTGAGGTCCCATTTTTCACCCTCCTGGTGTGTATGTAAAGTATATGTAAAATATATCTCACTCTGTATGTGCATGTGTGTGTGCGTGCGCGCTCGTGTGTGTGTGCGTGTGTGTGTGTGTGTGTGTGTGTGTGTGTGTGTGTGTTTTGTGATGTTTAAGTTTTTCTTTCCATTTGGGTCTGGGGTTTTGCAATAGTGCTTTATTATTCTTTCTCCAGGAGCGAGGGCACAATGCCACATACTGAGCATACCAACACATTATCCCCTTGTCCACTGCAGAACCACTTGGCTTCTCTCATCCTGTTATCACCCACACACACATATACGTACACACACACACACACACACACACACACACACACACACACACACACACACACACACACACAGAGAGAGAGAGAGANATACACACACACACACACACACACACACACACACACACACACACACACACACACACACACACAGAGAGAGAGAGAGAATTAATTGGATTTGGATGCATATTAACAGTCCTTGAGTAAAAGATGCCTGTCTAGTGAGTCTAACATAACACATGCTGAATTTCAGCAGCTGCATCTGAGTCTGAGGCCTCTGCGCTCTCAGGAAAAAAGCGTTCCTTGGGGTTTTTTTGAATAGTTTAGGGTTCTAACTTTCATAAAGGCGTTTAAGTCCCTCTGTTTACAGTTACACTTTTGTAATGGTATACGATTAGATTTTATTACAGGTTGACACTTTAGTGGGAGAAATAACTGGCTGGCTGACAGAACTTCTAGCAAATGTATTTTCTGCCTCTCGTGCACTTGTCATGCATAACATTTACAATATTTCAACTCCCCAACTGACAATTTCAGGTTAGTGGAATGTTCCGGTGCTATGAGCATTTAGTTCAAGTGAAGTTTTCTGGGTGTTCAACACTCTGGGGCAAAAAAAAAAAATGGGCCAAGGTTCTTTTTACCTGAAAAGTGTTGCAGATGATTCAAAGTTAGGACCCACTTCATGTTAATAGACCTAACACAGCTTCTTTACACCCTGTTTATGACCTCTGGAGGCCGTTAAAACTGAATGGAACCACATTGACATGTCCATGTGTAAAATGCTGCAAGTCTATGTGTAAAAGCAGCGGGTAGCATCGCCACCCGGCAGCTCCAGGGTCCCTGGTTCGACCCTGAGCTTAGGCTACTGCCTATGTGGAGTTTCGCATGTTCTCCCTGTATCCATGCACTGCAAAAAATGACATCTTACCAAGTGAAAATATCTTCAGTATAGTAAAATTGATCTAGTACTTCCTATTATAAGATTACAGTAAACCTATTACAAGATACGCCTCTTTTTAAACATATTTTGACATGAACTATGACATGAACTTTTGCTGATTTTAAGCATTTATTTTGAGAAAGAAGCAAAATTATCTGCCAATAGAACAAGAAAATTTAAAGCTAGAAATGAGTAGAAATGTCTGGAAATCTTATATTTGGTTTATTGTAATCTATAGATCAATTTTACTACATTCAAGATATTTTAACTTGCTAAGATGTCTTTTTTTTTGCAGTGGGTGGGTTTGCTCTGGGTTGTCTGGTTTCCTCCCAACACCGTTGCTGGGAGGATTGGTGAATTTAAACTGCCACTTCGCTCCCAGTGTTCCTGGTATAAGCTTCAGCTCTACTGCGACCATGACCAGGGTAAAGCGGTTCCATATGAACAATGAATGATAATTTAGCATCTACAGTTAAATTTATTGATTGCCACTTGTATTTATTCAGTAGTTGATTGATGTGGCCTATTTATATTAAGGTTGTGTGACATTTAATAGTGTGAATAGTGTGACAAATAGCATGTCTGCTCTAAGAATCAATTCAGTAGGTGAGAACATTAGCACTATTTTGGAAACCAAAGTGGGATTTGAAAGTCATACCCTCCAGGTTTTGAACATCACACTCCTCGTTATGCAGCTTCACACACGTCAGGGCAGGTGCATTCAGATGAGAAGCTGAGAAATGAGATACCGTGTGTGTGTGTGTGTGTGTTTCTGTTTGGTTGCTCTTCTCCTGCACTGATTCGTCATCTGCACAGCCAGTCATAACTCCCTGTCTTTTCAACATGGTCGACTGGAGCAGACAGGCACTTAGTACAAACAGTGTGGAAAAACTACGGGCAGGACCAGGCCACAGACTCTCTTGATGTGTCAGGGCCATAACGTGAGTCATCACTGTGTGATCTTCAGGAAAAGTCTAATAAAGGTCGGAAATACTTGTAAGTGGTGATGCGAAATTAAGAGATGCATGCTGACTAGGATCATATTGCGAATTGGTGTGTGTATGTGCTTCACTGAGGAAGAATGGGTGTGTGACCCACATATATTCCACATTGTGCATGCCTGCCCTAAAATATGTGTAATATATGACTCAAGGGAACAGGGGTGTGTGTGTGTGTGTGTGTGTGTGTGTGTGTGTGTGTGTGTAAAGGATATGACTCAGATGCCATTGGAAGTGTGGTTGAAGGTGCAGATCAGCATATCTGAGTTAATTGATGGCTTGACCAGTAGTAGTAGGCTAACTCTGACCACACACACACTTCTAAAAGAAAAACTATTCTGTAACAAATTAACATGATTATTTCTTCTTGTTTTTTCATTACTAGATCAGAAACACTAAATTTCATGCGCTTTTCTTGCTTGGCCCCCTTTTTTTGCCGTGTATCGTACAGGTCTGTGAATGTGCACAGATGATTTGAGGAGAAATGTCGAATTTTTTTGTCCTAATAAACAAAATCCGGTAAATGATAAAAATGACAACAAATACATTTTTGATGATAAGAAACAATGATTATTTTTTAAATAATCAAAACACACTGCAAAAAGTTGATCATAGCAAGTGAAAATATGTCAAATATGAACAAATATCTAATATAAAATATAAGTATCTAATATTTCTTATTATGAGATAGTTATAAGTCGAATCTAAGATTATGCAGGCTGTTGTGAATTTACTTATTATTTCTTCTTTATTGAAATAAATGCTTAAAATTAGAAGAAAAAAAAATCTGCCAATAGATCTAGATCAGTAATAATGTCTGGAAATGGGTTTAATTATCCTATATTTAATTTGATTTCTTTCATAAATCTTATAATAAGAAATACTAGAAACATTTAATTGAATTTAATATTCAAGATATTTGACTTGCTACGGTGTCATTTTTGCAGCGCATACACAAACCCTTGAACAAAGTGAAGTAAATATGTCTTTATGAAGTCTTTATGAACATGCACATTGGAGACATCCAACAACTGAATCAGTTAAATCATGTACAATACAATACACATACAGCTTATGTCTGGACTGGTTTTGATTCAATGTGGAATTACATCATAAGTACATGCAGATCCGTTATGGCCAGATACATATGGTGTTGATTCCATCCTTGTATCCAATTCCTTGCATCCTTTTCTTGGAGAGATGAACATAGATGGAAGCAAGGAAAGGAAACTGCGAAGATAAAGAAATAAAGCACCCTCAGTGTTTGCTGTGGCATGTATATGACCCATAATGCACCCAGGGCCAGATGTATTAAGCGCATTGTGCCTGTTTATAGCTGAAATGATCCTGTATTCTGCCCAAAAGGAACTTGCCTAAACACTCAACTCTAGCACAAATGAAAGTCAAAAGTAAAGAAAGGACAGAGTAGAAAGTCAGCACGAAAAGGGTTGAGAGCGGCTGATTAGATATTCCACTTCATGTGCTAGCCTTTTAGCGCCAGCCAGTTCTGCACTAAAGTTTCGTTCACCTTCCAAAACCAGGTGACAATTAGTGCCATGTGTGCTGCTTGGAGCGTAATGGGCAGAGTTGCTAGGTGCATGGGTTTCCCAAAGACTACGTTCTGGGCTACTTTTGAACTATCAGTGCAGGTTTTTTTTTGTTTTTTTAAAACTGTCCACTGTCCACTTTATTAGGAACACCTGTACACCTGCAAATTCATGTAATTATCTAATCAGCTAATCATGGTATGCATAAAATCATGATACAGGTGCATTAGAATGGGGAAAAATGTGATCTCAGTGACTTTGACGGTCACATGGTTGCAAACCAGACAGACTGGTTTGACTAGTTTAGAAAATGTTGATCTCCTGGGATTTTCATATAGAGCAGTCTCTAGTTCAGACAGAACTTTCCAAAAAAATACAAACAAACAAAAAAAAATCCAGTAATGAGCAGTTCTGTGGGTGGAAATGCCTTGCTGATGAGTGAGATCAGAGGAGATTGGCCAGACTGGTTTAAGCTGACAGGAATGCTACAGTAACTCAAATAAGCACTCTTTACAACCATGATGAGCAGAAAAGCATCTCAGACAGCACAAAATGTTGAACTTTGGAGGTGGGTAGACTACACCAACAGAAAACCACATCAGGTTCCATTCCTGCCAGCCAAGAGCAGTAATCTGAGGCTACAGTGGGAATAGGTTCACTGAAAATGGACAATTGAAGATTGGATAAAGACCGAGTGATGTTTTTCAAATATTCAGCTGTCCAGTTGTGGTGAACCTGTGCCCATACCCCTAGCCTCAGATTACTGCTCTTGGCTGACAGGAGTGATACCTGACATGATCTTCTGCTGGCAAAGTCAGTGAGATCAGATATATTCCCCATTCTGATGTTTAATATGAAGCTCTTTACTTGTATGTGCATGATTTTATGCATCGCACTACTGTCACATGACTGGTTGATTGGATAGTTACATGAATCAGCAGGTGTACAGGTTCTTTTATTTGGTGAATTTTACAGGACCTGCATCTAATAACATTATCAAACAGATCTGGCAATATATTCTAAAAACCCACAAGATCTGGAGGCACCAAATAGTTTTTGGTAGACACACAAACACCACACCTTTCAGTGGCACCAGACACTGATGCACTCCACTTCCCGTGAGTAAGCCCCAATATGACTCATACTCGTTCACTCCCATTTTATAGATCGATCGTGAGTTCCTCATTGCTGATTACTCACACAGCTTGGGGTCAATCCACTGGGTCACTAAACCAGTTCTGTGGTGAGAAAACTGACGTGATGGGTTGACAACGCAGAACAAATTGTGTTTGTGCACGTTTGTGTGCGTGTGCGTGTGTGTGGACGAGAGGAAAGTCCATTTTTTCCTGCTAACTAAGCCCATGTGTGACTCATGCTTTGTCTTTATGTGACTGGTCATCCACATCATGACCAAGAATGGAGGTGATGTGTTGTTCTCTGTCTCTCGTTGGCTGTCACACTCTCGCTTTTATTTCTCTCTCTGTCTATTTTTTTTAGAAGAATTGAATGAGCTTTTAACTTAATTTAGGTGTAAACAATAATACAACAATTTTTTGTTCTTGTGATTTAGAAATACATCATCATTATCATAAGCTAATTTTGTAACCTGCATGAAATATCATCATTACTACAACTCTCAATCAATGACCGTTTATTTGTCTGTTAAATTAATGAAAAATAAAGTGATCTTGTTTGATTGAATCTAGTATAACAAGTATTCAATAGTTATACATTTAAAAAAGTGTTCTTAAGTGTGAATACTTTTGGAACACTTACAGCCATATTTGCTAAGAGACGTACCAATTAGAGCCATTTTAGCAGCCATTTGCTTCGTAGGAACGGCGAATTTAGCAGCTGATCTACTAAAAATGTGCATGCAAATGAACACAGGTGCACTGTAAAACCCCTAGTTTGTGCACAACTCTCTTTTTTTGTGTCAGGTGTTTTGCTGCAATGTTTGTATTAATGTTTTTAAATCGCACACAGTGGCCAGTGTTCCACAAAGATTCATCCTAAATGGTACAAAGTGTTCAAAGTGATGCCTACTTTCCCATTAAGTAGTGATAGTAGTGCAGTTGTGGGTGCATGGTCGAGTCTCTGGGATCCTGACCAAAAGGTTATGAGTTCAAACCTTGGCACTGACAAGTGGCCACTGCATGACTCTTAACCTTCCAGGGATACTGTACCATTGCTGACCCTGCCCTCTGACCCAAGCTTTCTAGCAAACTGGGACGGCCAGTGAAAAGCGATTTTCACTGTATATGTAAAAACAAAGGCTCTCTTCTCTTCTCTTCTCTGCAATGCTTTTGGGAAACTCAGCTCTCCACATCCAGATCCACCGTCTATTCATGAGCCACCACTACTCCTACTACCAGAGTCCAGTCCGGACATTATTTCCTTCCCACTCACCAATTATTGACTGCACCTGTTATATGTTAAATCCTCATTTAGCTCAGTGTATACATGAACTCACTCACCTCTAAGCTTTGCTGTGCATTTCTGAGAGTTCTCTGTTTGCTATTCCTGGCTTGACTTTGCCTTCTGTTCTTCTTCTTTTTTCTTTTCTTTCTTTCTTTTTTTTAAAATTTTGATCACTTGACTCCTGCCTGACTTCTGACTACGAGTTAGATTCTCAATAAACAGTGTGTGCTTATATCCAGCTGCCTCTGCTCTGTGACAGACTTTGTTGTACCTGCTTTCTGATTGGCTGGTGGAATAACTCAGCGTAACATACTGTAAGCTACCCTATAGAGTGCAATTGTAAGATGGAACGGTGAAAATGCTGTTCATTATCTACATCTGATTTGGGAACTCTGTGTGAACTCTGAAGTTATTATAAAAGTGACCGTGGAACACAGAGATGATTTTTACTGTGATTTTTTCCTCAGCTGAGGTTCCAATAGAAACTAAACCCAAGATCAGCAAAGGAAGGGTGGCCAAAGACCTCCTTTTGGTTTGGAGTTCTGAATTGTTTTTCATTGCTTCCAATAAGCCAACAATGTTTTTAGCCGTGTTTATGTTTCAGATAACTCCAGATTTTTAATGGCCATTAAATAGATTGTGCAGTCAGTAATTAAAGCCTAGGATAAAGCAAAATGTACAGCTTTTTACAGTAAACTCCACAAAGTATTGTACTTTTTGGGAGGGAAATTTTTAGAAATATGTATATACGATGGCCAAAAATTCAAAACAGTACTTATAGCCCGCTTGACCTTATAGACTTTAATATTTAGACTCTCAAATCCTCTTATGCTTGTTTAATATATTGCGACAGCCAGTTTTTAACATCAAAAACCATTTTGCAATGGTGCAAAATGTTAGAGATTAGACATATATATCTCTCTTTGCAAATTTTTCTTCACTCGTTCTGTCTCTACTGCTTATGCTCTTGTCACAGTAAGGTTTCTTGGTGCTCTGTTCCAGCGGGGCCCGCTAAGGGAGTGCTGGCCACTTTTACACTCTCTGGTTGAAGCATTACAGATCTTTAGCCTGTGTAAACACACACTAACGGCAAAGCGCTCTGGCCCTGCGTGCTCTCAGACCCTTACTGTTTTGAACTTGATGACACTTTGCTTGTAGTTGCACTTAAGTAATAAAAAATGGCTGTATGTTAACATATTACTGTGTATATTTTGCATGTATATTGCTGGATAGTGTGATAAGGCTTCAGGATAAGGTGAAAGTCATATGGAAATGTTTGTTACTTTCATACACAGTGATGTTAGTGTAGCCAACTACTTTTAATTTTGCTCAAATAAAATTACTGCTCATTAAAAAAACTAAAAACTGAAATTAACACTGACACATTTACATGTAAAAGGCTGTTTGCAAAGTTTTCCCCAAAGACTTTATTATTTGAAAAAATCTGAAGGAATCAGATTGTTAATACTTATAACCACCAGCTGCGATCTGCGGGGTCCAAGCACCCTTTGCTAATAGCACCCCGAGTGGCCAGTTCATGCCAAGCTACACAGAACAATAAATGAACATAGCTTTCAGGTTTTGTGAGTGTAAAGCTACCGATGTGAAATCCCAGCTGAAAACTGATTGGCTGACAACAGCCAAGATTTCGAAGTAACCCACTTATCATTAAAAATCTTATAGATTTGCACAATCACCAAATTTCTTGCTGCTTATGTTACTCCAGTCTGTACTTGTTTGTTAACGTTTTTTTATCCATAAATTAAAAATACCAATATTAATTTTCACCTTTTTTTGGCACTTTCCTTCCCTTAGAGTGTATACATTACATCACACAACTTTATATAGCATTATATAGCTATTCGTTTTTAACAGCCAGAAGGTAATGTCCTTTTTAAATTATGTGGCCAGTGATGCCATGCGTTTGCTAAATCACTATTTTCCTTAATAGATTTATGCGCCTTCGCTGCTGTCAACCTTAATATGACTGATGACATTTGGTTATTTTTATTTTTTCTATTATTTATTTTACATTTTTGGTATAAAAAGTGCTACCTTGTTCCATAAACAACACTGCATGCTAACTAGTATATCTACATATCTAGATTTGATTCATTTATATTAATAACAAATGTAAAATTTAATGTTTTATCATTTTGCTTTCAAATACCTGATTTGACATGTTGGAAAGGTTGATATAGTTACTCCCAAAAGTAATTTTTCCCCCAGCACTGTCACTCAAAATCAAATGAAGGGTTTTGTTTGTTTGTTTTTTTGGTGTTTGTTTATGGAATTCAGTTTGTGGTTGATTTTAAGTGTAATTACAATGTAATTACAGTCCAATAGAGTCTGTTCTTAGCAATTTACCAACATGTCTGAGGAAATGTTGATATTCCCAATTCTCATTTCCAATGTGATTTAAGTTTACATTATTTGTAAAAAAACAAACAAACAAACAAAAAAAAAACTACCTAGTTAAACCATTAGCTAGCATATACCCAGCGTCTGTATTTCCCAGTTGCTTATCGGTCGCTAACAGTGTTCTTGCAACTTTAAACACTTGAATGGTGTTATATTGTGTGTTTGCATCCCCATGATGGAAGCATGATTTCACAAGTTTTATCTGAACTCACCATCTGTCCTCCATGTTAGCTCATTTCACTTGCCCTCCTGAGCTGCAACCTAATTGGATGGATTAAAAAAAAAAAGCAACTGATGTCACTCAAAACATTTCGGAAACATGTTATAACCTTTGAAATTGTTCAGCTTGATTTAAAAAAAAAAATGGTGTGACATAATGGTGAAATACTGATCAAAATCTTAAGACCAGGGAAAATATGACAAGTATTCACACTTCGCATTGGGGGATTGTAACCAGGTTGTAAGAACTTCTTCAAAATGCCAAAAGAAGAAACAAGAGCAAGAGACAAAAAAATAGAGAGNCAGGCTGGTTATCAGCTGATCAAAAGTTTAAGACCATAGCCTTTAAAAGTTAAAATCTGTGCAAAAATATGGCTTTACTGTAATTGTCCTTCAGACCGTCACACTGTCATGATCTCCTGATGGATCTCACAACATGCCATTGCTGCCGATGTTGGATGCAGTAAGACAGTCATTTTAAATTTCTTAAAAGATCCTGAGAGTTATGGGACAA
>CM074971.1:8052065-8085099 GCA_037577455.1 Pangasius macronema | reverse complement strand
GGAAGGCCAAAGAGGAGGTATATGGAGGTAATAAATGAGGATATGAAGCTAGTGGGTGCGGGTGTTGAGGATGCAGACGATAGGGATAGGTGGAGAGTGATAATTCGCTGTGGCCACCCCTGAAAGGAAAAGCCGAAAGAAGAAGAAATAAAAGAGCCACATGTGACCCATGAGTTGTGGTCTGGGTAGCACTGTTCTAATACGTTTGAATCTCGAATCTTTGAAGTAATTAAAATCTGAATGTGATTTTTGACAGCGCTGGTGTGCACACAGATCTCTGTGCATGCACCATGTAATTATGTATCTGTTTGCTGTGCTGTTTGTTGAGCAAATGAAAAAAAAAAGTTTTGTGTGTGTGTGGAAGTGTGTGTGTTCTGGCTCCCTGAGGTGTAGTGCCCTCTTACCTCAGCGTTCAGGAATGCCGCTGACGAGTGAAGCGCTGTGTGAACGAGGAGTGTGAAGAGAGAGCCAGAGTTTCACAGTGAGCCTATTCATGTAGCCTGAATCCACCGCTATTCACACACAAAGACGCAGAGAGAGAGAGAGAGACAGACGGAGAGAGACAGAGAGAGAGAGAGAGAGCGAGAGAGAGAGAGAGAGAGAGAGAATAGACACACTGTACATACATTCTTGTACATGTGTAACCATCTATGTGTAATTACTATGTTATAAGGCTCAGAATAACCTAATCAGATTGGTAATAAACATGTAATAAATGGCTCACATGTAATAAGTATGGCTCTCTTAGACCCCAGACTCAAGCTGTCCCTATGCTTCACTGTAGCTGCCAGTCCCCACCCCTTTCATCAATTCCTCCAATCCCACTCCTCCAGACCCGGCATTTCTCCTCCCTTCGCTCTCTCTCCATGCCGAGGAGTCTCACAAGATCCGCAGCGTTGCTTGATGATCCATATTGGCCGTCGTTTTCCCCCCTCAGTGGGCCCTCTTCAGGATCGGGTGGCCCAGTTCACCGTGTCCTCAAACAACCCGAGCACAGGAAAGGGGCCCTGAAGTGGGGGAGGCCCACCTCCGTTTCTCACTCCATCTCAATCTCTGTTTCGTTCTCCATCTCTTCCTTCACCTCTGCCTCCATCTCATCCTCAGCGCTGCAGTGCTCCAATACGGCATACGATACAATACAAGCAACACAGCTGTAACAGGGCCGTTAGATTGATATAACAGTTTATAGTGTCCTAAAATGAAATGCAATAAGTACAAATGACTTGGTTTTTTTTTTACTATGAAGAAATGAATTTATTTATTTCCTTATCAAACACTAGTTAACTACTTGTGTGATAAACGGTATGATCGGTTCAAACAGAAGGGGAAGCACCAGTCTTACTCTGGCAGATGCCAAACATCTAGCTATAAAAAATAACCATAGAGGACTGTATTAATTATTCATAAACATCAGTTAGTCATTACCAGATGATGATTGACACTGTATGCTAGGTTTCACTTTGTATATTACTATACAAAATGCTAAAGTATGTTATCACTGCAGTTTTAAGTACGCATGGTGTCACTGCTCTGAAGCACCACTCTTCCAGTGCTCCTGTGCTTTTTTTGCCTTTTTTGCCTATCATCAAGCAGCTGCTCATCTAAGGTGCATTTTTCCTCGATGCTCTCATGGTGTTCAGTGTTGTGCTCTATGGTAGTCCTGAGTTGAAACGACAGCAGTCAGCTGCCTTCTCTGCCTCCTCTACATACAGTGTGCTGCAATGTCAATAGTCAAGTAGCCAAAAGAGAAATTCTGAAGGTATGCCAAACATATATATGGTTCTGATTTGGCCCAGATCTGTTTATCCATGCCATATCCTGACAACATGTACCAGAATACAGAGAGCGTGCTATATGAGCAGAAAATGAAGAAGTGCTTCTTTTCATCTGTACTGCATTTGTCCACTACTTTTTTTTTTGAGAAACCCTATAACCTGTAATGTCACTCAGCCCTCCATCAAGTCCAGATTGTTACGATCCGCCTGCTTCTGCTTTCTGTGCTATGCTTCTGTCAAACGAAATATTTGTTCTGTTTTATTTCTTAACCTGCACAAAAGCAGAAAACCAGCAGATTGCTTTTGGAGTGGTCTGGAAACTGCTGGGTTGCTGAGTGGTGTCACATCATAAAAGTGCTCATTACGAAAAATGTACAAACACTGTACCTACGCAAATGGTGTTTATGGAACGATCACAGCATAAGCGAACAGAAATACGTTTGTTTTCCGGCCCCATGTGGTGCAAAATGATGGAGTTTTCAGTGCATAAATATTGTCTTAATGATGTGCTGTATTTTTGCTTGGTCATGTTTTAGCTGCTTTGGTTTCATCACAGTGTGGATGTTCATATTGTTAACCAAATTTTAAAATCCTTCATCAACAATTATTTTTGTCAGGAATTTCTTGGACAAAATGAACATTGTGTGTAAGTAGCTCTGTGAAGTTGCTTTAATCGTTATGCTAGTCTGACCTAGCAAACATTTTCAATATCAGTATCAGAAGTCGCACTGAACATTGCCTATGGACATAAGATTTGTTTTTTTTTATATGGCTATTAAGTGCTAGTTCTGCAAGTTTATGATCATGATGGTTTTCTTTCCCAAATGGTACACTTGCAGTCCTGTGGTCCATGTTTGCGTGTATCTGCAAGGTCTGTATGACAATAGGGATTCCCGCTATTCAAAATGGTGGTCACATAAATCTTGAAGATTGTTCAAATACTTGCTTTCACACCCTCAAGACGTTGATCACTCGCACGTCAAGAACATCACCAAAGTGCGGACACTGAGGACATCCATTGACAACCACAAATACTATTTAGTAATAGCACCCCTATGTGGAGAATTGTAAGCATGCTAAACATGAGATGAAGGAAACTACGCTTACACTGTACGATTTTTTTTTTGGCCCAATTTTATTGTCGCTAACACAAATTGCACATTGTAAAAAGATTCTTTGGTCGTTAGTGGATGAGTGATTTTAGAACGATCTTTTCTCAATGGTGACTGATTTAGTGCCAAAGACAGACGACAACAAAGTTCTGGTTGATGCAGATTGATGACGTAGGCAGAACCTAGTAATGCTCTTTCACATGGAGAATTACCTGAAAACAAAGGCAAATACGTTGAGAAAAGAACATTCTCATAACTTTAACAGTTTAAAATAATGTATTAATGTATAATAAGCTAGTTTTTTTTTTTATGCTAGCAATGTTTGTTTTGGTTTTTGTTCACGGAGCCTGACTTCGAGCCTACAGAATATATAGAATAAGACATTAGCCAGACATGCAAACACACACAGGCATTCCTGCTCACTTGAAGCCTGTTTGTGCACAGCCTGCACTGTGGTTCTGCGATCAAATATGCACATTGTCCATATGGCTTCTTATGGATCGGAACATATGATTATGATTCTCTGGCTGCCGCGAAAAACACAACTCGCACGTCTCAGTCCTGCACTCTGACACAATTACGCATAGATCATTATGCACAATGCCAAGCAGACAGGCTGCACAAAACAGACTGTGTGTGGTATGTGTGTACATTCGTGTGTGTGTAAGGGAATGATGGAGAGCTGGAAGGAGTGTGTGAAATAGAGAGAGAGAGAAGGCTAAAAAAGAAGGGTGGGGGGGGACAAGGAAAGAAGAAGAAGAAGTGAAGAAGTGTGAAGAAAGAGAGAACTAAATCAATATTCCAGTGTGTGGTTACAGTGTACAAGAATTTCAACGTGTTTCCCTCGTAAATCATTTCTAATGGACGTCTTAGGGCACTTGCTAAATTCCAGAAATTCCACGAATTCAATAAATGTTTGAAGAGTGTTTTGCTTGCATTTGCTTTATTTATTTTTTTTTTTCGAGAGTAGATTTTGTACGTAGTAGCGCACGGGACCATGTTTTGACCCATACAGCCTACCACACTAACTTAAAAATCATTTACTTGATAAACAAAAGCTTTTCATATGGTGGCAGGCGGCTCTCCGTTCTGCAGGTTTTTGTCCGCTTCACACATGAAAGGTCAGAATTCCAGCACAGCTTTTCATCCAACAGAAAAAAAAAATAAATCACTTTTGTGTCTGGCATTATAAAAAAAGCCATGATAATAACAGCAACAATAGGTACAATAAGGCTTGCTCTAGTCTACGTATCTAACAAAAGCTTAAGCATAAATTAAAACTATTTATTTCTGAGCATCATGAATTATTAAAAAAAATGTTACTTATGTAACAATAATGTAATATAAATAGTTCTAACTTTGCCAGCAGATCTGCAGGCATATGGAAAAAATGCTGGTCACACTCATGCTAGCTAGCTGTTACATTGCTATGTTTATAACTATCTGTGAAAGGTTATTCATGTCATACACTCATTTTTGCTATTTAGCAAAAGTTAGGAAATGTTCATCAGCAATCCAAAGGGACAAGAGCTCGTCGACTCGTAATTAGCCTTTAACTTTGGCATTGTTTGGAATTAATTTATGAATTAATGAATTATCTACTATTGCAATATCATAGATAAGTTGTTTCCAGAAAATATCAATAATGTTGTTATAAAGTCTTATTAAATTTATTAACTTTATTAACTGGAAAATAACAGCTGCCAGAGTTACCAGCTAGACCATCTTGATGTGGGTTTTGGTAGCTGGTAGCTGGTCAGAACAAGCTGCACCGAGTATTTTAGGACAGTTGGACTAATAAAACTTTTCCAATTAATGTGTGAAGACAACTGCCTAAATTAATGTGTTTGTCAAAATTGTGCTTGTCGTTTTTTTTTGGTGTTCCTGTTTTTCTCAAGTCAGGACCACTAGTGCTCAGAAAGCTTCTTGTGGAAGCCTGCAGTAACAAGACAATAAAAATGAATGAATTATGCTTTCTCAGACGTTTTGTAATACACAAATAACCATAAAAACCCCAATTGTAGGCTCTTCTCTGAATAAAGGTATCAAACAGATTTAGAGTTTCTAGTACAAACACCTCTGATTGAACAATTCATGAAATATTTCTGGTTTGTTAACGGAATTTCACAACTCTGCTCAGGCTTACGTTCTAACCGAGTTTCAAGCCGAGAGCTTTTCTGTCCTTTTCTCAATACAGGGAAATGTGTCAAAATTCTTGTTCATGGTAATCACACATGCACTACAGATGCTGTAAATAAAGGCCGGGGTGAAAAAAATGGTGGGGTATTCCTTTAAAGAAAGGAGAGAAGGAGGAGAAAGACAGGCAGCAACAGTGATGGGTGATGGAAGAGGGTGGACTGAGCCGTCCTGCGGTCATCTGTCCTTCTGCATCAACATCAACTGTGACACAGCTAAAATGGACTTATGCGATTTGAACACAACTGCATGTGCTCTGTCTGATGGGAGACACAATAAACTTGTGCTCTGTGTGTGTGTGTGAGTGTGTGTCTGTGTGTGATTGTGTGTCTGTAAAATCAACAGTGACTCAGCAACCACAAAGTACCTCACCGATACCAAAGCGCGTCATTTGCAGTCTCGGGAATTGACATTGTCTAGGAAAAGTCTGCTTAGTGAAGTATTATGAAGCCCATCGAAATAAATGTGTATGTGTTCGCAGGGGGTAAATGGCGAAGAGGAAATGCTGAGGTTTGCGTGCGTGTGAGCGAGTCGGTGTTCAGTATGCAGACCACGCTGCAGACAGTCTCAGCTGTATAATGGCAAGTTGACTGTTGGGGGTAGTGTGGGGTGGGGGGGTGGGGGTGTGGTGGGGGAAAGGAGAGGAGAAGAGGAAAGAATGAGGGTAGTGGTGGTGGTGGTGGTAACGGACGTGGCAGTGCTCCAGAATCAATTGGCGGTGTAATGAGATGGCACGGTGCCAGGTAACCATGGAGGCGCCCGCCCGGCTCTTCTACGAGAGAGAGAGAGTCTGAAAATTCGAGTCGAGAGGGGAGAAAGGGGGGAGAAAGAGTTTGTAAGTGAAAGAGGAGAGGAGACAGAGACGGATAGAGAGGCGAGAGAGGGGGGGTGCAGAAAGGAGGAGAGGAAGTTTAAGGGTCGGATTGGAAGCAAAGAGGGTTAGTGGGAGGGAGGAGAGAAGGGCACTTCAGGCCATCAGCATTCATGCCCCAACTCTCTCTCTCTATGTGTCTCTCGATGTAATGTGAAATGAACTCAACCTCAAATAAAGGAGAAAAGCAAAATAGGGCTTAGCTGCAGGGCAAACGAGATTTTATATTATTAGTGTAATGCATTACTACGTCTTTTTAATAGAACCTGGCGGCAGATGAATAAAAAGATTGCGTCCCTTGCAACTTGGAGTCCCCTTTGTAATCTTCATTCTTCCTTCTCCTTCTTACTGAGTACGACATGGACAGCCAGGCAGTCACTCACACAGAAGCACCTGCATATGTGAAATACTCCCATCCGCACTGCACGCTGTGTCTCAGAAACCAGACATGGCCTAGTGAAGTGCACAGGGCTCTATACCCCACCCATGTTCAGGCGACGATCACACCCATTCTGCACGTGCGATAAACGCTTTGTGTCCTTTGGCGTTAATAACTTGTCATTTCCATAGACGTGTCATTTCCCTTTCTTTGTCATTCCTTTTTATCCATCCCTCCGTCTGCTGGTGCCCTGCGGAGGTTCTGGCTGGATGAAAGGCAGCAGTCAGTTTGATTTCACTCTGGCCCCGTGCATTTCTTCATCAGTCTCTCTCTCTCTCTGTCTATCTCTCTTCCCTGTCTATGTCTCTCTCTCTCTCTCTGTCTATGAGATGTGTTAATACTCTTAGCTCTGGCAGTCTTCCTCAGCTGGTCTGATTAGTGTGAGTGTGTGACGGTTACTGGATGAATTGAAATTATAATGTGATTAATATCATAATTAGCCCCCCCCCACCCCCCCTTTCTTCCAAGATTTATCCTCTCCTCAGCATCTTTCTCTCTCCGGTGTGTTTGGCTGCCTGCCTGCATCTCCACATTGCTCCTCCTCCTGTCCACAGGGAATTGAATCATTTATGCCACTCTATGAAAAAGCATGTGCAATACTGTATGTTTATGTATTTCTGAAGATTTCTGTTATCACGTTTGACTGCCTTCCATAATATTTCAGTATATACTTAACACCACTGCGTCTCATCGTCATACACGGCAATCTTGGATTTGTTCGGCATATGCGCGTGGTTAAGTGAAATGAATGCTTGAGTGGCATGGTATAGTTGACTGAACACAGCTGCAGAGGGTTCATTCAGAAATTGACCAACTCGTGCTTCAATTCCGATGGAGATGGAAAAGGCCTGCTGTGAAAATTCCTGCTTTGCTTCTCATATACAACGTTTTATGGCCGAGATGAAATGTCAAGAGGTGCTAATAGCTCTCTGGTGGCTCGAGTGAAAGCGAAAGCAGAGGTGTTTACAGCTCGGTTTCCATTGCATAAGGATGTAAGTGCAAATATTGATAATGGTGATATGCGTTCTTCACATTTAGCCATCATTCAGATTCTTTGACAGGGTTTAACCTTCAGAGAGCATTATTGACTTCTTACTTCAGATAAATAGCATTCTTTGAATCATTTCCCTTTGAGCAATGCAGTGTTAAAGGATGCTTTTCATAGCTTGATTTTGATAAGAAATGAGCTGGAGTCAAAGAAGCCGGTCTAGCAGCTCTGCTTTGGTCCAGTGTTTGCTCACATGGTCGTAGCATCCCTGCTGTTTGATGTTTAACTGCCCCACTCTTACTCTAACATAATATATTTTATGGATGTGTGTCACTTGTAATGCTTGATAGCATGTTGGGACTGAGAGTGGGGTCTGATATGTGTGTTGTGCCTCCAGGCCACCATTGGCCTGCTGGTGACCTGGCTTTATGAGCTCCTAGTGTGAGATCCTCATAAGGAAACCCTACAGTCACACACGAGGAGAAAGAAAAAAGAAAAGAAAGAATAGGTGCAAGACATACACATTTGATTCTTTACGCATATTTCTATATTTATGTGTACTGGTATACGATAGTAAAAGACATTGCTAAAAGCCATCGCCAAATACCGATCAGCTCTCATGCGAACAACACAGGAATTCTAACACGTGTTAGTGATTTTATTGGATTTCATATGAATGAAGTCACAAAAAAATCTCCGACTACTAACCCCACCCTTCACTCTCAACTTAACTGTTTGTGTCTAAGACTCTGAGACGCAGTTTGGTGCCCTCGTGCCGGGCTGCTCGACCCTCTGTACCATGATGTGCCTCTTCCTGCTTTGTGGGATGTGTTTATGCAGCACTGTGCTGAAAATACAACATTATAGGAAAAATAAAAAGGGAATTGGTAATTCCAAGGGGAGCTTTCCGAAGAGAAGATTTCCCATGTCCTATACGTTCTCATGAAAAGACAAATTCTGTATAACAATTAAAAGCTTGGAAGGTTATTTCACATCTGTTGAAATGATAAACCAATATTAATGCGTTCACTATATTAATTAAAAGTTGTTTTACTGATAAAATTATGTACATAGACATTATTATTACTAGCATATTATACTAGTAATAGTATAGTAGTAGCAGTGTATTATCCGAAAATCATGTAAAAACAAAACAATCCATGTTACTCATATTACGAAAATGAGTTTCTCTCTTAATCTGCATTAAATATATTTTCACCCATTTGTAATGTAATGTAGCTAAGCAGCCATATTTGCTCAAATGAATCAAATTTACATTAATGTGTGACTTGAAAGTAATGGCTGACAGATTACCCGGACAAGGTTATGGATAGGATTAGGAGCATAGTAGTGCTAGTTTCTTTTCTTATGGTTTGGTTCATACAAGATCTAATCAACCACATTGCCATGAGTTTCCTTTTAAGATTAGCTGTTTGTTTGTAAAGCCATAAAGAGTACTGGCTAATAACCATAGTGAATTTTGACTATATCTAATGAAATAAATGTATAAATATATTGACGTAAAAAGCCACAAGAAGGCATGCATTATAGTGATTTTAATCACAGGTAATGGTGTTCTTAGGCATGAAGTGTTCAAATCACTGTAACACAAGCCCTTGAGTGGCTTCGTGCTTTTCTAAAAACGCAGGCAAAAACAATATGATAAAATCCAGTGTTCAAGAAATAATTGAATTTATTATTACTAAAATTCTTCTTGCCACGCACTGTAATCAGACAGATTCCAACTATCACGATCTATCAGGTCAGACAAGTTAAATGTCTGTGAATGTTTTTGCTCTCAAAACATGAACATGGTTTAAATTAAGGAAGTGAAACAGTGCATTGTTTATCAGGACGAATTCACTATGTAAGAATTCAGTAAGTATCTCGGCTGCTGTTCATCACAGAGCACATGCAAACGTAGGTTATATAATTTTATCCAAATTTCATAATGACCTCAGTTACAGCTATTGCTAACTCGTTACATCTATTTACAGTTTTCAGTTTTGCCAGCTTCATGACCTTGTTAACAGTCAATTAATAATAATTCTAAAAATAAAAACAAAACTAAACACTAACGCTAGCTGTGATTGTAGCTGCAGCTAACTTGTAAGGAGCTTCTGGTGTTTTTATCACTGTAATGATGCAACATGTACATGAGACAAGTCAAGTATGTCTGGCCAGACCCCCTTCTTTTCCCCCCTCAAAGCCACAGACGATACTATCATCATTCAAACATGGTTAGGGGAGGCAATAAGGCACGATGGCATTTTACATATATTGAGGATTTTACAATGGCATCGAACGTGGATCTGCCAATCAGATATTAGAACTTTTTAATATAGTGACTTTGTGGCCAAGTATGGTGACCCATACTCGGAATTTGTGCTCTGCATTTAACCCATCCACGTGCACACACACAGTAGTGAACANACCCACGACCTTCAGGTTCACCTTCAGGTTACAAGTCCGACTCTCAGACCATTAGGCCACGACTGCCCCATTAGGCCATGACTGAACCTTTAAACGACCCTTTTTTTAAAAGTCAATGTACAACATAGGATTATTTGCATGAGACTCGTGACAAGTTTAGCTTAAGTTAGAGTAAGAGGGAGGCTGAACCTGAATCTACAATTGCTGAGTGAATTATTACTGTATGAATGAATTATTACAATGTTTGCTTTAATCTTAAGTGGACATTTTCCATGGCGCAATCTTGTATGCATATCATAGCCGTAATCATATTGTTTGTGATCATGTCTACTTTCACTTTAAATAAGACATCCTTACTTTACGAAGGCTTTTCAATATTTCCTCCCACAAATGTCAGTTTAATTACATCGAAACTTTATGTGTCACAGTGCTGTCTAGTGTCTGAAGTGAAGGGGGTCAGCTAGGCCTCACTAAACTTACATCTGTACCTCTTCTCTCAGTTCGTCTGAAGAGAACATCTGGACTTGCATGAGAGAGAAGGAGAGAGGAACTGACAGAGTCAGAGCGGGTGTGAGACTGGTCCTTGGCTCGTCTGCGAACAGATGTTGCTTGTCATTTGCTTATAGAACAGGCACCTGGTTGACAAAATCCAGAGTGATTCAGTGACTTCAAAGATAGATATCATTGCTTTTCTTGGGTAGGTTTGAACGTTTCATTTTCCCGTTCCCCCATTTTCTTCCCATTGCTTCATCTCTGTCCATTTTGATAGGCTTCCTACTCGGTGTGTGCTTCTACTGTCTATCTCTCATCCCAGGCCTTCGAGTGTTTGATTCTAACAATTTGATGCCAAACCTTCAGCTTTGAAATGCAACAGGACCTGATCGACAAAACTCCAAAAGCAGATCCTGAGCCACGAAGGCTGTTGTTCTGTATATCGGGCATTAGTGATTAAGGGTTGCCGTTTGCGGCCGATTGTATGATATCGGATGATATAGATATGTCGTGTGGCTGTCCATATCCCAGTGATTGTGGTTATGTTGATATAGGAGAGATTCTGGAGCAACACAAAGGAACAGGGAGAAATTCCTCAAATGAAATTACCTTTACCAATTCATGTTGAGTGAAGGTTTTTTTTTTAATGATGCTTATTTATTGAAAAATTTGCTTGAAGGTCATCACCCTTGGCTATTGACTTTTAATTTAATAGGCAATTTTTATAGGCAATTTTTAAAACATTACCATTAATTTAATGTACAACTGTCATATATAACTGTCAGAACATCCAAGCATCCGAATGCAGGAAAATGTTCTGTATATGCAACATACAGAATAAATGTATAGTAGATTCGACTAAATATATCAAATACATTAAAAAAAAAGGCAAAAGTACCAACAAAAAATCAGATTAAATGTATTAAACCTAAATTCAGAAGAAAATATCTGTGCAGATTTCATCAGCTTTACTCACACTGACTCACAGTGTTGTGTTCAGGACTAACTCAGCTACAATAATGCGTAAACGTTAAGTGTGTCAGGTTTATATGCTTTTAAATAATTGTTTCGAAGCATGTAAACTATTAACGGTTGTATACAAAGAATTATACAATTCTTTAGAGTATGTTATACTGTGTTATCGTTTGTACTACTAAAAAGATTTTTACATTCTCAGAAGGTAGCAAGATTGCTGCTAATGTGTGTGTACACTGAATAATACTGAACACTGGTCTAATCTGCCTGGTTGAGCTGTGTTTTTCTAATGAATACTATCAGTGCTCTTTTATTGCAGTCCATCCACAGACTGGTTCAAACTCCCGGCTGTGTTTACCCTGAACTCAAGCTGACCTGCCTGTGAAAGCCCGAGTCTCTGTGCTCTTGGGTTATTTCTGTCAGATGTCCCTTTTGATCTGAACTGGTCTGCATCCCAACGGAGGGACATTTATGAGTCAGTTTTATTGTTTCTTATTGTTATTGTAAAGGCAGGATGTTCTTAGTTGACACTTCTCAGTCTCTTGAATAGGAGATTATGTTATGTGGAAGGAAAATGCCTAAAAAATGAGTAAACACATGCAAAAAGGCAGGTGGATGGAGAGTTTAAAATCTCAGCGTTGCATTGCACCACTTTATACCATTTGTGGTCATGAGTAGTTGAGTAATTGCATTACATATTGCCTCAGTCTTTGTTTCTTGGGTGTTGGGAGACAGCGGTCTGGGGCTTTGCCCTCTGTCCTGGTGCCCTCTTTGTTCACCATACTGTCAGGGGCTTTCTTTACAGCTTGGCATAGACGGAAGAGGGTGGGCAGGACCGGGCCAGACGTCGGGCTTCAGGCAGCCAAATTCACTCATTTAGATTCAATAGAAGCAAAAGGAGGTGGCAAGAACTCAAAGAGACTTCCTCATGCTGCTGGTCCCCCATTGGGCTTTGGGAATGTTTTTTTTTTAAATTTAATTTGATTTTTTTTTTTTCAAAATTTGGAATTGAGACACGTTCTTGCTTTACCTTGTTGTCATTACCCTTTCCATGTGGCAAGAATTCACAGGTACTTAGCATAAAAGCTAAGCGCACATTAACCTAGTGCCAATGTTGCATAACACTCATGAATATATACATTAGTATGTCCTCGTTTTTCATGTGACATCACACTTGAGGACTGAATAGGGTTCTGTCTGCATCAGTGTCATTGTGTCTGTGGTTCAATATGAAGATTAATTTGGACTAAAATTGATAATTGACTTCCCTAACACATTTGACTACATGCAACACCTCTTCAACAAGCAGCAGTGCAGCAGATCCTCACTGGCATGCTGCCTCATAGCAATGTATATTAGCTAGCTAGCTATGGTACAAGACACCTGGTTAATCTGGCTGCAGGTGTTGCTAACATTAGAAGTTAGCTACTTACTAAAAAGTTTTTTGCTCTTCCCGCCAGCCGCATATGAAGCACTGGTAGGTTCTGAGGTCTTTAAAACACTTTAAGCGACACTCCAGAATAGTGAGAGGAATCGTGTACGAGATAAATATATAAATCAGGAAAAGGTTTTCAGCAGTGGAATCAGCAGTTCTAGGGAAAGTACATAAGGATGACATTCTGTTTGTTAAAGTAAGGTGAGTAATTTTAGGCATCTTTCATCTCTAGTTATCTTCCCATTGTGCAGTGAAGCCAGAAATTTGGTTTCAGAATATAGCGACCTCTACATTAAAAAAATCATATGATGTTTTGCACTGTCTAGGTACCTTTGGTTTAGTGTCAGAAATCTGGGGAATGTATATGGGGTTACACATATGATGACTGCAGCATGTGCACCATTGAAATCAGTCCCCCAGCCATGTTAAGCGTCAGGGGTTAGGAAGCCATATTGAGATGAAACCATGTTGTTAAATAATAATAATAATTGTACAGATCCTTCATTTCTCGGTTGCTTTTAAAATGAAAGTGCAGTTTCAGTAATCAGTAACAAAAGTAGAATATAAATAAATGATCTGGTAATGAAGTAAATTAAGGACAGAGAGGGAACGGCACTCAAATATGATTAATTCAAATATGTGTCTGGTGAGAGGCAGATCGTCCGACAGACTGTGACCAACTGACACACACACACACACACACACACACACACACACACACACACACACACACACACACACACACACACACACACACGCATCAGACAAGGATAGGGTAGCCCATGCCAGCGGCTTGATTAAAACAGCCATGTAAACAAGCAAATCGATTTTGGGACCATTACAGACAGATGAGCAGACAGATGGACAGAGGGACACAGGGACAGAGACAAAACAGTTAATTGCAGGCGTTTAGTATAGCAGGCAGCATTCCCGCTCACTCGACGGTGGGCTTTCTCTGTGGCCATTGTGGGGACACAAAAATATATTGAGGGAGTTTTGCTTAAAGAGAGAGAGAGAGAGAGAGAGATACAAGACAACATTATATTTCCATGTTTGTCGTTTTTCCAGAACAGGACAGGGAGCAGTTCTTCTCTCTTACTCACTTACGCTCTCTGTCTAGAAACTCATCTTCAGCCATTTTGATGACACTGAATGAGAGTACAATCTCTCTCCCTCTCTCTCTCTTTCTCTATCCCTCGCTCTCTCCCTACGTGGCTTGGATTGGTTGCAGGCAGGAACGAAGGAGGGAGTTGTGGAGGAGAGAGACAGTGCAGCTCACCGGAGAGAGAGACATGGCACGTTTTGCAGAAAAAGAAATCCGGTGTGAAAGCAGTCCTTTTCAGTTTTCACTTTTTTCTTTTCAGTACTCTGCTCCGTTCCTTTTTTTTCCCCTCACCAAAATCCTCTGTTAAGCTTCTACTGTTTTGTGCAACACTCTCTCTCTCTTTCTCCCTCTCTCTCATTCTCTCTCGGTATCTCCCACTCTCCTTTCGTTCTCTCTCCCTTCGTAACAAACTTTTGCTCAGCTTTTTCAGGTCGCGTTTAATTTTTTCCTTCTCCGATCCCCTGTTAAGTTTTATTCATGGCAGTCAAAGACAATGGGAACCGTGCACATTTTGGCACCGTTGAGGAGAATCAGAACTGCAGCCAAGGAGCCTGCTGTGATCCAAAAAACTCGAGCACAGCGAAGCGTCAAAAAAAAAAAAAAAAAAAAAAAAAAAAAAAAACACCACCCTTTCCTTTGCTTGGTCACAAATTCCACTTTCCCTGTAGCCTGGGCAGTGTTGAAACTCCTCCTCAACCACATCTCACCGCATTCGACCTTTCCGCCTTTTCCCTCTCTTCCTCTTCTACGGAACCTTTTTTTCAGAACCCGCGTTCAGGGTTTTTTCGTCTCCGCTGGTAAATGTGGACAGGAGCCGCTGCCCAGGAGGGCAACTGAAGGGACAGTGGGGTTTTTCAGGTTTTTTTTTTTTTTTTGCCGATTATTTGGCCATACTGGGTTGTTGATGTAGTGCCGGGACTTTGGGCTGCTGTTTGTAGTTGTAGGTTTCTGTGTACGCTCCCCGTTCAGGTCTGGACATGTCTCTGTATTAAATGATTTGATTTTGTAACTAAACCTTGTACACTGTGTTCTAATGTGCTGTGTCCGTTTTCTCATTCCAGATTTTTAAACAAATTTTGGCAACGGAATCGGCCTAGTCTGCGCCCCAAGCCTATCTCTGTGTTATGGCCAAGAGAAGACTGAATGCTCCTTTTCGGACCGCACTAGTCAGTACCACTGCCACCTCACGCCACCTTCCTCTGCCGGTATGCTCCTTTTTCTTCTGCCTTTTTTTTCCTCTCCATTCAGCTCATTTTCAGCTCATGCCTCTCCAACACAAAATGTTTTTTAGACTCATCGCATTTAAGATTCGGTCCAATATTTGCGTTCGTCCGCTCAAATGTCAAAAACGCTGGCAAGATCGGAATTCGATGTTTTTTAAAAAAATATTTGCCCAAAGATTCTACATGAAACATGATTGAAATCTAATTTCTAATCTTCACTAACGTTACTATTGAAGTACATGTATGTGAATCTGTGATATATGTCTAGGCCCGCTGAATATATGAAGCACTTTAATAAACAGGTTCGGTTGAAGCTGTGTGTGTTCTTGCTGATTCGTACAGCATCTGTATTAACTGGGTTGGCAAAAGCACAAGGCTAAAAACTGCGCTAACCAACCCATCATTTTTTTTCCAGGGTCGTCTGACAATTCAAATAATACATGTTTGCTTTTTTCTCGAAATAGGACAAATATTACCCAGATAGCTTCTGCTCAGAATCGCAAAACTCACTAAAGTGTGGATTACATTGTCTGATTTCTCTAATGCAATGGCAGCTACAGCTTACAGCTTGCGCCATTGGTGCAGACTTTACATTTTATGTTGCTAATAAAAAAGCAACTGATAACGCAAAAGAAGAAGATGCTTTATATTTACGGTCCAGGCCAACAAAATTGATCAAATACTGAAATGAAGATCAACTACATAGCAAACACTGAGTATATTGATTCATTTGGATGCTAACCTAATACAGTTGGTAGCTATTAGTCTTAGAGCTTTGTTTGATATTTGTGGATTTTCTAAAAACCTTGGAGATGTACTATCACAGTACTCGCTAAAATGTAAGCCCACTGCAGTAAGTGGAGGCTTGCAATACTGCTGCATTTTTGTTAGTTGCTAGCACCCAGCTAACATGTGGCCATGACTTTCAACGTGACCTTCACACTACGCTGTTCCTGATGTGAGGAGGCAGGAATTTGGCATGGCACGAATTCATGGCGATATCCAAAATTCTTTAAGACATTTTTCGCAAGTTTTTAAACCTGTTCTTCACATTCATTTTCATTTGGCAGCACACGTGCATCCACTTCATATTTGGTTTTGCTTTATTGAAAATGATAGTATTTGTTAACGAATTGGTGCAACATCCCAGCTTGTGGTTTGAATTTTTTTTTTGAGCTTTTTTCACATTATAGCATCAGTCTTTCACTTTCATCAGCATTTGCATGTTGTGTCTTAGCTGTTCTAACAGCCTGCACATGTTGCATGCAGAACGTAGTTTAACTCGTATCATAATGAGTGAACAGCATTATGGCTTTGACCAGTTTTAAGCAATATATCGATACAAAAAGCATAGCCCTGACCAGTCTTTCAGTTGTTTTTTTTTTTTTTCGTCTTTTTTGAATTTTTAATTGTTTACAGAATTTGGTAGATGAAACGAATATCTGAAATGGCCAAATAGGTGCATTACCATTTTGTACTTTAGTTGAGTGCATTTAGACATGTTTCTCTTTTGTGTGCTGTAGTCCCAAAACAACCTGACCACACCCTAACGTAATGCATCTTTTGTTAGCGTGCTTCGTCCCTTGTTTAGGGGCTGTTCCCTTTAATGGTGGATGGTCTGGTACAGAGAAAGGAGAAGGATTCACCTCATTCAGAGCAACACTGCCAGCTGCCACAAACCCGTAGATCCGAACTTGTGGTAACTCTGGGCACAAGCTCGCGTCTACAGGTATGTGTCTGCGAGGTCACTGTGACGCCATTCTTCCCCCAGCAACAGCTGCCATATTCTGGAAATTTCCATTAGTGATACACAGTAATGCGTTGATAAAAGCTCTATATCAAAAAGAAAAGCAGAATCGTGTGTCATTATACAAATTATTTGAGGTAGCTAAAATGTGCACCAAATTGTGCATTGATATAAAGTTTACATCATGTTGCCAAATGGCACATTGATATATAACCTTGTGTGGGATTGCCCAAAGGAGTAATAACATAAATTCTACATATATGAGACAATAAGGACAGTATTTTTAACTCTTGGTAAGACTGCCAAATGATGCACCGAGTATTGACTTTTATTTAAGATATAAGATCACTCCATAATTGTTATTGATATTAATTTTAAGCTGAATTTCCCAAAGTTGCAATGGTATAAGCTCCATTTTTCCCATTGGTGCATTGCTATTAGTTTGATATGAGCTCGCCACAATGGTACATTCTTTTAAATTCAAAGTGTGATCGCCAGATGTTGCATTGATATAATATGTGTATTGGATCGCCCAATGCTATATAGATATTGCTTTTAAGTAAGACCGTCCAATAGCGATCTATTAGATCTATAACAGAATTAATTGATATTAATTCTGTTTAAGATCACCAAATGGCATACTTCCAGGTGAGACTGCTCAAAGTTTCATTGATATATAATCCCTATGTGGGATCGTTCAATGGAGAATCAATACAAAATCTATATGAGTCAGCAAAAAGGCTTTCATTCTGACTGTAAGATTGCCAAGTGGTGCACCAGTTATTGATATTAATTTAATTTTAAAATATAAGATCATCCAATTGTGTACAGGAGGAATTGCCAAATAGTGCAAGGGTGTGAGTTCCATTTGAGATGCACTGGTGCAATGCTATGAATTTGGTGTGAGCTTGCCGCAATGGTACATTAATTTACATAATTTACATGTGATTGTCAAATGTTGCATTGGTATAAGGTCTGAATAAAATTGGGCAGTGGTATATTGATATGAATTTTATTAATTCCACTGGGAACTGCCCAGGGGTGCATTGATATACACATATTCTACATGTGTCACCCACTCATGTATTTAGATGGTACGTTCTATTTGAGATGGTACGTTGATATGAATTCTAATATGAGAGTGATGTGCCGCTTATAATGACGCTCACAGGTTTTATGTTTTCCATTTAAAAAGACCTATAAGTGCCTAAACCTTGACTCTTCATCCCTGTCTCCTTGGTTTCTCCTTGGTTCTTCATGGATGTGATGCTGTTGTCTCGGGATGAGGTAGTAGGTTGTATAGTTTAGAATAATACCGTCGAAGATAACTGTACAGCCTCCTAGCTTTCCCCGAGTAGACGCCCTGCATTCTGCTGACACCCTGACTAGACATATGCCGCAACAGCAATATTTTTGGTGATACATTTCATGTTTATTGCTGCATCTAAGTGACTAAATATAGTGCAAAGTGCTGATATTTTTAACTGAAGTGGAGAGAAACAATGTTTTTAAACAATTTGTCATCAGTCTGTAATCCATTATGTATTTAAGTCATTGTTAATTTTTGCTTATCTAGTAAAAGGTGTGAAGTTTATTATAACACAATAACGACTTTTATTCCAAGCAACTTGTGAAAGTGTATCATTTTTTTTTTTGCAGTTATGCGCTAATGTAATTGTTTAATGTAGTTTATCAATTCTTAAAGCAAACATGTCAAACTGATTTCTATTTCAATTTTTTTTTCTATTTCTATTTATATCTTGTGATTGCTTTTCTACATGGGCAGACATGCACTTCGTTGACAGACTACCGTATTCCGTTTAATGATCCCATTTCCTAATGGATATGATGTTGAGAAATGGCAGGTGTGTGTTCACTATTGCTAAATTAAGTATACCATCTTTTCTTGTCATAGCAAACTACCTGAAATTATCGAACGCCTTTCTATAAATTCAGTGAAAGTGTCAGAGTCAAACACATAAACTCGTTCCCGGTGAAAGCGTTCTGAAAAGGAGTTGTTCTCAAACCTAGTTTGTTTAGTCCGATTTTGTTTGCAGCTAGGAACATGCAAACTGAACATGCCTTATGGAAATATTTGTATTTTAGATGACAATTCTTGGCAGTTAACAAGGCGATTTGTTTTTTCCGGAAATGGACAGACGAGGAGTGTGTGGATGTGTGTGAGATTGGGCAGTTGTGTTGCCACTCCTCTATCCTGCAGTCTAATGCGTCAAACAAAAGAGGCGAGCCAAATAATGCAGGACTGACTGGCACACCTGTCATAAACTGCACTTTGTGTGTGTGGGCATGCATCGTGTTGGGCAGTGCCATTTTGTGTCGTGTGGTAAAGCACAGCCCAGGTGTGTGTACACACTGTGGGTGTGGTGTTTGTGTGTTTGGCTGGTGGTAATTTTGCTCAAGCTATGAAAGTTTATTCATTTATACATGTGCAAGCATGCCATCATCATGCATTTCTGCTAGCTTGGCAACTTTTACTGAGAGATGCAAGAGTGCCACAGAAAGACATTTTAAAGCCACCTTCATATATTTCGGTCCCAATAGGAAGAATTAAAAGTATTCCAGCTGTTAGCACATAGTGTGTTGCTGCCCTCTAATTAGTAAAACCACCCAGTCTCACTGATTCATGCTTTTGGGAATAGCTTTGTCATGTGGCTCAGATAAGAGGATGATTATCTCAGATAAGACATGCTTGATTTAACACCTAAAATCACCAACACCATCTGTCTGTTTTAAAAAAAAATGCCCAGAATGCCACAGGGCATACGTTTTGTAGCCAAATATGTGCAAAGTTCAACCTTCTTTGCACCAAAACACAGCTCCAAAAACAGCTTTGAACCTCCTGAACCTAAAGAGCTCCAGAAACCAAAACCTCAGGCTGGTGCACTATTGCATGCACACACCGCCCAATCTGTTTGGCTCTGCTATTCTGAACACCGTCAATGGGTTTCGGAGCTTTATATTTATAACACACACAATTTCCGAAATATTCACCACTCTTGGTGGAAGTGCAGTGCAGTTATCAAATTTCTCACTGCAGTAGTAGTAGACTTGGTAGTGAATATTGAAATGAAAAGGGAAGCATTGTCGAGATTTGAAACATAATCTCAAGAGTGTTTGGATTAAGTTAAAAAATATACAATTTATATGTAATAAAGTGGATATATGCTTGCCAGCAGCAGAAATGCTTATTAATGCACGACGTTCATTTTGGTGCAACGTGGAATTATGCAGCACGAAGAGCACTGAATTGCCTGAAACAAACATTATTTGTTTGTTCGTTCGTTTGTTTGCTTATATGCAGCAGCAGCAGTAGTATTTGTTTATTTATTTATTTATTGTGGTGTATTTAGGTGATTTAATTGTTTACTTATTTATTGTGGAGCATTTAGGTGATTTAATTTTTTCTTGTTAAATGAATAGTGTGTGTGTGTGTGTGTGTGTGTGTGTGTGTGTGTGTGTGTGTGTGTGTGTGTGTGTGTGTGTGTGTGTGTGTTTTCTTCCTCACCTGCAGTAGTAGTTGAGGCGCAGTTGAGGGCCCCCTGTTGACTGCTTTGGGTGTTTGCTTTATTTTGATGTCTATCTGGTGTATAGTCCTTTTCCCAACCTAACACACATTTATCTGCAATTCATCAACTAACGTTTACGCCAAGAAACCGGTGGGAGTGTATCGTGTCGTTTCAAATATGACCCGAACACTGCAATTTTGATAAAACCGGGCACGGTGGCACTTCCCGACACGACCGAGGACATGTAGAAAGCAGTTAATGTAATTAATGTAATTATACGGAATGATGATTAGATGTATTGATGGCTGCAGGGGCAACATGATCACACACAACGTGTATGAACTCTTCAGTCTTATCGTTCGTATAAATTTCAATTGTTAACTGCCTAATTTAACATTTCCTGAACCCTTAATTACACACTCGGTCCATTTTGTCAGTTAGGTTCCACCTCCCTAATATTCCCCAGTATATTATTTGCAATTTCTGTTAGATATGTAAGTGCAAAATAATGATTTAGGCCTACAGTTCGATGTGAACAGCATCGTGTGCTTCATTTACAGTAGTAAATAAACCATGTTCTGTAAGTTGGATCACAAGCCATGTGAAGCTGATAATTGGCAAACAAATTCAATGGAACAAATTGGCTTTGGGTGTCGAAAGACAATAGAGAGAGTGAGAGAGTGTTAGATGTGTGTATTATATGTAGAGTAGATTTACAGTTTTATATATATGTATATATGTGTGTGTGTGTGTATATATGTATAATGTATGTATGTATATGCTCAGATATCCAACTATAGCTGTTATAGATTCTGTTATATTCATCTCAGGAATGTCATATATATTAGTTAGATTTATCATAAAACGTCACATACCATATAGATTATGGATTATATTGCTAGTATTATGTTACATATTACATAGACTATATTACAATATTGCATTGCTTTTATAACTGTAGTGTTTGTTGAGTTTTCAATTGTTTTCTGCTTGAATGTATGGATTTATTGGATGGATTTACTGTTTCATTTTTATTTAGTTATTCCCATCTATTATTATTATCAATATTATTAATCCGTTACTATTATTTTTGTTTCATTGGCATTTGATTATTTGAATTTGTTTTTTATTATCAATGTAAAATATTGGCAAGACTGAAAGGCAAAGCAGGCATAGCAATAATGCAAACTTTGACTATAGGGGGAGAGAGAGAGAGAGAGAGAGAGAGAGAGAGAGAGAGAGAGAGAAAGAGAGAGAGCACGAGTGCATGCTCAGACATCCATTCTGTCGTTGATTAGGGCCTGCTCTCAGTTGGCCGTCAGAAAGCCTCCTTCTCTGGAATCTCCCTCCATCCCCATTTTGTCCCTCCTCTCCTCTCTTGTCCTCTCCTCGTCTCTCTTCCCCTCTTCCATCATTCCTTCTCAATCCGTTTTGCTCTCTTTCTTATCCCTCTGTGATGAGACAACAAATACCAGGTGATATTAAATGTAAGCCAAGCACATCACACAGTTCTGTTTGCTGTGCCTCAGTCTCTGCTTTTATCCACTCCCTCCCTCCCTACCTTCCTCCTTCCATGTTCCCTCATGTGCGCTCTCTCTCTCTCTCTCTCTCTCTCACTCCCTCACTCCCTCCCTCCCTCTCTCTCTCTCTCTCTCTCTCTCTCTCATTAGTGCCCTCCCTCTCACTATTGTAAGTCCCTCCTTCCCTCTCTGCTCCAATCTCTAGTAGGAAAAGAAGGAGTGAGAGTGGTTGATAGAGAGAGAGAGAGAGAGAGAGAGAAAGAGAGAGAGTGCGAGAATGAGAGGAATAATGTTAGACGACGGGGGAAATTCCGAACTTTTTTTTTTTCAGGGAAACTTGAAAGAGAAAGGACAAAAACGGCAAGAACGGCTTCTTTCATCATGCTCATTTCTCCCTTTTATACATCCTCCCACTTTCCTTTTTTTCCCTTTTTGATCTCCCTCTTTCATTTTTGTCTCTCTGTCTCTGTTCTTCTATCCGTCTCTCTGTGTCTTTCTCTCCGGGGGTAGTGGGCCTCCTTGCACTAACTGGTATCAGCTGTGGAAGGAAATGGAGGGATGATTTCCATTCCTCTATCAGTTCTTTCTCCGTTCATTTCTGTCTGTTCATCAGAGAGGGAGAGAGAGAGAGAATCCCAAGTGTAAAGAGAGAGAGAGAAAGAGAGAGAGCGAGAGGCAAATGCAGGATTAATGAATGGGATGGGTAGGAAGAAGACAAGACAGGAAGGAAAACAGCTGAAGCATTCTTTTAGTTGATTCTCTCCTCTTTTTTAATGTGTGTCTGTGATTTTCTACCTGCAACAGCAACTCGGCTGTTCTTCAACCTCCAGCGTGAATCTGCAGCACCAGCACACGTGATACATGGGGTGAGAGACAGTGTGTAAATGTGTGTGCGTGTGTGTGTGTGTGTGTGTGTGTGTGTGTGTGTGTGTGTAAATACATGTACTTTGCTTCATGTCATAGAGAGAAAGAGAAAGACATTATTAAGACGTTATTAACCAGTTATCCTATTTTATTATCCTTTAGTACTGGTTGCCTCTCTCTCTCTCTCTCTCTCTCTCTCTCTCTCTGTCTCTCTCTCTCTGTCTGTCTGTCTCTTTCTCGCCCACTGTCTCAATTAATTCTAAAGCCTACAGGTATTTATTGCATATCATTTCTCTTCCATATACATATATTTATTGTCCTAATTGTTCCTCATTTCCTGGAATCAGTTTTAAATTTCCCTCCATTTTTCCCTTAGCATACACCTCTCTCTCTCTCTCTCTCTCTCTCTCTCTCTCTCTCTCTCCATCTTTCTTCAGACTTGGTCTACCTCACACTCACATTCTCCTCTCTCTCTCTCTCTCTCTCTCCCTCTCTCTCTCTCTCTCTCTCTCTCGCTCTCTCTCTCTCGCTCTCTCTCTTCGCTCTCTTTGCTTTCCGCTCCAGACAGTGGTCAGACATCAGCTGTCTGATCGCGCGCTCTCCTTCTCTCCCCTTCACTGTCCTTTGTTTCTTCTTGATCGTCTCTCTGTCCTTTCTGTGATTCAATAATATGAACGCCTGAGGGAATTACCTTCCATCTCCATCCCTTCCTACCTATCTGTCTTCTTCCTCTCATTCTTTCTCTCTGTCAGACATGCAGCAATTGCGGCACCCAGACGTTCACCAGAGTAAGTCAGTCTTTTTTTCTTGCTCGGCGCGTTTGTAAGTGTAATCTGCAGCTTTTACTTAGAGACCGAGCCTCGATGCATAAGATGCACAAGGCTGTGATTTGTCGTGTGACTGTTTATCGGCATGTGTGTGTGTGTGTGAGGTTGTCTTCCTCTTCATCACAGTTACAAGCTCTTTATATACGGGAGAAAAGCATAAATAATTAAACATCATGATTTCTGATGTGTGTGTATAGTACATTATATTATTGTGTCTGTATATGAGTGTGTGAATCTCATTCATTAGTGTGTGTGTGTGTGTGTGTGTGTGGCCGGCACGCGGTGTCTGTGTGTGGCGCCGCTCCTCCACGCATGTATGTGTGTGTGTGTGTGTGTGTGTGTGTGTATGAGATGGCTGCATGTCTTTGTGCGATACATGATCGCCGTTTGTGTAGGAGTTGACTATTACACTACCCTGGAAGACTGAGAGACAAAAAACATGCAATAAAAAAGACAAGAATGCAGGAAGAAACAGAAATAATAGATAAAGGGAAGATGGAAGCATGGAAGCGTGATGGACAGCAGTGGCGCTGGCACAGGAATGGCGGCCCCTCTCGCTTTCTTCCTGCACCTCTTTTTTTCTTTCTCCATAATGGACTGTGCCTCTCTTCTTCCCTGAGACCCTAACTTGTGACGTTGTGACTCGAGGTCCACGGGTTGGGTTCTCGGGAGCTGTGAGGGGCGCCTGAGCTTCGAACCGAACTGGAGAGAGACGAAAGATGGGGTGAAACATTTTAAGCACAGGGGTGAAAGATATCCTCGTGTTAAAATGGATGGAAAGGCTTTTTGGTTGCTAAATGTTGGCCATAGAGTCATGTGATAGAGACAGAGAGGGAGAGCGACAGAGAGGGAGAGCGAGAGAGAGAGAGGAATGGGTGTTGAGTTTGGCCCAAACATAGCTTAGAATGTGAGTCAGGAGACTGAAATGGCTGTGTGTGTGTGTGTGTGTGTGTGTGTGTGTGTGTGTGTGTGTGTGTGTGTGTGTGTGTGTGTGTGTGTGTNTTTACATGTAAATAATAAACACTGTCTGTGTGTGTGTGTGTGTGTGTGTGTGTGTGTGTGTGTGTGTGTGTGTGTGTGTGTGTGTGTGTGTGTAAGTAACAGCATCTGTAACACCCTAGGTCCACACCCAGATCTGCATGTGCGCATCTGTAAAAATGTTCTGTGTCTCCACTGATTTCCTGCATATGTGTATATATGTATATATATATGTGTGTGTGTGTGTGTGTGTGTGTGTGTGTGTGTGTGTGTGTGTATTTATGTGTATGTGTTTGTGTTTTGCTGTCCTGAGAGCAGCACAACGTACTGTTGAGAGCGTGATCCTGAAGGCTCGGTACATTTGTGTTTGACCTCACAATACCTTTCAGCAAGTGTGTGTGTGTGTGTGTGTGTGTGTGTGTGTGTGTGTGTGTGTGTGTGTGTAAAGATGTGTGATGAACATTGCTGTTGTTAAAAATGATACTCCTGTTTTTTTTCTTTTCCCTTAATCTCTGTCATGTATCTGTAGTGTATGTGTTATTACACACCAATTTCACTTATAATGGAAGTCTATGAACTGTTTATTAAATGATGCCAATATATCAACTTTATACTACAAATCCAAACCTCATAGTCTTTATCCGTAAATGTCTTAGGACGTGAGACATTCAGAAAAAGCCTTACCAAAGCGACTCTTATAGAACTTTCCTACACTGGAGCAATACAGTAGATGCTTACATTTCCCAGTAAGGTTTTGTGGTTTCAGAGCCACACATCTACCACAGATTCCTCCATCTGAAAAAGTAGTTCCCCCTCTGGAAGGACGTATTATGCTACCTTTTCTTAGCTACCTTTAACTGAATTAATGTGCAAAATGTACAAAAAAAGTGTTTTGCATAAATATTTATTAACGGAATTTATCTCAGACTTGCTTCGGTTTAGATTTTTCCATTTTTGTCATGTTTGTATAATCGGTTATACCCAACAGATGTGACCGAGATTAGGTTTTCCTTCGATGGGCGCAGAAGCATAATCATCTCTGCGCTTGTTTTTGTGAAAATCGAGAAAAATATTCGGTGCGTAGACATCATAATGAAACCCAAGGGCTATCCGATCATTCGTTCGTTGGTTGCACAGTAAAAAAAACGTCATGAATAAATGGCCGCCATGATGCGGAGAGCGAATCGGTGCAGGTCCTGATGCGGTTGAGCGGATCGACGTATCGACATAGCGTGCTCGGATCTGAGGCAGCATGGCGCCTTTCATGTGCCTGTCCCTGCGTGTGCATGTGATTCTTGGGCCTGCTGCGTAAGATGGAGTTCTATCACCTCGGCGTGGTTCCAAATGACACCCTTCTCCCTCTCTAGTGCCCTATGGCGTATGCTCCCCTCAGTGGAGGCTTCTTTTGAGTCAGAAAGGGAGTAGAGATAAGTCATTTGAAACACAGCCACCGAGGCAGCCTGGTCTGTAACACAGCGATACATGGGCGCTTTTCTCACTGACACAAAAACACACAAACTTTATACTGACAGGGAGTATAATGTACAAGACAGTACTACTAGTGGTAGTTTATAATTTAATTCTGTAATTAAATGATAGCATTTTTACTTTACTATCATGGGATATATCTAATGTGAGCTTTTCCTTGTTGTGTCAAGGCATCTTTTATGCAATATCATTAAATATATGTCTAATTTTAAAAAAGTTGAAAATACAAAGGACCTTTTTGAGGCGGTACTTTCTCAAAATCGAAGCTTCAATATTTAATTACAGAGCTAATCTTAGTAATTATGATTCTCATCCCACTCGTTAGTTAAGTCGATGAGAAATGGGGAAATTATTTTTAGCTTCCACCATTTTGATCTTGAGGTAATTTGTGATTGTATGCAATATTGGATATGGATACTATATATAGACAGTAATATATAGAGAGGGTTAGTGATATGACATGCATCATTTGTGTGTGTGTGTGTGTGTGTGTGTGTGTGTGTGTGTGTGTTTTGTTGAATGTGGATTTTTCCATTGCCCTACTTTACTATATGAAGACTGCAATAATACAATAGGTCATGAAAGAAGAGACAGTGAGAGATCATAAAGTAGAGAGACTTAGGGATGAGCGGTGCAGCAAAAATATCACCACAGCAGTGGACGGCACATTCCCAAAACGTGACAATAACACGTTAACTAACAAAGTGCCAGAAAACAGCAGCACCAAAAAAAAAACTATGAAAAAAACTTTCGTTTCAATTTTTCATAACTATGAATTACTAATAATCATCCATATATATGGGAGGAATGTATGCTGTAATGTATGTGTGAGGATAATGAGTGTATGCAGTTGGTGTGTGTCTTATACACACATATACGTATACATACATATACATATACATATACACGCTGCGTGTGTGTGTGTGTGTGTGTGTGTGTGAAAGAGAGTGAGAGAGAGAGAGAGATAGAGAGCAGTACAGTAGGAGTGTGGGAGAGCTGTCTCCATTGTTCTAGTGATTGTCCTCTTCCTCAGCCTGTATCTGAAACTCTCATACACTAGATCTGTGTGTGTGTGTGTGTGTGTGTGTGTGTGTGTGTGTGTGTGTGTGTGTGTGTGTGTGTGAGTACTGGAGACAGCAAGACGATATATAGACAGTGTCCAGATTCTGAGGCTATACTATATTCTAGGTGTCAGGAATTAAAGCAAAGCTTTCTCTCTCTCTCTCTCTCTCTCTCTCTCTCTCTCTCTCTCTCTCTCTCTCTCTGTCTCTCTCTCTCTCTCTCTGTTTCGCTGTCTCTCTCTCTCTCTCTCTCTCTCTCTGTCTCTCTCTCTGTCTCTCTCTCTCTCTCTCTCTCTCTCTCTGTTTCGCTGTCTCTCTCTGTCTCTCTCTCTCTCTCTCTCTCTGTTTCGCTGTCTCTCTCTCTCTCTCTTTGTTTCGCTGTCTCTCTGTCTCTCTCTCTCTCTCTCTCTCTATGTAATGTACTGGAAGGTGGGAGCACATAAATTATATTAAAGGTACAATACTGTAACTATTCAAATAATAGTACATACTGTGTAGTCCATAATCATCAGAGCCCTTCATGAAAATGGGAAAAAATGAATATGTATAATATGTAACATGAATAACACATGTAATGAGTGTTGCTTTGGCAACACTATATTTGAAGGATACATGCACTGGGCCTTCATAACATATGATTAAGCATGGCATAACTAGTTTATAAAGCATTACTACAGGATTTCTATTAGCCTGTCAAAACCTGTGAAATGATATTTTTTTGTAATGTATATTGCATATTTTATGCATATTGCTTTGTGTTTACATGAAAGAGAGAAGAACCCTCAATTACCAATATGGGTTGACTGTTCATTTACATTTATTCGTTTGGCTGATGTTTTAATCAAAGCAGCTTCAAATGAGACAGGACACAGTTGAGCAATTACAAGTTAAGGGCCTTGCTCAAGGTGCTTCAACCTCCAGCTGTCTGATCAGTAGTTTAATGTCTTTAACCAATACCGTCACTGACCCACTGTCCCAGACTGTTGGACTGCTAAATTATTTTAATCAAATATTTGAAGTTATATTTTGTCTCTATTTCACATTCATGAAGTACTGAGTAATCATCTGTGAAGTGTCTACCTGTCATATAACCTTTTGGGAGGTGTCTTTACTGTATCTCTTATATGAGTATGAAATTGAACGCTCTTCAGCTGAAGTGCTAATAGCCCATTTGCAAAGCTATACCCTTCCAGTAAAACCTCACTTATTTATAAAGTCCATATGGCTGTCGGTTGAATGATTTTTATTGTCCTCAAAAGTGGTAATTCATTTTCATTAATAACACTGAAGCTCTATGTGTACCTTCTACAACTTCCTTGAAGTGTCATAACTGTGCTGTTAGTAAAACAAGCTTGTAAGATAAAAATAAAAAATAGAGTAATAATGGCTCTCTATCAATGTACCCATAATGATGAGTGGGGGCCGTTCTTTATTTTCAATTTCATGTAAAGACAAAATCACGTAATCAAGTATCACCTCTTGAGTTTTAACATAAACTTTCCATAAATTCTTCAGCATTGCTTTGTAAAAGATTTGTGCATGCTTATGAATGTAATGAAGACACTGTACAGTATATCTGTACCCTTTATATAAAGTGTTCTTTTCATTTTAATATTATGGGGATGCTGCATAATTTTATTTTAACACAATTAAAATAAATCTATGCTCTTCTTTGTCTGGAAATTCTCTGCAAAATACTGGATTCAGGTTTTGGATTAAAATATCTTGCCACTTAGATCCCCGCAGGAGCCTCAGGACCACCAGCCGCAAAACAAACTCAACAAATCAATTATCCACCCCATACTTTGCTTTGGGTTTGTTTGCTTCTCTTGCATGCCTTTACCTTTATCATGCGAAGGGCATTTTGTTTTCTTACTGTTTAGTTTTTCATTTTTTCACTATCATCAGGGTGTAATGTAAATGTGGCAATAAATATGCACCACGCCACTGTTCCATGAGACACTGGAAAATGGTAGAAATACCTGCACTTTCAGCATGGTCTTTGATTTCTGGTTCTACATCACTTGAGTACATAATTCGGATCAATTAGAGATGCTCACGGGACTGCGGGTCGGACAAGGCACATACTAAAGATGCTGTAAATGCTTCGCTCAGTGCCGCAAATTCATGCTTTTTTTGTTTTGTTTTTTTTTTTTCCCCAAATGCTATGCGAGCCTTTCTGGCAAGGCTTCTAAAAAAAAAGAAAAGAAAAAGAAAATGAATAGTGTCTTAGGATAAGTATACACATAAACATAGAAACATAGGTAAGTAGACGTATTACATAAGTATAAACCAATGTAGGGATGACCTCATGTATTTTTTATATCCATTAGTTCAACAATGATATGTCTCTTATAAAATCAGGAGGATTTGGCATTTCCGCTCTGCAGAGGTCACTCGGGTGCTTGTTCAGTCCTTTCAGTCATTTCATTTAGACTACTGCAACTCGCCCCTGGCATGTCTTCCCATATGTGCGATCTGACCCCTGCAACTGACCCAGAATGAAGCCGCATGACTTGTTTTCAATCTTCCCAAGTGCTCCAACATCACTCCATTGCTGTGTTCCTCCACTGGCTCACTGTAGCGGCTCACGGGTTTAAAACACCGATGCTTGTCCACAAAGCGAAAAAAATGTTAATGCCGCAGCAACCGTGCCCCCAAAACACTGATACCCCTCCTCTCTTTCCCAGAAAGGGAGTGATGCAACAGTTCTTTCTTCCCATCAACCAAGTAATGGAGCTGAAGTGACTCACCTGAGCGTGGCTGCACCATGTCCTTGATACTCTTGTCCATGGACATGAAGATGGATTAATAAATGGGGACATTAACGTAGGCCACTGTTCAAAGATCCTGTCTGTATTTCAGTACGTCGTTAGATAATATTACATGACAAAAACTATTTAATGCTGGCTTTTTTTGGCTTTTTTTCATCTAAACCACCTTGAACAAATTCAATAATAACTCAACCAACAATAATGTTTCTACTCATAAAATTTCATTTGTTTCGTAGAACCTGATTTTATTAATATCGTGCTGTAGTGCTTGACAGGTTTTCACTTTGAACATTTTGACTTGATCCACTGTTGACATTGTGATTGCTGGAGTTAACATAATGAGTGTTTGTATTTGAAAACTGATCCAACTAGACAGAAATGGCTTAAATGACACGCTGTGACATTTGTATTATGTTGATTTTTTTGGATGGATTTTTATTCTGAGGAAATAATAGACCGCAGGAACACAACTAAAACACAACTAAAACAAAAAAGACACACAAAAAAAATCCTCAATCAGGATGTTTTGTAAACTCCTGCTTGCTCTGCTGCTGGTTTGACATGCTGTAATTTGGTACACCGAGGACATTTATTTCATGTGAGTGCTTGATCTGCTGTGAAAATAAAAGACATCGCCATCAACAATGTAGGCTTCGGCTTTATTTCCCCCAGATGAATTCCGCTATTAGGAGTGATTTATTCACCACCTATTATTTGAAGAGCCCTAATTTTTCTGATTGACATTTGCTTTGTGTCGGAGCAAAAGTGTCAGCTAGTGTATGAGTGGCTGTATGGACGAGGGCCAGACGTGCTCTGTTTGAGTTATTCACCCCAGCTTGCTTTCAGTAAACACTGTCAGCTAGCTTTCAGCCTGGTGGTACCTGGGGTTCAGATATATCAGGTGTTTGTGTTACAAAGAGACACGTGCGGATGTGTACAAGAGAGAGAGAGAATAATGAGAATTAGAATGTTTTTGTTATACTTAAAATTACATTTTAACCCTTTGATGACACGGTTATCACTGGTCATCATATAAGATCTTGTAAATTCTATAAGGAATAAAATATGACAATAATTAATGATAATCAAATAATAATCCTATTGCTGTCAAAGTTTAATTTGCTATAACTACATGTACCAAAGAGTTTTATTCCTCTTATACTACAGCAATTTGTTAGTGATTCAAATTTGTAAAACGTCCCCCTTAGATTGTATGGAGCATCTGCCAAGCAAGTTCCTTTGCAAGTTGTTACTATAGAAACAATAACATATTAGAATGAATGCATTATTGTAAATCTACGATTTGAATTACAGCTGGCACTACTGTCAGAATCCTGCTTATATAGAAAATGCTAGAAAATTAGTCGTCACTTTCTGACCAATCAGAATAGAATACTACAGCACTAAGTTCTCATTTGTATCTTGAAGGAACAAGTGGAAAGTTTTGGCACAAGTGCAGATTCCAAACTAAATTTGTGTTTATAAGTAGACAAGTGTTGGAAAATATGCTGTTGCATGTAGGTTAGATTTTCTATAGTTAAAAACTATAAAAACAGACAATTTTCTTTTGGTTACTGAGGTTAAAGTTAGAGTTAGTTGTAGCCATAGCGCTATTTACCTACAGCTACAGTAATACAGACGTGAGTAGAAACATGCCAAAAGATAACCAAATCAATATAGAACCTGTGTGTCTTTCTCTGTATGTGTATGTGTGTGTCTTTCTTTCTTTATGAAAAATCATAGCTGAGGTGTTTACTGTTAAATACATAAATAAAACAATATGAGAAGGACAATTTTCATTTGTGAGGTAGAAACTTATTCTGCATCATAATTTAGAAAATGACTTCCTCTTATAACTCATTTAAAAAATTCCTCTCAGAGAGATTAGGTTGAAATGCAGAGCGAGCGAGAACTCTACAGCCTGTTCTGTTTGCTGTGCCTGTGGGTTTATATACTGTATATGGAAATATGCTGCTGCTGCAGGCAGGAAAGCAGGGAAAGAGGGAGGATGAACAGAGACCGAAAACGGAGGGATGGAGTGAAGAAGAGTGAGTGATATGGAAGGACGAAATTGAACTTGGCCTCAGAAGAGTTGCGGCTTCCTACAGCGAGAGAGAGTGAGGAGGTGGCGAGAGAGGCACTCCATGTGTGTCTGCCTCTTTTGTTGGAGAAGATGAAACCTTATGCAGTGCTGCAATCTAGCAAGAGCTGCAAGGGGGTAGTGTGCCGCTCCACGGGGAGAGGACGGCAGGAGCGATGAGGCGAGAGGATAACACCACTAAGAGAGTTTGTGTGGATGGATCAGGTCATATGCTAATAAAAACATTGCTGCATTCCCGCTGGGCTTTCGATTGTGTTTGGAGATGAGGGAGCAATGAGTGACAGCTGATAAAATAAGCTCAGGCTTCAGACATTTGGTGCTTCTGAACTGTTCGATTCCTGACTATGTATGCATGACTACAGAAATCCATAGGTGAATATTTATGGGGAGACAAAATGGAATGTAAATGCTAAAATACTAAAGATGAGAATCCTGTTGCACTGCACTCTGGGATGGATTAGTAAATCACTGGCCTGTGCGAGGGAATCTAAGCAGGTCACTTTCCCCACTTCCCACGCACAAACCAATGCACGGAGCCCTGATCAACCAGTACATGCACAATAAACTGTATATGTTAATCCACCACAAGTCCTTTATGAGTATTTTAGTAGTCTCAGCGCTAAGCAGATAGGACTCTTATCTTAGATTACCAGCTTCTTCCTTGCTTTTCACCTTGCAGACTTATCCACCAAACTGTCACATTCCTGTTGTTTAACAAGCTCTGACTCAATGTTGAGTTAGTTTGGAGTTCATTTTTAATTAAACCCATTATGGAAAAAGAACAGAACATTTTCTGGCTGCTCTTTTCTTTTTAAGTTTTCTTTTTCACTGACACGCTTAATTATGTTTTTTATTTTCATCCACTTATCTAACTGTAGTTAAAAACAGTTATGATCAAGTTCATCCCTTACTGTAAAGTCACGTGAATATTCAAATTCAAATTATTTACACGTGGTTGGTAGATACTTCATGTTTTGTTTCACGTATTTTCACTCGTCGTATGTTGTGATTTTTCGTGTCTGGTTTTTCCAATGATTAATTTATTTTCATATGCTAATTCTTCACATGACCACATACTATTCACATTCAATTCAATTCAATTC
>CM074971.1:8040847-8052030 GCA_037577455.1 Pangasius macronema | reverse complement strand
GAGGAAGAAACCTTGAGAGGAACCAGGCTCAAAAGGGAACTCATCCTCATCTGGGTGTAACGGATAGTGCGATTAAACATTCACATGATGCTTACTTGAGGTTATGTACAATTACAGTACCTGAATGTTGAAATGCACCTTCACGTGTTTTTCACATGTGAAATGTAAGTTATTTGTCCATAAGGAATAATAATTTGTATGATTCAATTTATGTGAAAAAAAAAATTGCAAGGATTACATATAGAGGCAGGATTACTTATGGCTTCATTTGCATTTATTCATTCATTTCCAGAGAGTGCTGGTCATTCACTCCCCCCACCTACAATCCCCTCGGGTCCGGCAGGGATTGTAGGTGTGGGAGTGAATGACCAGCGCTCTCTGCCACCCTCAATACCACGACTGAGGTNTTGGATGGGTTAAATGCAGAGCACAAATTCCGAGTATGGGTCACCACACTTGGCCACAAAGTCACTTCACTTCAGTCACTTCATTAATTGATCTAAATCCAACCTCATAGCCCTTGCTTGTTTGAATGTGTTTAGATTTCTTCACAAGATCAGGTTTGCCAATTCTAACCAGGTCTAAACACAATGCATTTCCTAAGCTAAGAATAACCCAATAAAGCATTCAGTAGAAATGGAAGCCCCTGGACCCAGCACCTGCATGTCTTAACCTTGACATGATTCTCAGCATGTCCTGAATCTCCAGTATAACTGCTTGGTCAATCTGAGGTTGTTTGCTATACTTGCTTGCTATGGGAGAATCTGCTGAGGCGTCGTTTTTCTAAGGTTGCCTGTACTCATTCTAGAGGTTTATTAAAATGTCATTTCTTTCTGATTCAGCTGTTGTTGGAATAAATTATGAGCTAATGTACTGTACTTACAGAACACCATTAATACTGTCAGCAAAAGACCGTGTTACTGCAAGTTTAAATTTAACGCTCTATTTTTGTGCCTGTATGAATGTAATTTCATGGTTACCTCCAGTGTGTTTCTAATTTGGGTGGGTGTGAAGCTATCTTTTTTTTTTCCTGTGAGCGCTCAGCTGCTATTTTGTGATCGGAAGTAAACACGCCTGCACTGATGTGGGTGGAGTGAGGCAACAGGTGGTGAGACATTTGAAATTTGCTGGAAGAGTGTGATATTCAATCCCACTCGTGTCCATAAATGTGCTTCTTACCACCTGCAGAGCCCCCACCTCATAGCACAGACGCAACGCCAAACGGTGTTTTTCTGACTTCAAGTTTAGGATTAAAAGTTTTGTTACATTTCTTACAACTTAGTTTGGGGACGTCAGAGTAGTGTCTACTGTCAATCAGGCAATTGTGCATCAATGTTAATTGAACAACAAAAGTAATTATACAACAGCTCAGTTGAATTCTTGAATCTGATTAGTCAGAAGGCGTTTATGTTAACAAACTTGTTCTAATATGTTGTCATTTCTATAGTAACAGCTCATACACAGGGACTTGTATGGCCGACACTCAACGTAATCTACGGCTAATAATAAACGGTGAAATTTTCTGTAAGGAGATGTTTATTTAAGGAGTCTTGAGTAACCTCAGCAACCAAAAGCGCTTTGTATGTGTGCTTTTGTATCTTTGTAGCGCTTTGTAGAGTCTTCAGGACAGAGGCGTTTGTTCTTCCTGGTTTCTTGGTGAGCTGACAGGTGTTTTTGTTGCTGTTGTTTGGTTTTATTAATTTCAAAAGAGAGAAATGACAAGAGACTGGTGAGGGGAAGACTTATTTATAACTGCTATAATGTAAATGATTATAGGAACTAACTTGTTTCATGTACATTCCTTAAGTAATTTGTTAACTACATGGAACTATAAATGAATAAAATTTATGCTGCATCATTGAATAATAAATAAAAAAGTTGTACTTGTGGGCAAATTGTTGTAGTAAAGAGGAAAACACTTTGGTACATGCTGTTAGTGAAAAATTGGGCCCCATCCTTCCACTCTGCCATTGATCATTTTCCTATAACAGCACATCCTGTCATGTTTTCTTCCTTCTATATATAAGAGACAAACATCTGGTATACTCTACATCATTTTGTTCATGATCATCGTTGGCCATTTGTCCATTTTCACGTTTATGCCTTCGGATCTTGGTATTAGTCTGGACAAAGTAGCTTCATAGTTTGAAATGTGTATAGTGTCAGTGGCAGGGTGTGTGTGATTAGTCAGAGGAGAGATAGCGCAGTGTGTCATTAGGCGTGCTGCTCAGGGGCTTGTCTCGGCTTGGGATTTGTGCAGGACTGATGGGGCTATGGGCCATGCTGCTAGAGGCTTGTGCTCCCTGGGCTCCCTTTGCACAAATCGATCTGCTCTGTTAATTGCAGTCATTGATCAGCTGCAGGCCTGACAGAGGCACTTTCAGCAGGACTGAGCTCTGTGAGGGAGAGCAGCAGGAGAGGCCACTGTATTTACCAAAACTGTAATAAACTTCCACTGGAAATCACCAAACAGCCAATGGAAACATCACAAAGCATGTTCCCACAGCAGGGCTTTCACTCAGACAGCCTCAGTCATAACTCTGGGGAAAATACAAGCAGACCGCTAATAAACTATGCCAAATAAAAGTCAAGGGATTTGTGAGAAATATTCATTTTCTGTGTAGCAGTACTGTAATTCAGTCTTTTACTTCAGGAACTAAACATTACAGGCTTCCATGGTCAGCCAAGGCAGAGGGTGGAGAAGAGAGATTTAACCGTATCCTACTGTTTTATATGCAGACGCCTCAACTGGAGGGAGTGAGGTGTTGTGAGAAGACTGATAGGATTTTCAGGCTAAATAAATAAACTGAATAAAAAGCACTGCAGAGAGACTGAAGGGCTTCTATAGAGGGATGCAATATTAGTTTGTGATTGATTGGGGAGTGAGGGACTTGGGGAAGAAGCAAGAGAATGAGGGAAGAGGGGGAGGGCTTGCTTAAGAGCCAGGTGCTATGGTGTTTTCTGATTTATTCTTTTCGCTGTTAATTATCATGTTCTCATTTGGTGTCTCTCTCTCTCTCTCTCTCTCTCTCTCTCTCTCACACACACACACACACACACACACACACACACACACACACACACACACACACACACAGACACACACATTCTTTTCTCTCTCTCATTCTTGCTTGCTTGCCTTTTTAATTTTCTAAGTGCATGCTTTTTAATTAAGCATCAAACTCGTACGGCAGTGAAAAGAAGTAATCCAGGTATGCTCAGTTCATTCTCAGACTTCTTGATAAGCGTTCTCATTTGGTAAACTGCAAATGATAGATTGTTTTTTTATCAGCATTATACAGTCGTGTCACACAGGGGAAATGAAATCACATATTTGCATTTACTATTGGTCAGTATCCTCTAGTTCCTCATCATTACCGCTTCCGTTTTCCAGCAGTTCATGAACCCTTGTGTGCCCCATGATACCTCCTCCACCTTTTCCCACTTTCCACCATCTGTTCTCTGTCTGCTCTGTTTCTCTCCTCATTTCCCTATAGTCCACCTTCCTCTCTTTCACCCCTCCACCCGCTCCAATCTCTTAAATGTCATACACTTCCTAATTTTTCCTTCACACGTGTTAAATGGAGCGGGGTTCAGCTGAGGGTATGTTTAGCAGCTGTAAGGCAACTTCTCCCTTCTCCCAGTAATACACTGACGTGGGAACAGAATTCTTGCTAGAGCCGCTTTTTCCCCAGAACCTGACAGCATTGACAGGATTGCAGTTTAGCCTAGAGCTTTTAGCAGCATTAACAGTTTGTGACTCTCACATCTCAGCACAAACAGCTTCGACTGTTTTCATACAGGTTGACAAATTACATTGTTCTTGTTCCACATGTCTAATTAACAAGACAGTAGATCTGTGTTTAGTGTTGGTGGGTGCACAAAGTATTATTAGAAAATTCCCCAGGTTCCATCAACAGACGTCACTTAAATTTCTCTTAAATGAAGTTGACTGCCTGCAGGTTATTTCCATCTAAACATTATGTTATTTCCATCTAAACATACAAAGCTGCATTTTGAACAAGATGGAAATCTTGTGTGGGCAGAAAAGAAGGCCCCTGTTGTTGTGATCATAATACAAAAATAAAACAAAGCGTTAATAATTTTTTGGGTGGCACACTTTTTTTTTTTTTTTTGCCACCTCACAGTTCCAAAATCCCTGGTTCAATCCTGAGCTTAAGTCATTATCTGTGCTGGGTTTGGATGTTCTCACTGGGTCCTTGTGGGTTTCCTCTTGGTTCCCCAGTTTCCTCACACCTCTCCAAGACATGCCAGTGGCTGGATTGGCTAGCTTATATTGCCCATAGTCCCATCCAGGGTCTATTCCCACGTCGAAGCCAGTGTTCCTGGAATAGGCGCTGGATCCACTGCCACACTGACCAGGATAAAAAATATATATTTTTGACATAATTGTAAATTGCTGTTCATTTTAGAGCAGAAATAACCAAGTGGCTCACATAACTGGCAGCAAACATGTTTTCTGTCTTCTCATATGCTCTTGATGGTGTTCAGTTACATAATGATCGCTCTAGAACACAGAGTTTATATCAGTTTATTCCTCATCTCCATGATGGCAGTAAATTTGGCAAGTGGGATTTATTAGTCTTCTAAGTCTAATATTTAAATTATTTCCAATATGTAATGACATCAAATGCCTGACTGTTATTTAGCTGTCACTACATGAAGAAACGGGACAGGGTGGTGCAAATGCAAAAAACTGTCTTATGCCCAACCAAATTAGCAACATATTGTCATTAGTTTGCACAAAGATAGAGCCAAAGATAGAGGCCCCAGTAGTTTCTAATGCAGCTGCAACATCCAACACTTATTCATAAGTAATGCTGTATCATTTCTCTGCCATGCGGAAAACTAGCTTTCCCCACATTATTGTAGGAAAAAATTACGGTTTAGCTTGGGATCAATTCCCATCAGAGTGGGAAGTAGATGAGAAATGAGACCAGAAAATACTGTAAAGCGTTATTAATATTTGTAATGATCGACTCAAATATGGTGCTTTCAAGATGATTTATAGAAACCCTTTACATGTGAGTTTTCATGTTTTGGAGATTGCACACACACACACACACACACACACACACACACACACACACACACACACACACACAGAGTTTTGTGGGTGATGGTGATATGGAGGTCCATGTATTTGTGTGTGTGTGTGTGTGTGTGTGTGTGTGCAAGACAGAGACTCACATAGCTACACAGATACCTGGATTATTCCTCTGATATAATAGGCAGTGACTGATCTGCAAAGAAGAGCATCGATTGAATGAAAAAATCTTGCTGACAGGAGAGAGGTGGAAACACTTCTTTACTTTGTCAATGCCCTGCTTTCTGAATACTTAAAAAAAGAAATGGCAACACATTTCTTAAAATAAGAAGATATAGATTTTAATATCTTTATAAACATTTTTTTGTATTATCTTCTGAGAACAACTTGTTAAACCATCGAATAACTAGGATGGTGTGATGCAGGAGAGAGTGAGAGAGACAGAAAGAGAGAGAGAGAGAGAGAGAGCATGGTGGAGGAAGAAGGATTGTGCAGTTTCTTTGAAAATGGAATCTAAAGCATGTAACAACCAAATAAAAAATGAGAAAGCAAAAAATGTGAAGAAATGTACTTCTCTGCTTGAGAAGTAAAAAACCCTGTTGTCATCATAAATGTCAATCATTCATGGTTTTTGTCATGGTACCAACATTATCTTAGTCACAAGTCCATCTACTGGCTGACGAAACTGGTTACAGTTCATTATATTTTACAAAGAATTTCTTAGTAGAGGAGGCACAATTCTCCAGCCATTCCCTGGACCTGTAACTGGAGACTGAACATCCATCCACACATCTCCCTCTTTCCAGCACAGACAAACTGTCTTTCTCCTGGACCCCAGTTTTTTTGTCCTATGGCTCCAAAAGTGCTTTTTTGGCCATGGCATGTTGAAAATCACTATTATACATCACACCAAGTTATTTGAAGGAATATTTTCCATTATCATCTTAGTATTGTTGAATTGTTGATTTCTCAGCCTTCTAAGTGTGAAAGGTGTCCATTTTAATAGGCAGTTCAGACAGAGGGATGTTAGCAAAAAACGTTCATCCCAATCTGACCTTTGTCCTCTCAGGGCACTTCCTGTTTCCGTGCCCCATTACAGGTCATCTCTAGTTCCCAGCTTAGCCAAATCAAACAAACACACAAGACAATAAACAAATACAACTCTTTAGATTTTCAGAGCTTTATATCCTAGACACACACACACACACACACACACACACACACACACGCACACACACACAGTTCTTGAAGCAAATGTACCCTGTTTGCTTCGTTAAACATTAATAGCAGCTTGTTATAATAGGCTCCATAATGTCCTGTTGCAAAATAATCCAAACTGTGCAAATGACGAAGATGCTTCTTGAAGCAATGTTTGTAGCAAAATAAAATATGAGGTATGTATATATATATATATACACACACATATATATATAGTACTGTGCAGAAGTCTTAGGCACATGCAATGAAATGCTGTAGAGCAAAGATGCCTTCAAAAATAATGAAATTAAGTGTTTCTACATTAAAAAAATAAAGAGCAGTAAACAAGGTAAATATTTGGTCTGATGATCCTTCACTTTAAAAAAAAGAGTAGTCTGAGGTACAATTAGTGCAGTTTTATAAGGAAATGAGCTGTGAGTGTTACTGAGCATCTTGCAGGAGCAGCCGCAGCTCTTCTGGAGACTTTGACTGTCACGCTTCTTATTTTTGCAGCAAAACCCAGCAGCCTTCATTATGTTTTTTTTGTCTGAAAAATGTCTCTTATGTAATCTGCTGCTTTCTTTACTGACATACAAACATTTTCCTGGAACATTTAATTTTGTGCTGGAAAACTAATGTTTAGAAATCTAAAATGTTTTTGTACTGAATCAATAATGGAGAAGTCATAAAATAAAAATCTATAACAAAGTCTGTACTTAAAAAAATAGGGTGCCTAAGACTTCTGCACAGTACTATATATATAGATATATATATATATATAAACAAGAGTTAAAAATGGATAGTATTTGGGCAACAATTTGGCTTTTTGTGGAGTTTTGTGTTTGCCTACCGAGTTTGAAAGCATTGTATAGTTACCTGGCAAATTCATTTCCTTGTAAAATGTTGAAGTAGGTTATAGCCTGACTGTTCAGGTGTAAGAACATAAGTGTAAGACATTTTAAGAGTTCAGGTTTTTTTTTTTTTTCAGTAGCAGCAAATCTTGAAAGGAATATTTGGCAGCACATTACTGCATTAAAATAAGGAGAAGGATAAAATTGAAAAGTAAACAGTTTCTGTCTGCTGCTAATCCTAATTTATCTGCTGAAGTCACACAATTCACTAAAAGTTGTGGTATGTTGTTATATGGAATCTTTCTCAACTTATTCATTTATTTCCACAATGAGCACACTATGGTTGGTGATTAAGTGAATACACGGCACGTATATATCAGAATGATGAGGCAATTATGTATCGGATTACATTCAGTTGTTGTCAAAAAACATTATGTATTTTGCCAACAAATGCAACTAAGGACATGCTGAAGGTAAAACTTGACTGGATTTATAAATAACACTTCGTTTTGGATGATATTTTGCAATTTATTTATAAGAACTTAAAGGTAATGAAAAATATTGTGACTGTCTTAAGATTATGTCACAATGTAACATTTTATAATTGCCAATTTGTATTATAGTAATTTTTACTTTAGCAACCCTCCATTTCAGTTGCATGTTATATTCCAATTGCATGTCTTGCTGTTTAGCTGTCACTTGTGATTAGGATACAGTGACCCATCTAAATGTAAATGAAAATATTTTGGCAACAATGGCAGTGAAAGCATGTTTAGGCTGCCTGTACTGCTTCTCTTTCAGTTCAATCTTCCATCCTCCTGCTCAAATTATGCATCTGATGTTCACTCATAAGTATCCACTTCACAGATATGTGCATATGATGCTTAAGCATATGTGTCTATTTCAGTGTCTAACTGGCAAAGATCCTTAAACAGTATTTTACACAGATTATTAAACATACACACAATGATCCCCCCCACCCCAACCCCAAAACACACACACGCACTTGCACACACAGAGACTTGTGTAAAGAGGCCTAGGAAGGCTGGAGCTAGAGTGGATCTGAGAACTGCATTGTTTTCATTTAGCTACAATGCACCAGCTTCAAGTTCACTGTATGATGAATCTAGCACTTAGCAGCACAAGAAGTCCCACAATACTAGAAAGAGGGAGGTGGAGCCACTGGGAATTGCCCATGTTGGTGGCCTGCTGGACCCCACTGGGGGGGCGCACAGTGGTCCGGGGAGTACATTTATTCTTTCTCCGTGTGGTCAAACTATCAGGGGATGTGTGGTCATATTTCCCAGTGAAGTCAGATGAGGAAAACTCCTTGTCTGCCATTTCCTTTGAAGTATGAACCTCGTTGGGCCCTTTCCCTTTGCCGCTCCTGTTCCGCTGGCGTGTGCAGTTCCGAGAACGACCAGGCCTCTGAGGATTGACCGCATTTGGGGAATCTCCTGTTCCTGCCTGTACTCCATTGATTGCAGGGGGAGGTTGGGGCAAAGGTGTGGGCAGAGAGGAGAATTGTTCACCAACGTGGGGGTGGTGAGAGCGTGGTTGTTGAGGCTGGGCAGGTTGAGGCTCTTGCTTCAGGGAGACCTTGTCTGTTCCAGCCCACAGCTTGGTCTTGCTCTGGTGCAGGGACTCTGATCCAGAGCAATTGGGGAAGTCCTCTTTTTTCAGCTGCTTTAGGTCCTTTCCTGCCAGATTGGCTGGAGCCACACAGCCCACTGAAGATGTGGAGCCACGGAACCTCTTAAGCCAGTCCCAAAGAGACAAAGCCTTGCAGTCACATTCCCAGGGGTTGTCGTTGAGACGAAGATATTCCAAAGCACCCAGCATGGCCAGGCACTCACCAGATAGCTCTGTCAGGGAGTTGTTGAACAGATATAGTGTGGTGAGGCGCTTCAGGTCATGGAAAGCCAGCCGGTCCACCCACTGCAGCTGGTTGTGGTGCAGCAGCAGTCGGTCCAGAGCACGCAGACCTCTGAAGGTGTTCTGATGCAGGCTCCACAGGCGGTTCCCATGAAGAAACAAATGACTCAGGTTGTGTAGGTCCACAAAGATGTCATCCTGCAGGTACTCTAAGTGGTTATCCTTCAGAGACAAAGAAGAGAGAACTAAATATGACAAAAAACAAACGTATGACACATAACTAAAAGCATGGACAGTTATGAGACTTACTTGCAGATATAAGTACTGCAGATTGCGAAGGCCTTGGAAGATGTTATTAGGCAGTGAACTCAAACCACAGCGGTACAGGTGGAGGGCATGAAGGCGGCTGAGCCCATGAAAGGTCTCTGGAGATAGAGAACGCAGGTAGCGGTTGTCTCCCAGGTCTAGCTCCTCCAACACGGTGAACCCTTGAAAGGTGGAGGGCTCAATATAGGTGATGTTGTTGGAGTAGATCCACAGTGTTACTGTAGTGGGACTAAGGTGGCCCCTCAGTAACCGGTGGATTTTGTTATTCTGGAGGAAGATACGCTCGCTGTTGGGGGGAATGCCCTCAGGGACAGACAGGAAGTTGTGGGCCTGGCAACTGATGGTGCTGGGGGCAGAATAGCAGATGCAGTGGCGTGGGCAGGACCAGGATAGCTCCAACCCACAGAGCACCAGCAGGAACTCAAGCCCACAGCCTAGAGAGACACACAGTTGGAAGAAAAAAGGGAAAAGCATCAGAAAAGTGTTTCTGGAATACAGCCTATCATGTGGTAAAACATTTTGGTTTTTGAGATTTAGAGCTCATAGACAGGAGGATCTGCTTATGCACCATAAAAATTGGGTAGGATTGATTTAGGCATGAAATGTTGCAGAATAAAATGGCAAAGAAGGGTACAACTGACTGCAAGGAGGGCAGGCAAATAATTCACACATAAGGTCAAGACAAAAAACAATAGTAGAATGGTAAAATGTTGGACAATAATGGACACAATACAGCAGTATATGGCAAACAGGCTATCCAGGAAAGAAAAATCGAAGAAGCTAAATGATAATGAATGACAAACATACCACACAATCTGTTGGTAGCTACAGATTATCAAGTGGTCACTATGATTTGTGCCTTTGGGATGCTTGTTGATAGCTTGTGTTCCCAGTAGTTATCCACTGTTGGTTGCACAGGGAAACAAATGTGCATACCAAATTCCCATCTATCAGAAGGCTTTTGCTGTGGTAGGAGGTAAAATAACTGAAATTTCAGCCATTAAAATTCCACAGACATACAAATCAAGGTAGATATGTGCTATATCATAATCAATTATTCTGCAGCCAGCTACTATATGCGCCTATCAACCTCAGTCTCCTGTTGAAATCAATCTCTGTGCCTGCAAATGGTTGCATAGATGTATAGTTATACCTATGTTAAGCCTAAGAGACAAAGTATTTCTCTCCTCCTTTTTTTTATTTTTTTTTTACATTTATTAGAAGCTATTCAGTTGGATCTATACAGCAGTTCATCTAAAGAGAAGGGAGGAGAAGGCCAATTCTTTCACACTATGAGTCCCATTTGTACACAAGCAACAGCTGTTTTCTTTTTTCTCAAAAAAATGTATTATTCAAAACACGATTCTTGTCATTCACTCAAAATCGATTCGCTCCCTCTACCTCTTAACATCACTATAATCCTTAGTTCCTCCATTTGAAATGCAGGGCTAGGGAATTACTCTCTTACAGAAGACAAGCAGATATTTATTGGAATATTTTTTGAGGTAAGGCATTTTTCAAAAATCATGAGGCCTCTATAAATAGGTAATGTAATAGCTCCTAGCCGAATATCAAAATAGGGAATGAATGTGCACATCAGAGAGACTTGGACAGTCATTAGTATGCCTGGTGAGCAGACACACTGAACATGGCTCTTTTACTGGGTGACTCCACTATTCTATAGTCAGTGAGAAAACAATACAATCATGGCTTAGTGTTTGAATTACAGAGGGTCTCAGAGTTGCCAAAACTCCCTAAGTCCAGGCAGAGGCTGGGTCCATGTCATTTATTGCATTAGGAATTAACCATGAAGACTAGGTTCCAAAGGTTTCCATCCATCTATTTTCCGTACTGCTTATCCTACA
>CM074971.1:8023573-8036663 GCA_037577455.1 Pangasius macronema | reverse complement strand
CTCTCTCTCTCTCTCTCTCTCTCTCTCTCTCTCTCTCTCTCTCTCTCTTTCTCTCTCTCTCTCTCTCTCTCTCTCTCCTTCTATGTTTCTGAATATTTGGTCTGCAGTCCCACCCTGGGAACGCCCAGATTTTACCGCAGCACTGAACTGTCTCACACTCCACCAGAATCCCATCACATACACATTCATGAGTTTGCATTTAACAAATCCAATGTAGTGATCTAAACACACACACACACACACACACACACACACACACACACACACACACACACACACACACACACACACACTTACCTGCAATAATGTGTGTGTGCGTTCGCGTTTGAAATTTTGTAGAAAATAGAAATTTTGTGTCATTATCGTTTGAGGTTTGTTAAATATTTTGCTCTCGTTTAATTGCAGGAAAAAGAAAAAAGAAAAGCTGCACGTGTTCAGAGTTAGTGCTGTATATACTGATCAGCAGGAGTGTGAGGAGTATGCATGACAAAAGTAAAATCAATCAATCAGTGAATCAATCAATCAATAACCCTTGTACAGCTTCCAACCTCCGTCCCATTTGGATTAATGACATTATGTGAAATTACGTAATATTTCTTTTACACATAGTACCTTCAAAAATGGCATTAAATCCAGTTATAATCAGCGAAAAAAAAGTATAGATAAAATAATAATAAATTGTAAATATATAAATACCAGTTATAATATTTTGTTGTGCTATGTAATCTTTATGAGGTTATTACAGGAGTTTGTCTAGTTAGATTAGCTTGAGAATTATTCTCCCTGGTTTTAGTGTCTTTCTAGAGCAATTTAATGACATAAATAAGCATGTAAGTGTAAATCTAGCTAAGTGAATATATACACACAACACACACACAAGTGTAAGTGTATATATACACACAACACCAAATTTTATCCCAGAAGATTTTCTACAAGTCAGCTATTGCTGATCAGGTCATGAAAACACACATATCAATTATTTACATTTCCTACATGTCATATTTTTGTTGGAGTCAAGTTGTAATATGGAGTTGTAATATTAGTCTCATGGAATGATCTTGCACTATTAAATAAAGTTTCACACCTGCAGTATTCACGTTTTCACGATTCTTCTATGAAGAGGACGATTGTGTCAGTGCATTCTTACAGAACATGCGATTAAATGCATATCTTAATTTTTGTCTTGTTGTTGCAGTACTCGTGTAGGAAAAAATCCGAGATTCAGCACAGCGGGAAAATGGCTGGTGAGTCATGCAGTGTATTACGTCGATGTTTGGAGTAAGCAGTGCAACAGATCTAGTAGAGGTATACCTCAAAGCCACCTTGAAAAGCAAACAAAGAGAGTAGGGCTTTCGTTACAGCCACAATAAGCTTGTTGTGGAGTGACGTATGTGCATTGTGTTGTTTATTTTTGCCCTTGCTATGTACAAGATGAGATGTGTTTGAGTGGGTGGAACCCCACTCGAAAATTGCTGGAAATATCCGGGACCGTGGTTGCAGTTTGAACTATTTAATCCTCACATTCGTTCGCATTCTTTTCATTTCTCACTCGCGCGCTCCCTCCCTCCCTCCCTCCCTCCCTCATGCTCATTCCCTCGTTCTCTTTCTCTCTCTGTCCTCAAATGGCTTTTGCCCTACTTTACAGAGCAGAGCTGAGACGAGCCAGCCTCTACAGGCATAACTGCCAGACAAACACCCTACAAGCCCTGCTGTGTGCGCGTGGGCGTGCAAACAATAGAATAACTGGGTAGAATAAATACGGCAGGTTATCTTAATAGACACCTGGAATATTTTCAGCTGCATGGTCTCGGGAGTGAAACCAGCGAACGATGCAGAACATCCCACGAGTCAGCTCGAAATCAGTGTCAGTCGTACGTCAATTTCATTTCGGTGAACACTTTTTGGTTTTGGTGTGGAAGGATGTGAAAAATTCACAGCACGTTAACTCGATATTATGGATTTTAGCATATGATAGCATTAGCTTTGCCTTTTCAGGGAGGATAGTATTAAGTGGCATATAACACTGCAGACACAGAGCAATTAGGGGAATGTCTCTGATGTTTTCCTGCTGTGTACTTATGCTTAAAATGGTCATTTTAATGCTTGACACATGGGAATAATCATGTGTGTGCTGTCACTATTTATACCAGTGCAGCAAGGCGTTAATAGTATCAGGTTTCAGAATGCCTTCTCAAGGTATAGCAGTGTATCACCTATATGCATTTTCGGTCTCTCTATTGAGGTATAAACCTAAATCTCTTTGATTAATATTCTCGTTACTGCCAACATTATTTCTAATATTACTAATAACAGCACTGAAAAGAAAATTACAGCTTCTAGGGCTATATACACACCTTAACATGGTTTTACAATTCCAGATGAGCATATTCATAAGGCATATTGTATGTATGCAAATGTACAAATGGTGAGGTTTTGCACCGGGGTAAGGGGTCGTAACTTTTTCATAATGAAATTCTTACAGAATCGACCAATCCAACTTTTGCATTCCTACAAATATTGGATCAAATGGTGCAGTGTGCTGAGCTGAAGCATAGGTGTGTGTGATGGAGGTGCTTTTCTCTAACCTTTTTCTTTTCTTTTGCAGCTTCTCNTCTCTCTCTCTCTCTCTCTCTCTCTCTCTCTGTCTTTCTCTTTCTCTCTTATGTTGTCTGTCACTTTCTTTCTTTATAACTCTCTCTCTCTCTCTCTCACCCTCTGGCTTTTTGTGTGTTGGGCTGAGCGTCCCAGGAGGCAGCGTGGCCTCCATCATCCTGAAAAGAGAAGGACCGGTCAAAGCCCACCTGTTCAGCGTTTACAAAGAAGGAACAAAGAATGACAAGTCTATAGTATGTTAAATCTCCAGAGTCTTATTAAAGGAGCCCATTTTCTTTTCATGGCAGTGGAGTAACTCCAGCTCTTTTTGAACATCTGTGAATTAAGAAAAAAAATAATGATCTATGGTCTAACCATTTGAGAAATGTTTGCATGACTTAATCTTTGCTATACTCACGAAAATCATTCCCTTCACTAATCTCTTCAACTGTTCCAACCATCTTCTTTCTCACCGTTTCCCAGCTGTGAGCTCCGAAAAGGTTTCCTCTCTCATTCATTCTCTCTCTCTCTCTATCTCTCTCTCTCTCTCTCTCCTTTGCCCCCCCTCCATCCAACCCTCTCCGTCAACGAAAGTCCTTTCATAATGAATGGCAAGGTACGATAATAGCCTTGCGGTTTCCATAGAAACCAGACAGTAGCCCTGTGTGTATGGCATACACCCCCCCCCCCTTTTTTTTTTCTTCTCTCTTTTTTCAAGGGGGCAAATGATAGTGGAATGTGAGGCGAAACACCTCCCTCTCTCCTTCTCTCCGTCCTTCGTACTCCGTGCACTCATTGCACTGTATTCCCTTTCCCTTTCTTCTCTTTCCCCCCTTTCAGCCTCTCAGAATTTTTACTCATTCACTTTTTTTTTTTATAGTGTTACCTGTTTGAATCTTTTGGATTTTCTGCAGTTGTCATAAAATAAAGTATGAACTGACCTGACTAATGGAATTGAAACAACCTCTTTAAGTTCACGAACAAAGAAAATGTGTCTGTGTTTTTCTTTCCATGGAATTCGAATCTATACAAAGTAAAATCTTCTAAAGATTAGCTAACACTTTACAGAAAGGTCCATCATTATGAGAAAGTGATTAATTCATTTATTAATTAATGATTAATTAATACTTGGACTAATCCTTACTGAAACGTGAATCATATACATTAACGTCCAACTGTTAACTTTGTGTATTAATTAATTAATTAATTAATGTGACTTGTAGTATTATTAAAGAGCATTTACACTATGAAAGATGTGTCTAGGTTAACGCAAATTATCATGTACGTTCAGCAAATTTGAGGCCTTTTTGTATTTTCGCTTTTACTACTTTTCTTAACATATGCCATAATTCATAAATCAGGATCTACATCAATAAAGTTCTTTGATTTTGATCATGTTGTCTCAAAGCCACTTGTTAGTACTCGCTTTGACTTACACTTCAGAAATGATCACAGTTAACCCTCTACTGCAGGAATTATTTATTTATTTTTTATGGATTTTTATTAGTTGAATTAGTTCAAGAAATTAAAATACATTTCAAAATTAAAAAAAAAAAATAGGGGGGTAGTTTGTAAATTGTTGCCATATGGCAACAATGTGCAGTAAAGGGTTAAACTTGTCCCAAATCACCTGAACTCTCCCTACAGTGGAGTAAGTGTTTAGGTTGAGCATAATTATCTGATTCATTATTATCCAAAAACTGTATCTTCTATTCTCTCCTAAATGCCAAGGAAAGATGTTGCCTTACAACAGTTTATATAACGTTATTGTTCATACCACAGCTGAAAACACATTATAGTACCAATATATAATTTGTGTTTCGAATGTATTTTGTTCAGCTTTAGTTAAGTTTCATGCAGAAAGAGGTTTATCACAACACCAGTACTTTATCTTATAGACTGTCATCATACATGGCTCAGTTAGCTGTTAAACCAAACTACACTTGATTATTCTGTGATAAGCTAAGGATTAGTGCTTGTATTAATTAATCAAAGCATTACAGCATTACAGCATTAATACCTTAAGTGTTAGCACTGATTATTGGTGGGTCAAGTTCTTTAGCTCTCCAGGTAAATAACTTAGCTAGCACTATGCCTGTGCCTGAACACTTAATCATGCTTGCAGGTTAATAAGAATTTCCACAAAGCAGTTTTTATGAACAGTGATGAACGGTTTACAGTTTAGCTTTAACTCTAATTTTAATGTATATTAAAATTCCATTACAAACGGCCCAGAAGAAATGGAATCAAACAACCTGATTCACAGGAACACTGAGAGTGATTTACTGGATTGCATACAAATTTGCAACTAAGCTGTTAAACAAATAATACTAAAAAAATAAATAAATAAATAAACTAAGAAAAAAAACCCTAAGACCGTAAAAGCCTTGCCAACATAGTTTCATCATGACTAACATGTCAGAATTTACATGAGACAACGAAACTTATGAATGGTTAAATAAAAGGGAAAAGCCCTTTGAAACAGCTCATTTCATTAAGCCTAACAAAATCCCTCGCGCTCGCTGGAATTCACAAATTGTACATGACGGAATTCAAAAATCAGATTTTGCGAGATGTTGGTTTGACCTGGCACGTTTGCTCACTCTGAGATGGCCATCTTATTTATCAACAAATGACTGAAAAGCTTTTAAAACAGTACCAATATACAACTAGTCAAGGCTCAGTGAGTTAACATCTCTTCATCGTCTTTTATCTCTACAGCATTCTTTCTCTGAACACCTCACAACAACTGCGTTCACCGAGAGGTTTAATTTGCAGTGCTGCCATTTTCTTTCCATGCTAATAAACTCTTTCATAATAGTACGTTTATAAGAATTTGCACAAGCCGGGTTAATTAAAAAAAAAGGTACTTAAGTTGCGGACGAGTCAAATGAAAGCCTTAGTAAATTATAATTAGATAATAATAATAATAATAATAATAATAATAATAATAATAATAATAATAATAATAATAAAAGGGTGTTTATTTGACTCACCCACATTATATAGTCTTAAATTTGTATCTAAATCTAAAATTACTGTATTAATTGTAATGCTAGTAGTGTTGAATAATTACTGAGTTACAGGATTAAAGTCTGTATGAATTTTTTATTTTTTTTATCTCCATTGACCTAACACTTAAAATAGCACATAGCACACACATGGCTTATCCCAAAACTCATTTCTTTGTCTGAAGTGTTGGGCTATATTCATTATGTATATATATATATAGTCATTAACAAAAAAAAAAACAAAAAACTTTCATTTAAGGCTTTGAGGCAACATGGCTGCAAGTCTTTAAGTTGCATATTGTTCTTTTTTGTAATACATTTTTATTTTTAATCCTCTACTGCATGAATTATTTATTTATTTTTTATGGATTTTTATTACTTGAATTAGTTCAAGAAATAAAAANAAAATTTAAAAAAAAAAAATTAGGGGGGTAGTTTGTAAATTGTTGCCATATGGCAACAATGTGCAGTAAAGGGTTAACATTAACTCTAGTCCTTATTATTTGCTGTTCACATAAAAACTAATGAATGTAACATGTAGAAGAGTCGCTGAAACACGTTTTGCTTCTGTCGTGATGTTACCAATGGACTTAGAGGTACTGTAGATTGAATTTACTCAATGTTCCTTTTCATGAGAAATATATAACACATTACCCAATAATGACAGTATATAGACTGAAAGAAACATTCTCTGGATTTGATTTCTTTTATTAAGAACTTCCCGTTTGCTGCATGGATTTAGATGCTTCATAAATAGGAGGTTCAGAATTATTATCTATAAAATATAATGCAGATATAAGACATGAAGTGCAACATTTAATATAACACAATATTGAATTTACATGTTTACTTTTCCCCATTCAAGAAAACCTACCTACCTATTTATGTTACTCTGGCCTTTTATTTTTTTTTATTTTTTTAATTTTTCTAAATTTGTTAATCATTTTGTAAGCTTTTTAGAAAGAAATAGCAGCTCCTAAACTGAATCTGGATAGTACCAGTTCTGTTAAAAGCATGCTGCTAGATTTAAGGACATTGCAGGACATACACTACAGCAGGATATATAATCACATTTATGTCTGTAAAACATTGTCGACTGGATGAGTGTTTGTTAAGATGACGGGCTGTTTCCTGTTAGCTGCTGCATGTGCACTTTTCAGTGTGTCATTTTTTTCATCTGTGATTTTGAGAATCTCAAAACACTGCTGATAATTAAATAAAACAAGCAAACATCGAATTAGCAGAAATTACAGAAATTGTTCTTATTACTACAAATTGGCTTCTGGATGATAACAAAGCCACACGCAGGATCAGTTACTGTAGGCTGCCTTAGTGAACACAGAGCACACCATGGTGCTGTTTCAGCAGTTTCTGCATGCAAGGTTGCAACTGATTAGATCGATGTGAACCCTAAATTCATTTAGAGCCTATACAGGCTCTGGCTTCTCTTTCTGTTCGAGCTGAAGCAATATGGCACATGGGGGATCAGGACATACACGGCAGTGGTAAGTAGTGCACACAGATTAATCATCAACACATACACACACACACACACACACACACTCACATGTGCGCACATACACTATCCTCGTCCAGCTGTCGAAGCCGGCGCTGTCGCCATAGCGACAGCAGAGTGCTGCTTAACATCCTGGCCAACAGCTGCTCTCTGTGGAGACGGTATTGATTGAGTCTGTTCTGGCCCCACTCTACCCAAATGTCTGTGTGTGTGTGTGTTTGTGTGTCAATGTACCTGAGACAAAGTGGTACAGCACCTTATCTCTGAGCCTGATGCCATGTACATATCTGTGCATGCTCATGTGCCTATATTAACTATTGTAATTACTCTAAGTGGACCAGCTAATGCTAAACCCTATAAAAAATGGCCCAGCGCTGGTCTCATTGTTCTTGTGTAGGGCGGGTGGTAGGTCGTTCACAAGACCCTTCATTTCCTTTCAGCACACTGTGTATCATCAAAGCCAGGATTACCGTGGGCCGAACCGGAGATCCAAACCTGAGCACCTGACAGATCTAAGCTTATTAGCTCTCATGAAAAGGAACCTGCACAGGAAGAGTTTAGAGTTTAGAGTTACCCAGAGATGAAACATACAGTAGATAATTTGCTAACACTTCACCTCGCTTTTAGATGCTGCAGAATAATGGGGGAAAGAGAGATAATTGTGTGTGTGTGTGTGTGTGTGTGTGTGTGAGAGAGAGAGAGAGAGAGAGAGAGAAAACTGAAGTGTTATGAAATGCACTTTTTGCACTTTCTAGTCTTATTGTTTTCACAATCATATTTGACAAGCATATTTCTAGCTGCCCTCGTCTTCCTCATGCAGGTTTATCTTGAACCTATCATCACCATCTCTTCAGAAACTCTCTCACAGCTCTTAGGTGTGCCATCTCAGTCCACTCAATGTCTCTCCTTTTTTTTTTTTTTTTTTTTTTTAAATGTATTTTTCAAATTAGGGGAGAACATTTCTAAACCCACCTGTGGTCTAGTCGCCCCTTAATCTCCAAACCTCTCCCTTTCCACGGATTTTGGGATTTCGACTAATCTTTACTGAAGTACAGCGTGTTCCTCCGTCGCTTTTCTTTACTACCATGCAGACTGCGTTTATTCGATCAAAATCTGAGTTTGGCCCAGTTGATACTTGAGATATTGTTCAAAATTGAAACAGTTTTTGCTGTTTGAACAACCTGAACAACAACTATATGCACTAAGTGTTTATTTCCAGTTAGAGAAATAACATTTGCCTTGTTACAAAAAAAGAAAAGAAAAAAGAAACATTCCTGGTATTTCATTCTAATAGATTCAAATTTATTTATTCACCAATCTATACACCAATCTATAACTGATTATGGAGCTAGCTGTGGGTTCAAAGTTAACTTTCCTTACAACTTTATTTTTTATGATGTCCAACAAAAACTGTCCATTCTCTCCATCTCTATGCATCCATCTCTCTCCATCTCTATGCTGTCCATTCTCTCCATCTCTATCTCCCTTCCCCAATTTTAAACTCAACTAACATCCATCTTTCTTTTCTGCATTGCTTTTCCACCCAACTAATGACTCCATGTGCATCTGCCTTATTGTGTCTTCTACATTTTAGCCTGCTATTTGTTTTCTTTTTTTCTTCTTTATTTTAGTTTTAAATTATTATTATTATTATTATTATTATTATTATTATACATGGTTTTATGTTGTGAGAGTATCTCTAACGTGTCCTTTGCTACCCTGAAAGGCACTTATATATAAAATGTTTTTATTCATCCAAATTCCAATTATTATTTATCTGAAGTTCGGTTGGGGATGATTTGTGTTTAAAATCTGCTGCAAACTATCCATGATCCAAAAACCAGTTCACTGATCTTAAGAAAACTTCTAAGCAGGTTGCATGGAATCGATACACACTTTGGAACTATCCATCGACTATTTCTGTAGGATTGTTGTAGAGTGTACACCTACGCTCTCTCCTTTGAGAGAATAAATTGGATCTTAAGATGGAAAGCAACAGTGTGCTGTAGATTATATGTAACAAAGCCTCATTTTTGTAAAATATAAATAAAAAAATAGTTGAATGGGTTGAGTTTGGAGTTAGGGATGAGGCTAGAGTAGCTTTTCTTATCACTGGATTTGTATACATTTGAACAAAATCCAGCCACATCACCAAGGTTGCCAAGTGTATTGACTTTTTTTAGTCCTGTCTTGTTCATCGACTACTAACCATCTCAGGCTGTTTTTAGGAGATGGGAGGAAACTCCTGTGAAACCAGAAGAACCCCACATGCACACAAGGAGAAGATGTGAAACTCCGCATGGACAGTAACCTGAGCTCAGGATCAAACTAGTGACTCTGGACTTGTGAGATGACAACACTACCTGCTGTAACTCTGTGCTGTCTATGACCGCATTAGGCATAACTAAATTATATTTATCAGCTATAGGTTATTTGTTTCCAGACCAACTGGATGAAGAATATCCAAATTTGTGAAGCACAACTTGTCTTCCTTCAACATTGCCCAAACATCAGGTTCATTAAGTGACACATTTGTTCTGTGGCTTCTGTAGGTTAGAGGCTTTGTGTAACTCTAAAGCAGAGTTAATAATACTGTATATGAGACTTTCATATGTCTGTATGCTTGTATTTCTTGTATAATTGTCTTTATCACAGGTGGAAATTACTCAAGTAATTCCTTGTCACGAAAGAAAATTCTAGTAAGATTTTAGGGGATTTGTACTTTATCTGAGTCTAATTAAAAATTAATAGCCTACTTGTACTGCTATGCAATTACATTTCTGTAAAAAAAATAATAACTTTTTACTTCATACATTTTTTTTAGATTTAAGTACTCATTTTAAATTTTAAAGATCACTATTTAAATATTTTTCATTTTGCCTTGCTACTAGTCCAACTGCATTCCTGTGAATATTAATTTATTTATATATGAACTATTTTTAAAATGTCAATAAATCGCTACCAAATGTTTATATATATATATATATATATATATATATATATATATATATATATATATGTATGTATGTGTGTGTGTGTGTGTGTGTGTGTGTGTGTGTGTGTGTGTGTGTGTGTGTGTTTATCCTGCAAAGCCCACTACACCTTATTTGAACAACCTGTACCACACTTCTGAATGAATCTATTTCCTCCAAACTAATAATATTGAACCTCATATCAAGAAGAATCTGCACAAATTTGAATATTAAAATGGGGGTAATGACTTTGGATTTCTTTAATTTTTTTTTATAAATGAAGCTGTGAATAGTTATAAATAATATGCTAATCCCACTCCAACATTAACCTTCATAACGTTTCATATTTACTTCAATCAAAATTAATTGTATGTGTTGTAATGAATGTTCGAGTTGAAAAATGATCCATGTTGAAAGTCCTGACTTCTGATTTCAAAATCATTTTCTATTACATTTAAATACATTGAATTGTGGACAGTTCCACTCAAGTATTTCAAGCAGCTAGTGAAAGTGAGTGAGTATAGATTTCACTGCTGCGAATTTCAATGAAATGTACAATTTTGGTGCTTTTCCACATCTGTCCTTTATAATATAGACAAGGGCACATACACGGCTCAGTACATGTAAAAATGCTGTTTCATCTCTGTGGCTGCTGAATATACTGTACCATCATCATTTATTCCCTGATTTAGGGGACATTAGGGTGAAATTGTGACACATTAATACACTATATAGATTTGAAAACATTTAGCTAGAGTATTTTTAAAGTTTAGTTACTCCTAAATGTGAAAATGGAGAAAGCTGCATTAAAAAGATTGCATTTCAGCTGTGTGCTGGACCATCACATTACAACGTATTTGATTCCAAACGAAATTGTTTAGGCTTAGATTCACGTTCAAGACATTCACTGCATGAGGAAATGACATTTTCGGCATCTTTATGCAAACTGACTGAAGTTACCACTATTTGTTTGTTAAATTGGCTCTGAAGAACGCCTAGGTAAGGTTAAATATTAGATAAATATCAATTCCCGTCATTTTGATGAAATGTATTTTTGTTGTATTTAAGTTGTGACAAAGTGTGTTATGAGCAGAAAATAAAGTCCAAAAACTGTTTTGTCATCTTTTTTTTGGCTGTTTGCCAGAACTCAGAACGAGCAATGTCCTTTTTTTTTTTTTTTTTCTCAGACTACCATACATATCTAAACCTTTATATTTTGATACATGGATGCACTATGTAGTGTACAATTTCCCACATATTTTCACTCACATGTACATTTTTTTTTTTAAAACAGTGACATTTTTAAACAATGGCTTCTTGTAAGGTTTTGCCAGAAGAGTCTCAGAAGCTTACAACTTTTAATAAATATTTTATTAAGACATAATATTCAACAAAACCTATTTTAAGGTATAAACAATGCACCATGAAAAATTGTATCTAAAAAAAAAAAAAAAAAAAAAGCCAAGCACATTTATTATTCTGTTCAAATATGCAATTCATTAATGCTAATACCATGCATATCATTGATATCATGTAACTAGACGTCTGAGAAACATGTAGCCTTATGATTTAGTATTTAAAAAAACAAACAAAAAAAAAACTTTGTATTGTCCGACTGCTTGTTATTATATTACCTCCCCAACGGAGTTTTTGGACCTAGTGAACCAGTGTCAGAATGTATTTATTGATAGAAACTTCCAAGCACTTCGGTAAGTCGCTCTGGATAAGGGCGTCAGCCAAATTCCCTAAATGTAAATGTACTTATCAATAAACCAGCAGTCAGGGTGTAGCAGCTGCCACACCTTTCCAAATCTAAATGACAGCCCTGAGGCTCAGAAGTGTATAAGGTGTATAATAGCTATGGTGTACAATGTATAGAAGGTGTAATGCATACTCTTTCTTGGTAAAGAGACCATGTCATCCTTTTATTTACTGTATAATGTCTATGAAAGATTTATTTAGCCAGCAAATAAAAGGTCACATTCAACATCTCTCTCTCTCTCTCTCTCTCTCTCTCTCTCTCTCTCTCTCACACACACACACACATACACACACACACACACACACATACACACACACAGTAAACCCCGTGTTTATGTTACATGAGAAGTAGAGGCACCAGTATAACCTTACAATAAAATGTGTATTATTGAGTAATAAAAGGAAATGTCACTGCTGAACATGCTTTTCCTGCGATTACATTCGAGCATTTTGTGTCAACTGGCCTTGTAACCATAACGACAGGATCTAATGTGATGTTATTAGAAGTCACAGAGGTTTATGATTATGCTATAAGTTATGTAAAAAGAATCAGGCCTGCATTGGAATGGATTTGCTGTAAATCCTGTAGTTTTATCTGCAGCTGAAAGAGATGCACATGGCTTCTCTGAACATTCTCATGACAAAATCCTCATCCCACCCATGTTCTGAGGTCAGTTACAACACGCAAAGCTGCAGACATAGCTTTAGCTGTGGATTTGGAAGTATTTCCGTTTGTTTGAGTTCATCAGAGACCATAAAGCCGTGCTGATCTTCATGTTGCCAGTACTAAAGTAAGACAGGCAAAGCAAGTATTATTTGTCCAAAAATAGGTTTTTCAGGCCTTTAGCTATTAAATATAACACCAAGAATAACAGAAGGCAATGCAACGCCAAATCAAAGATATTAAAAATCTGCACAAGCCAGCGTTTTATTATTTTTCTCTTTGTCAAGCAAAGAGAGTGGGTAAAGAGTGCTGATGTTATCTCTGTTTTCATTTGGGTTGCTCTAACTTTCAATAACCTGCTTCAGATCACACATAGGATAAGAAATGCAAAAAAGCCTCAAATACCTTCAGATACAACCTTTGTGGGTATCCAAAAAAAAACTTAATATTAATATAATACTGTTGATGAGCACAATCATGAGTATTTATTTTATTTTAAGTGAAGTGAAGTGACTTGTGGCCAAGTGTGGTGACCCATACTAGGAATTTGTGCTCTGCATTTAACCCATCCAAG
>CM074971.1:7998464-8013536 GCA_037577455.1 Pangasius macronema | reverse complement strand
AAACCATCTCCACAGCCCCCAGGTGGCACCATCCTCAGAAATGAATCTGTAAAGAAAAAAAATTATTTGGTTTGTAGGCTATCCAGGCTAAACCAGGAGTAAGCCTTCTCTGGGCTGAGATCCAAATTACCTTCAAAAGAGACATCTGTTTGATGGTGAGAAAATCAAATGCTTCAAATGCTATTATAACAAGTTTTTTCATAACCAGAATACAAAACAGTCACAGGGTAAAATGGTTATCTATAATACAGCATGATTTATATAGGTGACCAGGGGCCAAAATACAGTATAATTAATTATAGGCTTTGTACCAAATATTCTAGAGTTCACTACAAAACTGCACCATGTTTATAGTGTATAATTTCCTAAATGAGCACAACGCAGTAATTACATTTAATTCATGATGCAACCCCTTTATATCAGGTTAAACAAATGTGCTACAGATGCTGTCAAATCAATACTTTTGAATATCAATATAATTGAATATTTATTTAGCCGAATAACGACATCCCATAATGTTATTTTGGTCAGATGAAAATGTTAAATATGGGAACTCAGTCATTTGTTAACTGGATGTCCCACAAAGGTAGCTCTGCTGTCCTGCAACTGAACAGCACTGACTTAATTTGTAAGAAATTACATGAGTCATCATGTATGAAACTTTCAATATGATTTTCATGAATTGTTAAGATTTTGGTGAGGGATGTGGTCAGCATTTCCAGCTTTACTTATGATGTTGCCTGTGTAAAATCCAACACAATCTCTCATGCTCAGAGAATTGCTTAGTCATTCACTAGATTTGATCATTCATACACCTTAGATGGGACGCCAGTCCACCGCAGGGAATCACACACACACACACACACACATTTGCACACTCATTCACACCTTTGGGAATTTAGAGTAGCCAATTCACTCACCTACATGATTTTGGGATGTGGGAGGAAACCCACATGGACACAGGGAGAACATGCAATCAGACAGTAAGTCCGAGATGAGGATTGGATCCAGAAGGTGGCCATTGTGCCACCCTAATGGATACATAAATATAGTTAGTTAGTTATAATATAAAACATTGTGGCTTATCGGGTAATTGGACTCAATCGGTAAATTGAGGGTTGACATTTGGCAAAAAACCCTCGGTTGGAGGGGACGTAATCTGCTTTTTGGTTGGTAAGCATGTTTGATAAACATGTGCATGGCTTATTTTTGGACATCTGAATTCTAAGGAAATTTGTAAGAATTCTAATGAACAAGATTTATTTAGTAGTGCTTCACACAACTAAGAAAAGCTGATTGCTAAAATTAACCTTAATCATTTCAATGATTCATAAAACTTAGCTCATGTGAATACTTATTCATTTAAATTGTAAAGCTTTGTTGCATATGCAACTACCACCATTCATTCCTTCATCTTATAAACAAATTCCCATCCCACATTTGCAGCTTGCTTCAGGCATGACTAGCCATTGGCAATTTTTTTTACCTTCTCAGGTTGCTTGTGGGAAATGAAGTCTTCTCCTTGCACCACTTTCAACCCTGCAATGGGGCCTCTGTAACACACTTCCTGTTCCCTTGGTTCTTCACTGAAGATGTTGAGTTGGCGGCTCTCCATGTGGCATTAAAGCTCTGCGACATTCCTGCTGTCTGTGCTTAATCTGCGGTGTCAGCTCGGGTTAGCTGGGCCGCACTGGAGCCCAGGGAATATTAAAAAGCCCAGAGGCAGAATTCCTCTGGAGCAGAGGTGAGGAGTACAAGAGAAAAGAAAAGAGAAAGAAGCAAGAATGAGCAAGCTATCAGCATGCTCCAATATCATAGCTAAAGTGTTTGAGCTCCAAAAAAGTGGGGGCATTGTGTTACATGAGACTGCATGCCATACGTTAATTCATGGATTCATAAAATTCATGTCTGCCTATATGAAAATTTATGAATGGGCTAATTTAGGGTAGATTGCAGCAACCTGATCTCAGATACTATTAAACATTTTGCTCAACTTCAGAAAATAATAAGAAAAGCTGTAAAAACAATATGATCATTAAACGTGCACCTTACGCTAACCTTATGGGTTCGTACCTTTTCCTATGAGGTGACCTCTGAGTGAATTCTAATGAATTCGTAGTCTTGAACTGTAATAGCTTGTGCAAATAAAGCAACAGAGGATCACAAAGATACAACTGCACAAGGGATTTCAAATTGAATTAGCAATTAGGAAAGCAAAGAAGAACAGACAAAGAAAAAGTCATTTACAGTATATGTACATCATGAGCTAATGAGACACAGGTAAAGCAGATAGCAGGACTAATTAACATAAAGCTGGGTGTGGATAACAAATTAAAATAAATGCCGGAGAAGCAGAGCACTGAGGGCATGATCCTGAAGATGTGCATATTATAGAATCCATGTTCTGATTGGGTAGGAGTAACAGCTTCTCTTCTTTTGACTCATACAAAATCCAATTTCACTGGTTTTAGGTCTTCAATGGAAGCTAGTTGAGGACTCGTGCAGCTTACTGTTCCAGTATCCAGTATCATTTTTGGGTTTAGCCTTGGGACTGTATTAAATATTACTCTTGAATAAATTTCTAACATGATCTCACAATTACAAAACTGTAAGTATTTGTACGAGCCAACCCTTTGAATTTCAACTTCAACAGGATTTCAAATGTAAAACATCGACTGTAAATTTTACAGTAACAATACTGCCAGTTACACAGTTAGCTATAAAGTATTATTGTATACTTGAAGTAAGAAACTATACCAAGAAACGACAGTAATATGTACAGTTCCATGTTTTCAAAAAGTACTTTTTAAATCTTTGTTTGCAGCGATAAGACTACCAGCTTATACTAATGTTACATTCTCCTTGGGAAAAACAACAGATGTGGCTTAACAATAAATATTTTTTAGAATCTATTGAAACCTTTGTATAAAATCCTATCACCATAGGCATCTTTACTTAAGTTACATATTTACCTTTTCACACTTAAATTATTTAAAAACATTATTTTCTTCAACATTTTCTTTAACACCGGAACACACTACGAGTGGTCGCTGACTACAACACCCAGAACTCAGAGCGGCCCACAAACATGGCTTCTGAAGACTACAACACCCAGCAGCTCTATCACAGTTTGCACACTGATTGCACACACCTGGACTCAATTACACATTCATACTCCACAATATATAAGGACCCGCATTCCAAGACCAAGCCTTATTGTTCTGCTATTGTGTTTCTGGTTATGATTATTATTCTGGTTCTTTGGTATTTTGACCTTGAGTCTGCCTCAAGTTTTGGATTTGTTTGCCTGTTTTAAAATAAAAGCTCTTAAGCTATGTAACTGTCACTGTCTCCTGACATTAATATATACTTATATTAAAAATTTAACGGTTGGGCCATGTGCTGGAATATTATGAGTAAAATATTCTTGACATACAACATTTATGAAGTTTAGGACTGCTGCATGAATTTGAGGTAAAAATATATCTTCAACTTCTATCTTCAAACGCCCTAGTTTAAGAAAAGCATCCATTAGAGTCTGGCACAATTATTATTTTTAATTTAATTTAGGATTTTATGTAGAATGTTTGTAGAAATATATCAGAGATAAGTGAGAGCAGCAGAAATCAGGATAATAGGCTAGAGTGATTTGGAAGAGGTTACATTTTAGATTTTATGAAAAAAAAAACCAACAAAACTTAAATTGACTGTCGATAAGTGTGGACTCGATAAGTGTGCATGAAAGGGTTAAAGCTGAAACTAGAACTTTTTTAGAACTAGAAACAGAAATTCACTACCCAGATATGTGAGACGACCTTTTAAGGTAACTAGCTAGTGAGCGGTAATTGAGAGTACGACAACAACTCACCAACTTCTGAGCTGAGCTAGTTAAGGTGAATATTCTCCAGGTGACCCAAAACTGTTACTAGAAAGTCAAACAAACTTGGCAAGCTAACTTAGTTAAACTAAATGACTAACTTATTTGTGGCACATGGCACTTACAGCATGAAAATACAGGGAGAGGCTTGGCGTAAGTACAGTAAGTAAGTTCAGTCATTTCTGACTGAAATGAATAGCTGGGTCGTAGATGAGATCCTTGAAACTAAAACATTGCAATTTCTAGTAATTTACTGGACATTCTCTCAAAGCTACCTACTTTGAGAGTAGTAAGTGTTCACTGTAAACACACACACACACACACACACACACACACACACACACACACACACACACACCAGTTCCATGAGTCACAACTGTATTTTATGAAATTGACTCCTTTCTGATATTTTCAAAATTTGATGAATGAGTGGTAGGGCACTTTACATTCAAAATGCAAAACTTTGTCAGTGGTAAATTTAAGAATATGATTTGTGTCAGCTGAAGATAGGGGTATACAGATCCATTTATAGTGTAATATAAAGCACTTAGCCTTGGGTACGGTCAAGTATATCAGATCAAGGCTGCCTTCATCAGAGCTTTTGTTCTCTGCAGGTCTATATTTAATGCATGTCCTCGGTTATTGAATCTAGACCTGAGCTGGGCTATTTTAGTGGAGATAATTTTTAGATTAGCGCCAGGCTAGTGGGGGAGCTGTAGTAGTGAATGGAGCACAGTGTATGGTTCTGTGGCAAGCTGTAATTGAAATAGTGAGGGGAAAAAAGACATCTATAAAACAGAGAAGCATTTTCCAAGCTTAAAACTGTTGTGCCTCTTTGATGCCTGTAAACCCCTGATGTGCATTTTCATGACCATTTTTATGCACAGAATGAATTTTATGCCACAAAATTCATGCCAGAAAATATACTGACAAAACCAAGCGATACTTTGCTTCACTTTGTTCACACAGTGAAGAATTTCATTAAAATAAAGCCTTTAAATTTTGTTAAAAAGATGTGAAGATTTTTGTGCACAAGATCCAATGGAGTTCTTCAGGATGTGAACTGGATAGACAAAAACCTTTAAGTAAATGAAAAAAAGTATTTTAAAACATTTTAATGCATGAAGGAAAAGTAATTTTTTGAATGAAATGTCCTTAGACCTACAAATACACATTATGTGACTCAAAATCATTATGTGCCTCTCTGTAGTTATTTGGTTCTATGAAATGCTCATTTTATCCACATAACGGGTCAGCTAATCATAACATGAATTTGAATTTTCATGAATTTCATGTTTCACAAAATTAATTTGTCACAAAATTTATTTAGTAATTTACAAAGTAAATCCCATGTCTCATTGAGTTAAGTCTTTGGAATGAATATATTTAATTGTTTTGTTTTTTTAAATGACCACACAGAGCTTAATATATATAAACAGATAACTTAACCTTAGATTAAATCTCTGTATCCTTTTTAAACAGCTGTGACATGAAAGTTCTTTGATGTGTATGCGTGTCTGTGCGTGCGTGCGTGTGTGTGTGTGTGTGTGTGTGTGTGTGTGTGTGTGTGTGTGTGTGTGTGTGCGTTTGAATGAGCGCTAAACAAGGTCGGACAGACTGTTACTCCACAGCGACTCCCTGTGTAGTGCCTCTCGCTCTCCCAGGGTCAATGAGTGCATCCTGTTACCCAGAATCCCCTTGGCCCAGTCAAATGTGCCGCACCGTACTGGTCCTTTAAGAGTATGAAACAGGAGCCGCCTGTATGCCCCTAACAGAGACACATAGGCAGCCAAGACAGAGCAATAGAGAGAGAGAGAGAGAGAGAGAGAGAGAGAGAGAGATCAGGGAGGAGGGGAGATAATGAGAGGGAGGTGATATAGAAAAAATAGACAGAGAGAAGGAGAGAGAGAGAGAAAGGGTAGAGAAAATAGTGGAAGAGTGAGAAAAGGGAGGGAGAAAAAGAGAGGGGAAGAGGGAGACCAGCATGGAAGCTTAAGCAGCAAAGCAGGCATGAGAGCAGAGAGGAAGATAGAGGGATAAAGAGAAAGAAACTTACCATATCCCTGCCCCCACTCCAAAACCCTTAACTCGCCATTATTCATGTTGTAATATTGGTTTGCTCTGTGCTGAAAGGAAGCGGCTGTGTTGCTAGGAAAGCACAGAAGCAGCCCCTTCTAATTGGCTGTGAAGAACCTTTTCATTATCCAATCAAAACTCTGGAATCAGCAGGAGAGCGTGTGTGTGTGTGTGTGTGTGTGTGTGTGTGTGTGTGTGTGTGTGTGTGTGAGAGAGAGAGAGAGAGAGAGAGAGACACCAGCAGACTTAATTAATATGTAAGACATGTTTTACAGGTTAGAATAAGCATGCGAGTAGATGCATTGAAAATACAGCAGTGTGTGTGTGTGTGTGTGTGTGTGTGTGTGTGTGTGTGTGTGTGTGTGTGTGAGAGAGAGAGAGAGAGAGAGAGNGTGTGTGTGTGTGTGTGTGTGTGTGTGTGTGTGTGTGTGTGAGAGAGAGAGAGAGAGGGAGAGAGAGAGAGAGAGAGCGATCACTATGACCTTGCCATACTCATTTAATGTATCAGTGCTCCATAAGATGCTGGTGAAAACACCTGTATGCCATTAACCCGAATAAACTTTTAATAATATAAGCCCAAAAAGCTTTTAATAATATAATTACTATTTAATAATAATATTTTCATTTCTTCCTTTGTCCAGTAACATCTGTATATAACTGGCACATTTGTTGAACTATAATCATGTAATAACATTGTTGTGTTGTAATGTAATAAATGTATAATAACAGACAATCCCTTGCACAAGCATGAGATAAAATATTTTACTTTGTTTCCAGCATCAGCACTGTATTAAATAATAAATATTTAAAATGAAGTTAAAAAGTTACTTTTTTACTTATTGATATAAATAATATTTAGTTCATATGATAAGGTATTTCATATATTTATAATATTAGGAGTGTGGCAAAAAAAAAGGCAATTCAAATGCAGTCACGCATATTAAGTTGAGACCACACCCTGCTTGGATGATTTTATTATATTATATTATCATATTATTTCTAGCATATAATTTACATCATTTTCATACTCCTAAAACCTTTCAGTGAGCTGTCGTGCCCTATCGATGGGAATACTGTCATCCTGGAAGAGACCGCAGGATAGAAGAGTTTCATCATAGGATAAAGGTGATCACTTAGAATAACTTGGTGGACTGTATCCATGCATAGATTAACATGGCCTGATTCCACACAGTTACACAAAAAGATATTCACTACCTTCTGTGCCCTCAGCTCTGGAACAGCTCAAAATAATGACCATCTTCCCCAAGTTCAATCTTCAGATTAAAAATCTTTTTCCAATCTAGTTTGAATCCAGAAGGTTGACAAATGGAAGACGGCCTTCAGTACGACCTCAGGTCACTAAGAATACCTGCCATATGGACTGGGGGTGAATGCTTCACTGTATTCCAAGCATTTATTAGCAATGTACACAGAGAAATTTTATCACTCACATTTTCATTTCCCAGCAAACCTGGAAAGGATACAGAATTTCATTGGCATTGTGGAGAAGTGCAAGTTCCATAAGTCTTAAGTCACCTTTCTGGGCTACATCATAAGATAAGCAGGGGCTATCATGGACAAAGCCAAGGTCCAAGCAGTAGCTGAGTGGCCTATTCCCCAAAGGCTGAAGATTAATTTGAAATATCAGCATCATTATAACCACTCTCCTTTCACAACTACTCTGGAACAACCAAATGGATCAGTTATTAAACACCCTAAAAAAACCTTTACTTTTCAGCTCCTCCTACCTGGAACAGTTCTACAGTGCCCCAGGTCGCCATGTTGCTGTTGACTTTGTCACAGATCTGCTGTCCACCAAGGCTATACCACTATATTAATGGTGATAGACCACTTTTTAATATCCACAGGATTTGAAACAAAACTTCCAAGCCAGGGTATATTGCCTCCTCGCACCCAGTGTTCCAGAGATCCACTGCGAAGGAATTCTAATACAATTTCACTTATTTATGAAATCTTTTTGTAAGCAAAATGCATTATTTTAATGCTCTCCAACTAGAAAGGTAATCAAACCTAATGTCAGGTCAACCCAGTCAGTGAACTCCATTTCCCAAAACACACCACGGCCTACAAACATGGCTGCCCTTGGCTATACTCCCCAGAACTCACACACAGACTCTTTAAAAGTGACTTTCACTCACCAAAACTGCGAAGTATACGATCAATTTGTCCCGTGCAGCTGACGCTTCTAAGCCTGTTTATCGGTGTCCACTGATCTGGTTTGGTCTTGCTTAGTTTCCTGATTCCTGCCTAGTTTGTCCTGTTTGTTGATCGTCTGACTTAAGCCTGTTTTCTGACCTTGAACCTGCCTATCATCTTGGATTTGTCTGCACTTCTCTCATTAAAGGAAAATAACTGCAATTGCATCCGTCTCAGTCTTTCCCTCATGACACCTAATACCTTGCAAGATAAAGTTTAAAAAAAATTACACTAACAATCTTGATCAGTCTCCCAATGAGAATTGAGAGTTGTAACAAAAATAAAACTTTTATTTGAGACTTGGCATGATAAGATTTCGATTTCGATAAAATTCTTATGAATGTGTTATAAATTCTCTATGTATGTACCCTTCAAATAAAGTGCTACCATTTTGGATGAAACCTGATGGTCCACTGTTACAAAGTGTAAGAAATAATCCATTAGCTCCCGCAGTGTTGAAAATGCTATTTGCCATAAAATATAGAACGCATAATCAACATTACATTGTTGAAAGCTTTGCAGAAGGAAGGAAAAGAAGTTTCTTGATACACATTGTCCCTTTCTCTCTGTAAGCTTTTTTGTTCTGCTCTCAGGAGATTTTTGTTTCTTCAGCACGGCAGCCCTTTGAAGAAGCAGTGGGAAGTGCAGAGTGCAGGTGTCTCAGGTGGATTTCCAGGGCAGCAGGGCATGAACACACACTCACACAGTCTTATGAAGTTACTTGACAGCTGTCTTTTGTTAACAACATACTGTGGTTTCAAGTCAGCTTCCAATTGTTTATTTCTGTTTATAGGGTTTACTTGTATATCTCTGGTTTATGGTTTCACTTGAAGTCCAGTATTTATGAATGGGAACAAAGTCTGTCTCCCAGTGTATACCGCCCTAAAATGGCAAACTACAGTAACTATATTGTAGTTGCTACATTTTGCCTTTGTATGGCAGTGTTGGTACATGTTATTGCATGTGTGTTGTCTATTTGTTTATTTGTTTACTGATAATGTACCAGCTTATTATCCCTCTAATTAATTAATCCTTCATTTACTTGTTTCATTTCAATTATTAATTCATATCAAACCAAATGTTGGTGTGTATTTTATGGTTGCAATATTTTTAATACAAGCACTAAAAGTACAAAGAACAGAAAGGCATCACTAAAGAACTGATCATTTGATTTGATGGCTATGTGAAAGTGAATCACTATAATGTGGAAAAAAATGGATGTGTGAGATATTTTTGTTTGTGGTGTTTGTGGTTTTGTTTCATTTTGCCGACAATATATGAGGATTTGCAAAACATGCATATAGTGTTGAAAAATGTGTTCATGCACTTCACACACATTCCAGGAAAGTGTCTAAGCAATTCAGAAAACCTCTACGAGTAGATACATTACTTGGGATAGGAAGAGGAGAAAGGAAGGGGACAGAGTATATGGGGTGGAGGAAATGTGAAGGATGTATAAACAAATGGAGAAAGGTGGAAAGATAGGAGAATGAAGAAAAAGGAGAAGAAAAGGAAGCAAGTAGAGAGGTAGAGCACAAACGGGGGGTTAAAGCAGCACCCATACCGATCATGCACTGAGAGAGGCTAGACAGAGTCAACACTGTTCTCTGACCATAAAATACAGGAAGACTTCACATTTTGTTAGGCTTTTTCTCATTCCACAACAGAGACGAGGAACTTGAGGCACTTAGTGGTGGTTGGAGACAATGCTGCAACCAGTACTTGTGCAGGAGTGGATGGAAACATTCCTACGAATTTCTCTTCAATCACTTTCTCCTATTCCTGAATCATCTTGAATGTTCCTCTCTTCCTAAGGATGGAAAGAATGTGAAAAAGCTGTACAGTGAAGTAAAAACCAAATTGTAGAAAAAAAACTATTTTATTTATGTTCCTAGTTAATTATAGTTGAGTAGATTATTTAAACAAAAGATGACAGATCCATAGTTTTGAAATCAATATTTGGTTTATATAAAATTTTATCTGAGAAGAAATCAGTATGTTATTTTAAAGCAGAATTGCACTAGTCTGCAGAATTTGGAGAGTGTTTTGATGGCTGTCTTAATCGTTTTATGAACACTGACTTTAGCTGTCATTTAATGTGTCATTGAGAAATACTCTATTTTTGCAGATGTCCATTTCTGCCAGGTGAGATAAAATTAGGTTATGCCATTTTTTTAAGGTGGTTTTCATACTTAGGCCATTTCGTTTAAGCCCCAAAACAGTGTTCTGGGCTTTTCTGCAATAGAAGCAGGGTCCATGTGTGGAAGCCTTTTTCCCATGGTGCCGCATGCCGAGTAACATGATTGGTTCAATTTGTCATGTTGTCTGTTTCTGTTTTTGTAATGCCAGGGAAAGGGTTGTTATGGTTATTAATATATAAAACCAAAGTTTCATTGGACTGGAGCACTGTGATTTGCTCACCTTGGTAGTGTGAATGCTTGCACCGAGAGCATTGGCTAAGACAAACATTGTGTAAACATTATAAAACATTGTGTTAATGTTATGAAGTATGAAATAAAGCCAACTGTAATTACAACACTCCTCAATAAAAACATGACACTAGACAGTGGGACATGGTTATTCATAAGTATTACTACTGTACAAACTCTTTGTTATGTCACTACACACTGCATAATCATGACATCTGTTAGATTATAATTTTAAATAAAGTTTACAGCATGTAGAAAGTAAGGTTTGTGCAACTTCACCAATTTTTGATAGCGTTTATAATTCACTTATGTATAAGTGGTAGTCATAAGTGAAAAACAGACAGCACACAGTATGTGTCCATTTACAACTTCTCCACACCATGTGCTATCAATTTCAATGGATAGCTCTACTTCATTTATTTGGTGCATGACAGGTGCAGCATGTTGACACCGGGGAGCCAGTCAGGTGATAGCGTCACGTAGGGGAAGACATTTGATTCACCATAACCAAATCCAAATGTCTGATGAGTGCACATCAGCAGACATATACCTGTGCTAGGGCCTGCTGTGACAGTGCAGACCCAAACATTCATTCTTCTTCAGTAACCACTTTATCATGTTCAGGGCTGCAGAGGATCTGGAACCTATCTCGGGAACACTAGGTGCAAGGTGGGAATATACTCATCACAGTGTGTCATGCAGACACATTCCCAGCTGCTGGCATGGTTTTGGGGGGTGGGAGGAAACCTGAGAACCCAGAGAAAAAGGACACAGATACAAGAAGTGCAGCAAAAATGGAGAATTTTAAAGAGAGGCTGGTGGCAGTGAAAATACATGCATCTATATGCCTCATCCATGAGACAGTATAAAAACAATCAGATGACTGATTTACCTCACTAGCATTGCAAGAATGTTATACTTTCCCTTTATTAATTGGTTGAAAAGACCTTCTGTTTGCTCTATAAAAGTACCAACACTGGCTACACTTCAATTTCAGTTCCTCATACAACAAGAGCAGCCATTATATAATAAACTGCCACTTTGACCCTGTCCATACCCATAGTGACTGTCTTGGAATACAGCTAGGTGAAGTGAGTATAAAATGCATTTTGATTGTAGGGATTCCACACCCCTTACTTATTCAAATGTGGAAAACATAAACAAGCATGCATTTACATACCTCTAAAAAGAGTCTGGTGTGAACTGACCTTTAGTCTGCATTATACTTGGCTACAAGTTTAGTTTACTCTTCCGGGAGTCTCTTTGACATCTGAACTCACTGTGGCTACTGGGAACAATTAGAACATGCAAAAAACCTCATTTACATATTGTTTCCTCCTGCTAGTTTACATGTGACACAATTATTAGGTGTGTTTGACTTCATGTAGGCCTGAGCAAACTGATTGTCATCTGCCTTGGTACAAAGTATGACGGTTCATCAGAGTTGACCTTCTGAAGTGGATTTCTTAGTGAATAATATTGTGATTGTACTATATATTTTTTAAAACAGCAGTTTAAAATGATATAGATCTATATTACTAATCCCTAATGCACATTTCTAAATGCCTGTCCTTCTACCTCTCTCTATATTTTGTACTAAATAATAGCTAAAATATATGATTGGGCTGCTTTTATTATTAGAAGGACATACCAAGGAAGTTTTGTTTAAATAATTATCTCTAATATATGCTGGTAAGTGAGTTTAAAATTAAAAAAGGAATATACATAAATAGGCACACACTGTATTGAAAACAGCACATAGCATATTAAAATGTGAATTGGTTAATAGCCAGTTTTATGCCTCTCATCATAAAATGCTTAACATTTCTTTCTTTCTTTTTTTTTAACATTACACTTATTACTAAACTAATCTGGCACAATTTTTTAAAAAATTCTTTTTATAGTTCATATGTTTTTTTATGGGCTTCACTACTCTCACACTACTCTCCACTCTCTTGCAGCCAGTGAACTACTCTCTACACTCAGTCGAACACACCTGTTCTTTGCAAATCACCCGTAACACATCCGCTATTTGCTAGTGCAATTTATCTGATTGTGCATGCAAATTAGCTCTCGTTATTTTGGATCTTATAAAATCAGGGTCGGTGTGTTTATCAGCCTGCCTCTCATAGTGCAATCTGATGTACAGGGATTATGGGAAATTTAAAAGCTCTCATTGCTAAAGCAGAGCAAAGAATGTCTAGATTTATACAAATAAAAAAATTAAAACACTAATTAACTATTGGGTCTAAACACATGGTAATTATTTTTGTAAAATTCTTTGCAAAGCGACTACACAGAGTTCAAAGTGGTTGCATTTTAACCAGTGGGGTGAAGCATCTAGCTGCTGTGAAGGCATACTGCCGACTAGTGGACAAGATCTCAAACTTTTGGTATAATGTTTATCCTGATGTTTGTCTTACACTCGGGGCAAAAAGGCCCAAGTTTCTTTTTGTCTTTTTTTCCCCCCACAAAGTTGTTGCATATAATTCAAAGTTAGGACCCATTTCATGTTAGTATACCTGAGACAGTCTCTTGCCAGCCTGACTATCAACTATGTCCAATAAAACTGAGGGGAACCACATTGACGCTTGTGTGCGTGTGTNGTGTGTGTGTGTGTAAAAGACAGTGTGCAAGTTTACCCCCACAGACTTTGAACTCTAAAACTATTTTTTAAATTCTAAATCTAAACTATTCCAGATTAATTTATTGCATGTTGAATTACTCTACTTGTTATTCACTGCTAAATTAAAAAACACAAAATTTCATTTGACCACTCTGGAGTTAAAAACAATTGGGCAAGCAAAAAAACAAACAAAAAACCCCCCAAACTTTTCATTGTCAATGCTCCCACTGCTTTAGCATATTTTCTGTTCTTGCATCATAGAAGATGTGCAGAATACTTCTTAGAAGTTACAGATACAGAATTGCCAGCAGATGGCACTGGGCACCAGTTCATGATGTTATCAGACTGTGTGTAATATTTCAGTCCCAAATCTCCTACAGGTGGTCCGTTGGGTTGGTATTGGTTCATTCATCCTTTGTGAACTTTCAAAACATTATAGAGAAATGGTCCCTTGTACAATACTGCTCAGCATTATCACACTAGCTAGCATTCACAGCAGACCTGTAACACACTGGAATTAAGGGGCCCAAACCTTTCCGTGTATGACAATGCCCATGTGCACAAAGCAGGCATAACGGAATCCTAACCACAACCCCACTGAACACCTTTGGGATGAACTGGAACAGTGATTGTGCCAATCTGACAAAATGCTGATGTGGCCCAGTCAGAATTATGGACACAAACCAATAGCAAAAAAAATTATTTTAATTGAAGTGACTTATAAACTACTTGTTGTGCCAATGCATTAGATTAGATTTGTTCTATGCTGAGGAGTTAAAGGTTCCGTGGAAGCCGTATGGAATGTTAACAGGCACTTCAGCTCTTCCCAGTTCCTCAAATGTCTTAGCATCCAGAACCAGCAGGAATGTGCCTTTATCCTAAACCCAACACAGAAAGTAGAAACTTTCAGAAAATACACTCAACATTGATAATGAACTGCAAACTTCTTGGTAGAAGATGTTTAGTTGAATGTGTGTAAGATTTGACAATTTAGAAACTAATGAGCACTTCCACCTTGTCATACCTTAGTGGGTGTGAGGACAACAGATAGGATGGCTCCATCATCCTCTTCCTCTGCATTAGGTGAGGGGACAAACACAGGCTCAGATGGATAGAGGCCTGGCTGGTACCATGCCTAACAATTGAACACAGTTACAACTACAATGAAAATGCAGTAAAAAAAAATAAATAAATAAATTCATAGCATCATAACTATACCAACCAATGTAAAATACATAATTCAATACGAATTCAATACAAACAATAGCATGTTTGTACTGTAAAATGTATGCTGTTTTAGAAACCATGCAACATATTAAGAAATCCACTGGATGCAAGTATAAAATGTTTTTGTGACATTTTTCTACACCACTATAGTCAATTTTATACTTTATACATTTTATACAAACTATTAAAATATTTTAGACTATAGCCATACAGTCACAGCCCTTATCAAATTTTACATTATTTCCTTCCTGTAACATCAAAATTAATCTCTGAAAAGTTCTGAATTACATCACTGGTATGAACTTACCTTGAGCTTTTTACTCTCCAGGTCCATCTTAATCAGTGAGTCTCCCACAAGGTGGCCAAAGCCACAGCCATAGAAATAGCGGTATGGTTTGGTGTTGTACCTGTCGTAATGAATGTGAGGGAATTCCAATCCACCATAATCCCACAGTTCATGGTCATGCAGATCTTCAGACATGCAGAACACCTGGTAGGTAACGTGGAAATATTATATATACACTGCTCAAAAAATTAGAACACTTTTTAATCAGAGTATAGCATCAAGTCAATTAAACTTCTGGGATATTGATCTGGTCAGTTAAGTAGCAGAGGGGGTT
>CM074971.1:7971552-7987070 GCA_037577455.1 Pangasius macronema | reverse complement strand
TGTATGTTTCACAAAGCCAGAATGTTAAGCTATTGAACAAAACCTTTTTTGTGTCATATCTGTGATTTGTTTGTTTGTTTGCTATAAAGTAAAAAGGCTGGGTGAACTTCCTCTAAGTATGGTGAGTCCATAATTTTTGCCAGGGGTTGTATAACGTACAACAAAACGACACGAATGAGCTCTCTCTCTCTCTCTCTCTCTCTCCTGACCAGGGCTGAAGCACCACTAGCCACATTTTCACAGAAAAGTCGCATGACAAAAGTGGCGTCAACTTACCGTCTGGATGAGGCTTCACATGTGACATGTTGAAAGATGATAAGCTGCTGGTGACTGAGCGAATAATAAAGCGGAAAAACACAGAGAGAGACAGAGAGAGAGAGACGGGGGGCGGGGGTGGGGGGTTAGGGGTTTGGTTTTTGCGTCCTAGTAAGATTGTATATCTCTGCTACCACACCATCAAGCGTCGTCAAAGGATGTCTTGGAAGGTAGCCTTCGTTTCGTAGCCACACCCACAATCCTTTGTAGTTCACGAAAAAAAAGGCGGGGCTTGAGTCGGCACTGAGCTTCCCCGCGTTTGTTGTGACCAAAAATGTTTTCGGAGATGAAGGCATTCATGTTTTCTTGTGTGTTGTAAATGAAATGCTGCCCATTTTATATTGTATTTTTTCTAGATTATTTTAAAATAGTAGTACAATACTACAATTACAAAAAAAAAAAAAAAAAAAAAATCAGTAGTACTTATAAAAATATTTTGGCATTACTGTTATGGCATCGGTACTGGAAAAAATAAAGAGCACTGTTACTAGCAATTTACCGTAATTCACTTATTTACATTTGTATATTCAGAGTTATAACTTCATATTCAAGATTTATAAATTATATATTAAAAATGTGTGTTTACAAAGGAGTGGCAGTCATGTGGAGGATTTTTAGATAAATAAATAAAATTCATTTTAAATAAATTAAATAAATTTATGGATAGTGCAGCAGTGTTCAGAGCACAGACAGAAAACGGCAAACATATGCCAGATCCTTTTCGCTTGACACTGCAATCATTGGCCATTGGCCAAATTATGTAAATATGCTTGTAACTGGGTCACTTCCTGGTGCTAAAACTAATTTATGTTTGTATATTATGTCTATATTTAACTATTAACTATTTAACTATTTATGTTAAATCACCTAGCATTCAATTGTATCAAAAGTAGTTTTCCCAATTAGTGAAGCCATGTCTGAAATGTACAGGGGGGTGGGGGAGATTAAAAAAAGGGAAAAAAAATCACTTTATCTTCTTTAAACAAGATTAAACAAGTCCAGCTAAATGTCTTGGTCTTAGTTGCTAATGATCCTGCACTCTCACCACTGTGGCCTGGGTTCGATTCCCAGGCAGGGAATCAACCCAGCTACTGGAAGTGTACTCTCAGTGCTGGTCCCAAACCCAGATAAATTTGGATGGTTGGGAAGGGTATCCGGTGTAAAGCCTGTGCCAGATCAACATGCAGATCAATGATCCGCTGTAGTGACCTCTAACGGGAGCAGAAAAGAATGACAACAACATTCCATGTAAATGTCAACATAAAACTACTTTTATTTTTAGTTAATCAAAATACATTTATTTCATCTTCAGCTTATGAAGGCACAGTTCAAATGACAAGTATTCATATTGATTTTTTTTTTAATTTATAATTATAGCACTATTAAGGTTTGTGGCCACTGACCATAACACCCATACTGTATGTGCTTTTTTACCTTCCAATTCCAGAGTTATTCCCCCCGTTGCTGTTATAATAACCTCCTCTATTGTAGGAAGGCTTTCCACAAGATTTTGGAGTGTGGCTGTGGGGATTTGTGCCCATTTAGCCACAAAAGCAATAGTGAGATCAGACAATGATGATCAGGCACACCTGTAAAGAATTCTTGAAATTCTTTACTCCCAAGACTGACAATACAAGGTCACTGAACCAGTTTGTTCTGCTTTCTTAAGCAAGTTCAAGTTACCCCCACTATCCTATTCATAGTAAGCAGTGGCCTTGCGAATTGTTCTATTCCATCTTGTTTGAAATACGCAGTCATTTAGCCTCTTATCAAAAAGCCAAGTCTAGACCTATCTATTCTTAATCATTTTAGACCAATCTCTAAGGTAACTTTTATCTTGACAGTTTTGAATTTCTTTTTAAAATCAGCTTTCTTCATTTCTAGCTGGAAATTATATTTTGGAGAAATTCCAATCTGGGTTTAGAGTACACAATAGTACAGAGTCTGTGCTTCTCAAAGTATCTAATGATTTACTTTTAACTCTGGAAAGTGTGCTTTAATTTTACTGGACCTTAGTGCAGCATTTGATACAATGGATCATGCTATTCCTTTGGATCATTGAAATGTGGTGTTGGCATCCAGGGAACTGTCCTGAAGTGGTTTGCCTCCTACCTCAAAGACAGGACATTTTCTGTGAGGATTGGTAATAAATTGGTAATCTCCCTCAGCAGCGATTACCAGTAGTCTACCTCAGGGCTCCATCCTGAGCCTTAAGTTTTTCTTTCTTTTTTTTTGTTCCTTTATTGACAAAATCCAAGCCAACTTTTTTTGGAAGTGAAGCACATTTCTTGCACAGCTGATGAAGGACTCTTCTCTTAAATGTCCAGTTTCTCTGGAAACTTTGTATTTTTACCACACTATCTATATGATGCAATAAAAATAGTTGAAGTTTAGTGTAGTACACAAAGTTCCACAAATACTGGACGGTTCAGACAAAGTTCAGATAAGTAGTATATAGTAAAATAGTAGTATTTGTTCATGTAATAAAATGCAATTTTGAACTGACTGTGCTGAACACAGGTTTCTAAAGTACAACATTAGGCACAATGGTTACATTACTGGATAGAAAGTAAGTGATTGATATCTTTAACTGTGCCTTTAATGTCTCACTGCATGCATGTGTCACTGTGTTGGTAATACTAACTAACAAGTGTAATTGATATGGCACCTAAGCCAAGTCGTACAACAAATGACAGAATTTGTACAGCATTAAAACAATTAATTACAAAGTGAAACAATAAAACATATAAAACCCTAACTATTAGTGTTGTGAGAAGAGGAAAGTTGCGTATATGTATATGTACAAGGATTATCACCACAGTGGTGAAAACTAAGACATTGGAAGCAGATGAATAATGAAAAGGAGAGGGCCAAATACTGATACCTGGGGAACACCTTGTGCAAAGTGGCAACAGCTGATTTGTGTTTGCAAGGGGCAAAAATTTGTTGGTGAAGACAGTTATAAACATGGCAAGAGTTGAGAACTCTTATTTAGATAGAAAGGTTCCATGGAAGCCTGAGGGAATGTTCACGGGCACTTTAGCTCTTCCCACTTCCTCAAATGTCTTAGCATCCAGAACCAGCAGGAAAGTACCCTTATCCTAAACCCAACACAGAAAAGAGACACTTTCAGAAAAAAACTGAACTGCAGACAGTTTGATAGAATATATTGTTTTTTTAATGAGTACTTCAGCAGTGTCATACCTCAGTTGGCGTAAGGACAACAGAGAGGATGACCCCATCATCCTCTTCCTCTGCATTAGGTGAGGGGACAAACAGAGGCTCAGATGGATAGAGGCCTGGCTGACACCATGCCTAACAATTGAACACAGAAACAGATATACAATTACAATTTGGATGAGCATTAAAAAAAATTCATAGCATCATAACTGTGTGGGTTTTATATGCATTTTCTGCTTCACAAGGACTGCATTAAATAGCAAAATATTGTAGCAATAATGCAATAACAAATTTAATTTTGATATTATTTCCTTCCAAGACAAAAAGGACCTCTGAACAGTTTTGAGATACACTATATGGTATGACCAAAAGTATGTGGACATTTAACCATCATACCCATATATTAGCCTTCCCCAAACTGTTGCCACAATGTCGGAAGCACAAAATTGTCTAGAATGTCTTTGTATGCTCTAGCATTATGATTTCGCCTCACTGGGGGCCCAAACCTGTTCCAGCATGATATTGCCGCTGTACACAAAGTGAGCTCCATAAAGACATGGTATGTTAAGGTTGCTGTGGAAGAGCTTGAGTGGCCTGCACAGAGCCCTAACCTCAACCCTACTGAACAACTTTGGGATGAATTGGAACACAGACTGCATGCCGGGTCTCCTTGCCTGACATCAACACACAACCTCATTAATGCACGTATGGCTAAATGGAGCAAATCCCTACAGCCACTTTCCAAAGTCTAGTGGAAAGCCTTCACAGAAAAGTGGAGGTTATTACAGCAGCAAAGAGGAAACAACTTCATATTAACGCCTATGGATTTGGAATGGGATGTTCAACAAGCACATAGGGGTGTGATGTGTCCACATACTTTTGGCCATACAGTGTATATCACTGGTATAAGCTTACCTTGAGCTTTTTACTCTCCAGGTCTATTTTGATCAGTGAGTCTGCCACCAGGTGACCAAAGCCACAGCCATAGAAGTAGCGGTATGGTTTGGTGTTGCATCGGTCATAGTGAATGTGTGGGAAGTCCAAACCACCATAATCCAGAAGTTCATTGTCATGGAGATCCTCAGACATGCAGAACACCTGGAAGATAATTTAGAATTAAAAAAAAAAAAAAAAAAAAAAAAAAAAAAAGACAATATTGTACATTTGTACTGCTGCAAACTATTGTACTTGGAGCTCTGAACTTAGACATGGGAAAGTGATGTCATTCAACCTGGGAACATCCACCTTGCCCGAGTTCTTTGACATAAATGAACCTGATGTCTCAACAATATGCTGGTACATGGTCAGAATTATTATGAAGCTTTTGTTTATGTAGTATGTTATGTAGCTGTTTTATTGTGAAAAGGTGTTTTACGTGCTTTGTAATGTATTTGTATATGTAATATATAATGTATAAAGATTTGTAATGTAATTCTGCTGAGTTCAGCCCAAATTTACTAACGTGAAAAGACCATCGTAACAGATAGAATTGTTATGAGGAAAGATGAACATAACAGTTGACCTACATTATACTTAATTTCTTTTTGTTAAGCAATAATTCATGTAGGTCTTATTAATGTGTTTAGCAAATTCAGAGACTAGGCATACAAAGTACATGAACTTTCTGAGTTTCGAGTATTCTGAGCACACAAAATGATAATTTCCACAAAAGACTAATATTAAAATTGTTTATCAATTTACATCACTTATGTTATAATAGCTATAAGCAGTTGCTCCCTCATCAGACTTTCTTTTTTAACCTATCTATCTTGATGTTAATAAGACGAATACGGAAAAACCATAAAGCCCTCCATCCTCAAGACTTTCTCATTTTGGTAAATGTAAGGAACAGTTTTACTTCTAACTGTTACAAAGTGCTAATTATGAAGATTCTTTCCAAAAATGCTAGATAAATGTTTACTCATGAAAACTTCATCACATTACGCAGGTTTTTAAAATTTGCTTATGTGGAATGTCCCTATGTAAGTTATTAGTACAAAGACAATGTATTAACACAAGTCCAATACTATAAACCTGACACTTGCCTTGCTTCTGGAACTAGTGTCATGCTATTATAGAAAATTAATCAACACTTTCTGACCAATCAGAATTGAGAATTGAAAAGTGCTGTGGTATAATGTATGCTACTACAAACACAGTGCACTCCATTAGCAGCTCACTTTGTCTTTGCTGAGGCAGACTGCAGATGCAGTGCTGTTGGGTCGTGTGTTGAGGTTCTGGTTCAGTGGAGTATCATTGGTAATGCACAGAGGCAGAACAAAGCGGCGAGGAAAAGACTTGTCTGTGCTGTTGTATACCTGAGAAGGAAACCAAACAACAGACTAAATTACATGCACATTACAATAATGACCTCTCAAATGCACAAGAAGATGAGAAATGCACACAACTATGAGAAAAACTGGAAAGACAGCATTACTAACCTCATCCAGTGCTTCTCCAGACTTGCGCAAGTTCTGAAGAAAGTAGATATTAAGGGCCTGGCCATCATCTGAGCAGCACATATCCATTATGAGGAAGCCATCCTCCTCAAATGCATTGATCTGGTGGAAGGTGGATAGAGCCTTGGTGTGGTACTTCACTGGATTTACCTATTATGTAATGAGAAAAAATTTATGTTAATAACTTTAAAAAAATTTTACAAAACAAAATGTCTATTATGGTCACGCATGCAGTATTCTGTAAACATAAACAGTATCAAGTGCACACTGGTTAGTAACTATAAGAGTTAATGCAACACTGGTCATACTGAATAAAATAAACAGAGAAATACATTTAACAGTGAAAGTCTCAAAATAATTGTTATTTAAAAAACTTGAGTAGACGTTTTAGCTTGGATGTTAAGGAAGCTCTTTGGTGACACCTTTCCAGTATGTTTGTTTACAACATGGAAGACAGTCTCTTGTTTTGGGTCCCAGTAGATACAGTCACTTATGCCTTTCCCCCTCATTTTAGATGTCACTATCTTAGCCAGGTCCATCTTTATGGGCTGTTCGATGAACACCACATAGTTCTCAGACATGGCTAGGAATAATATAAAAAAAAAAACAGGATTTTACATATGTTGCATCTATACTGACGTTTTCGTCATTAAGTGATTTCCTCAAATACATTACAAAGTTGAAATGAAAGCTGTAAAGAGGAACAGTCATGGTTCACCATTTTTAATAGTGGACAGTGCTGTGCCATGTCAGAGCTTTGAAAAAAATATTCATCATTTAAGCCATTTCAGCCAGAAATCAAGTTTGCTATTGTCTCCATATTACTTATATTGTTATTATATCCACCTTTGGGAGCACTCCAAGAATCAAAAATGTGCACGGTCTATCCAATAATTCATTCCTTTGACTTATATTATAGTTTTATAAGAATTATAGTTGCAACACTTTTGCATCATACCTAATACCATCACATGGCATGGGATAAGTTACAATAGGCTTTACCTAAATTTAAGCTTGAAATTCTTCTTCAAATCTAATGGCTTGAATATACAAATGTTTCTCAATTTGTTTTTCTTGAAATTTTATTCTTTTGTTGAAAACTGGGCTTACTGAAATTCTGGCTTTTCATGGCACCTAATCATGAATAACCTCTTTCAGAGTTTTTGTGATGCAGACTGGCTTTGTTTTCTGCAGGAAATTTAACAGCATAGATGTCTTGATTTAACATCTATTATTCAGATTAAGTTTTGAATGCAACCATGAGTAGCTTTTGTGTCTGGTGTGTGCATTTACCAAAGCTGTGGTAATAGGAAGGCTTGGTTTTATCAGCAGGAGAAATGGAACACAGCACTTTTGCCCCCTGCAGTGTATCATCAAGGTCTTCTTTCTTCGAGGGCACTCTGATAATGTTGTAGAAAGCACCTACCAAACACATGCAACATGTGATTATGACTTATTGTAGATCAAATCTAATGCTCATTTATAAATGGAAGTGAAGAACCTGGAACCTCTTTGAATAAACCTTGTGCAAAAGCCTGAAATAGATTCATAAATCTCTCTACTGATGGAACATAACAAGAAAGAGCCTAAGAAACACCAGTAAACCTGTTGTGAGATAATAAAGAGAAAGAGCCTATGAGCAAAGCAGGATAGTAGTCAAGGTGCCAGCTAAGAGCAGATCTTCTCTAGTCCAACCACATGACCCAGAAAATACTTGCTGAACCAGAGGAAAAACCTTTCAATGCCCAGAGGTTCAAAGAGTGAGAGGTGATTCACCTGTTAAAGAATCACAGATGCCTTAGCTGATAATGGGAGCCTTTGCTCAGAGTATACCAACTCTACTCAGGCACCTACCATATTGTGGTGGTCTTGGTCACACCGAAGTCCGGACCTCAGTGTTACTGAATCACTTTAGCCCAGGTGCCTGGCCTACCTGTCATATATAAACTGATCAGCCATAACATTAAAACCACTGGCAGGTGAAGTGAATAACATTGATTATCTTGACATTATGGCACCTGTCAAGCCGTGGAATATATTAGGGAGCAAGTGAACAGTCAGTTGTCAAAGTTGATGTGTTGGAAGCAGGAAAAATGGGCAAGCGTAAGGATCTGAGCAACTTTGTCAAAGGCCAAATTGTGTTGGCTAGATGATTGGGTCAGAGCATCTCCAAAACAGCAGGTCTTGTGGGATGTTTCTGGTATGCAGGGGTTAGTACTTACCAAAAGTGGTTCAATGAAGAACAACCTAGTGAACCGGCAACAGGGTCCTGGGCACCCAAGGCTCACTGATGCATGTGGAAGTGAAGTGAGGGGAAGTGAAGGCTAGCCTGTCTGGTCCAATCCCACAGAAGAGCTACTGGAGAAGAAACTGCTGAAAATGTTAATGCTGGCTATGAAATAAAACACAGTGCATTGCAGCTTGCTGCGTATGGGGCTGCATAGACGCAGACTGGTCAGAGTGCCCATGCTGACTCCTGTCCACCGCTGAAAGCTCCTACAATGGGCATGTGAGCATCAGAACTGGATTATGGAGCAATGGAAGAAGGTGGCCTGGTCTGATGAATCACATTTTCTTTTACATCATGTGGATGGCTGGGTGCATGTGCATCACTTACTTGGGGAAGAGATAGCACAAGGATGCACTATGGGAAGAAGGCAAGCCGAGAGAGGCAGTGTGATGCTCTGAGCAATGTTCTGCTGGGAAACTTTGGATTCTGGCATTCAAGTGAATGTTACTTTGACATGTACCACCTACCTAAATACTGCAATTTGGCTTGCAGACCAAGTACACCCCTTCATTAGGTGTTCCCTTATGGCAGTGTCCTCTTTCAGCAGGATAATGCAACCCGCCACACTGCAAAAAAAATTCAGGAATGTTTTGTGGAATATGACAAAAAGATGTTGACTTGGCCTCCAAATTCCCCAGATCTCAATCCAATCAAGCATCTGAAGGATGTGCTGAACAAATAAATCAGATCCATGGAAGCCTTACCTTGCAACTTACAGGATTTAAAGGACCTGCTGCTAATGTCTTGGTGCCAGATAGCACAGCACACCTTCAGAGGTCTTTAAGAGTCCATAACTTGTCGGTTCAGAGCTGTTTTGGCGGCACAAGGGGGATCTACACAATATTAAGCAGGTGGTTTTAATGTTATGGCTAATCTGTGTATGCTTACAAATATCATCAGAGTTGTACAAAGGGATAGAATCAACTCCCAAGCTCCTCTTCAGGTTCAAGACTGAACAAAAGATATTATGGCAGAACAAACAGTCCAGGAGAAGACAACCTTTCAATCTGCTCAGCTACCTGCCAACGACTAAGAACCTTGAGCCAAGACAAGTATCTCTGGCCATTCCTATACAAAACATTCTACCCTGGCAACATGGAGAATGAAACTTGCATATTCTGAGAATTTACTTCCCCATCACCTCCATATTATTTTATCCACCCTCTCCACCAAGCCCCAGACTACAAGCTCACAATCGCTCTGATCCACCACCTTTCTACAGTCCAAGATGGAGAAAGCAGACCTCACACTGTTGAAGTGTTGAAAAGAAACATGGACCTGCAGTGTGAGAACCCCATCACATTAATCACAGATTGAATGGAATGGCTCTTGGACAAAGCCCTCCCTTTAATCAGAGAAGAGAAACTGATGAGAGTTGCAAAGAAGGAACAAAGCCTCTCCCCTCAGCAACCAGCCCTCAAGAAAAAAAGAAAAAAGTAAAGGCAGTACTCCCAATAAATTTCCAAACCTCTACCCTAAACAACAAAGACATGCGACGCATCCCACAACTGCACCCTTCCAAATGACCCCTAAACACAAGCATGAAAGAGATGGGCTGGGATCCAATGTCACTTCACACCATAAAAAAATTCTGACAACACAATCTCACTACTGAAGATCAGTGTACTGAAGCTTGGTGGTCACATGGGCCATATAAATACTCATTGGACCTATAGCTGTCTCACTCAGGGGTTTCACAAATCACTGACTATTTTCCATGAGAAACTGGCCAAGTAAAAATGGCCAATACCCATAACAAGATTGCTCCATGCAGTCTCCAAATACAATATCCAAATGATCTGCTTATCATTAGCCTAGGACCACAGGCATGTATCACTGGAACGTACACTGAGCTCAATAATCTGGGGAAAGCATGCTTCAAAGTAAATAAGAAAAACATCCAAAGTCTGTGTCAACTCTGTTATCTACTCTCGCCCAAGGACAGAAAAGTACCACCACAGAAAGAGTTGATCAGTTGATGAGTGGTCAGAGACCTCCCATGACCTACCACAGCCAACACGCTTCACTCGTCCCTGGGATTTTTGAGATGAGCAGCCTGATTGTACAGACCCAGCAAAGGAGATCTCCCAGGACAACAACCCATACCATGGACACCCAAGACAAAAAAGTGTCTTCTGTTCTTCAGGTGTGTATGTATGTCATGATCTCACCTTTGCTATTATAGGAGTTGCCCATGTTGTAGACCGTACCGTCTGGGTCAATATGGGGGTGGGCAGTTGCACCATTAACAGCAATGAACTTGCTCCAGTCCACCTTGACATTATTGTAGAAATACCATAAACAGTGAAAAGAAAACAGTATACAAACCATTTACAAAAGTAAAGTGCTGCATTCGGAGTTCAAAACATGCTTGGAAAGTTCTTTGTGATCATAGTCAGTTTAAACAGGTACTTAAGTTTCTCTCTGGATGGCATATTCACATTATTAAATTTATTACTAAAGTTACATGTCTGTAGTTATGAGTCTGAGGTTGCCAAATTTTTCTTGAGTAGAGGTGATGCAAGATGGCTTTATCAATAGTGTCTAGACCACCACCTTTAGACATAAGCACTTGCCTTTAAGTGACCAAAAAATCAGAGCTGGAAAAGATGGACTAATGACAATTTAAAAATGAAGAACAAAAAAGTCTAATATGATTATTTAGTGTAGTGAGTGTAGTGAGTAGCATGGTCCCCTCACAGCTCCAAGGACTCCAGGTCACTGTCTGCACAGAGCTTTGTGCCCGTTTATTCTATTTATGCATAGAATTAAAAATCTGTTCTTGAGATAACAATGTCTCTGATTAAGATGCTGTCTTCTTCAATGTCCTCTATGCAAAAAATGTTGATTTTCAAGCGCTGATATTATCAAGTATGTCATACTTTTGTATTTAATATTGGAATCACATGTAATTGAGACACGTCTGTGTTTTAGGCAAACACAATCCAATGTGCGCAATTACACACACGTTCACTATGCACATGTAACTCAACTGATAAAGTCACATGCTCAAATATAAATAAAGTCACAGAACATCTCATAAATAAATGTAAAGCAAAATGTGCATGTATAAATCCAGATTCATATAACTGTAACAAATTCGCCAAATAAATGCAAACATGCATAGAATAAAAGAGAATTGCAGCTAATTTTACAAATATAATGCATATGTACATGTACATGCCATACAATATGATTCAAATCCATGTTATCTTTCAAATGCTAAATGTCAAATACAAATTGTTTTACATGTTTTTGTGGGATTATTCAAGAAAGTATCTATATCTGTGCATATATTTGAGGAATATGTGACTATTGGAGACTGTATGTGTATTTTTTGCTCTGTGTATTTGTGATTATCATTAAATGTAACATTGACATTAATTTAAAAAGAAACTTAAAAAGAAACTTGACAGAGAGAAGTCATTTTGATGAGAGTGAAAAAGGACAGATGGTTCCACGTTACATACCTTCTCTTTTGTTTCTAGAGTGTCCGGATCAATTTTGTACATAAAGTTTGTCTCTGTGCTGACATAGTAGTCACCTTTGTATTTCACAAAGCTCACGTTTGCATTGTCTGTGGGCTCTACAAAGGGAAAATTTCACTATTAAAAGAATTAGCTTATGTTCTTTTTCGGGTGCTGGAAGTTCATTACATCAAATAACAAGAAATAATCTTAAATCTTATTGCCTAATCTTATTACCTTTCTATAATCATATAGAAAGGTAATGTCAAAAACATGATGTTTAAACTCCTGTACCAGTAATGTAATCAGTAGCATGCAGGACACAGAATAAACATAAACAGCACTTAGTGTGCAAAGCTGCACATAGCATGAACAAGGTGCAGCACAAACATTTAGTTAGTGGAATGAAGACATTAGGGAGGAAATACTTCAGCTAGTACCTCGCTTCTCCATGTGTGGGTTACATACAGTAACACCTATGTTCTTATGTCATAATTGTCTTAGTATAACAGCATAGGACATTGTACTGAATCTTTCGTTCAGAACTGATTCTTTCAATGTGTTAACAGTGACTTCTTTCATGGCATTATGGTTGTGTGTTTAAAGCACTGTATCCTGTAGAAGTCCTCTAATTTGAATTGTTAAGGCTGACAAACTGAGGGAGGTCAGTACATTGTGGATTGAACCTTGAGGTTCAAAAATTCATGGGATTTTTTTTTTTTTTTGTAAGTACATGGTTTAAATCAAGGGTCTTCAATTTCATCTACAAAGTGCCATTGTAGCTACAAGTTTTCTTTACAGCCAAATTGCAGGCACACTTGATAGCTGATTGTAGACTAAGATGAACTGATTAAACAAGTGAAAGGTTTCTGGATAAGATTGAAGACCACTGGTTTGAAGTAACTTTAGGCCAAATTGCCCAGAGATAAAAGTAATAGTTTTGCTTGCTTGTAGTGTGTGTGTGTGTGTGTGTGTTAGACCCTAGACTATAAGTTCATTACACTGTAGAGCTGTAGGACATTCTCCTAGTAAATGGAGACATTTTCTACAGGACTAAATAAAATTACAATCAACATTCAATGTCTGGAAATGCATTCAGACAATTCATACAATATGAAATGAATGACAAGATGTATTGTAGAAGACCCATTTTTTTTAAATATTTTTTTTTTGCAGTTTACCCTGTGTAAAGCTGGTGTAGTATTATTTTAGGTAACCCTTGTCACTGATCTTTTATATTTGTGTAGAAATTTAATGAAGTAAGGGAATGAAATATTAGGGAAAACCCAATAAAATTCTGGATCTGCCCTGGGATTGTGTGGCACTGAAATACAACATCTGCACATTTTTGCATTCGTAACCAGTAGACTATACTCACTCATCCTCTCAAAACGGGATAGGAAGCGCTGAAAGATATTCTTGCATGGGTCGGGGAGAGCAAGAGTGCCAAACTCAGACACCACAATTCGATTCATCTCACTGTTCTGCTTGTAGGAGTCACTGCGTAGGAAGGAACTCCTGTAGTTCACCTGACCATCAGCAATCTGAAAGCAGTGCATCATGGCCATTCCATCAAACCAGTGATTATAGCTGAGAATAGAGAGAAAATAATGAATGTCATAAATTGGCTACTACTAGGTTTGTGTAGGGGTTTCAGAGACTATTCAACTCTTATACATACATTCACTCACTGTGGGGAGCTGTTAAGTAGTCGCAGCAGTGGTAAAGAATTGCAGGCTAAATATACTTTATTATATTAAAAATATTTCAGACTAGATGAAGCCAGTTCTACAGTCTTGCACATTTTTTTTATTTCACTCTGGTGTGCTCCCAAAAGAATTCCTCCTGCAGTTACTTTTCAAGGTAAAAAAAAAACATAGTGACTTCTATCATAACCTGTGCTGCTAATTCCAACCATCCATTCTCTCTACTGCTTATCCTAGGTAGGGTCACAGGGTATCCTGGAGCCTATCCCAGGGGACTTGGGGTACAAGGTGGGGGCATCCTGGATGGGGTGCTAGCCCATCACAGGGCATTATCGCACACACACTCATTCATACACTAGGGACAATTTGGAAATGCCAAGAAGCCTACACCATGTGTCTTTGGACTGGGGGAGGAAACTGGAGTACCCAGAGGAAACCCCAAAGAGGAGAACATGTAAACTCCACACCCACACAGGGCTGAGGCAGGGTTCTAACCTCAACCCTAGAGGTGTGAAGCAACAGTGCTAACATATAATCAAATGTATATTTAAGTGCACTGTAAACATTTAGTGTACAGTTTGCACATAGAAAAAAAATTAATGATTGTGAGCACATGATAATGCTAAAAAAATTTAGAAGATGGAGCTTTTTCCATTTCATTTGGAAAAGCATAAAGTGTTACCAAAGTTTTTAATAAGTCATGTTGTTTAAAATAGCCTATAAATATCCCAGCTACTTTGTGGGCAAGTGTGGCATCAACTGACTCAGAAACTCAGTGTCAATGAAAACTCCAGCTGCCAGTTACTGCCAAAGCATTTCAAACCCTCATGTCCTTGAGATCACATGACATGACAGTTTGAACCACACAGTCGAAACACTGTTTTGAAACACCAGTGCTTTGAATGCTCAAGACAGCTTTGAAATGTTGGTACTGAGCATCACATCACTGCCAAAGAGCATAAATGATAAACAGTCCAAGGTCATGCACAAAATGCACGTAGTTTACAGATCCAGAGGATAATCAGTAAACATGGTCTACATTACAGGCCAGGGTCAGAGCACAGAACAGGATTACTAGAGCTAGAGGATGGTGATGTAACATTTAATTCCAAGGCTCTGAGGCATGTTTAGCTTAAGTAAAGGTAAAGCCATTGAAGCTCTGTATCGAGGCTTGTATTGTTTTCAGCAAATCATATGATCGATGACAAATAACTCCTCACTTTCAATCCAATTACATGACCACTTTGTTTTGCATGTTGGAAAGTTCTAAACCCCACCTTACTTTATTGGTTGAGTGCCGGGACTTTGAAATTTTGCTGAGTTGTACCACTAATTAAACATTATTTGTTGTATCACATTTACAATTATATTCAATCCATGCACATCAGACTGAAAATGTATATAAAGTGTGTGGCTGCTTTATCTGAAGCAGTTTATTCAAAGCTCTTGGGTTTATCATTTCTATAATTTTGCAAACTACAAGATGTCACTGTGTTTGATACTCCGAGGCTTCAGTACATTTCCCGACACAACCAGGGAAAAGCCTCAAAGCTTTGTGAGGCTTCATCCATCCATTCCTACAAGAAGACAAATCAGTGAATCAGGAAGCCCAAGAAGAGTAGCAAGGGTCATCCATGAAATAGCAATCAGGAATAATACAGTCTCAAAACTCTAGGTAAATGGCAAGACTTCACATCTGGCCTGGTGTTCATGTGCTTTATGTACTCTACAAAAAGGAAGTACCTTCAATAACTATAAATATTAGAATTCAGGGGAGGTTGCCCTCTGGTGGCATGGTGGTGAATGGTGACTTTTTGCTGTTGTTTAGCAGCATTTAAATGCACTAATAAAATTTCCTAAAAATAAAAAAAAGTGATATTCCAATATTGTTTGCTTTAACTATGGAACAGATGACTAGTCAACAATCGTTTTATGCACTATTTATTAATACTTCCCAAAGCTGAAGAAAAATAATAGTTCAATACTGATTGGGGCAGTCATGGCCTAATGGTCTGAGAGTCGGCTTTGTAACCTGAAGGTGAACCCGAAGGTCGTGGGTTCGAGTCTCGGGTCCGGCAGGGATTGTAGGTGGGGGGAGTGA
>CM074971.1:7939165-7966220 GCA_037577455.1 Pangasius macronema | reverse complement strand
GATTGTTTTATTTCAAATCCATTGTGGTAGTGTATAAAGGCAAAATCACAAAAACTCTGTCATTGTCCAAATACTTCCAGACCTGACTGTATATGCTTACTTTATTGCTTGCTTTACTGCCACTAAACACTAACAAATAAAAGCACTGTGGAGAACAATAAGGGCACTGGAATGTAACTGTAACATTACAATCAGTGGGTGTGAACATGTTTGTAACATGTAAACAAAGAATTAATACTTCCAAAATGGCAGAGCAATCCCATAATGCAGCAAGACTTTGGCATTACCATAATACCATACCTGATGTGTGGCTAATATGCATGGCAGACCTCCAGTTGTTGTTATGCAATCAGATCTAAATCTGCTTAAATTTATCTTCTGGGCATTTATATTCTCAATCGGAAAATCTCCATTAAGATATATTACTGATACTCAAGACGTATGAAACGACCTAAGATGAGACCCTATCTGGCTGAATAATATTGGTGTGCATGCCTTTTTTCTGACACATGATAAAAACACTGACCTCACTCTAGCAATTATTTAACCATAAAATGACATACATTACTGACAAACCCAGCAAGTGTTATCTGTTACCTCTGTGGCCAAATAAGGACATAGTCACTGACACTAGCACAGGGACATATATGTGCATAGACTCTGATGTTCCATTACATAAACTGAAATCTACAAACATATTCGATAGCCTGTAGACTGGACAACAAAGAAATGGTCACAAATCAAAAGTAAAGATCAGACTTACCTATCATGGCTATTTGTAACTATTTTAGCCAAAACTGAAAGCCTCAGAAAGAAAACAGCAGCTGTAAATTAGATTATTTTTGCCTTGCACTAGAGCAGGCGTACAGACTTTGGTCGACTTATGTAAACATGCTTGTAACTGGGTCACTTCCTGGTAATAAAAATAAGTGTCCTTAAACCTTTCAGAGCAGGGTTTCATTTTCCCAAAGGTTTATGTTAAATCACCTAACAATGAATTGCCTCAAAACCAGCTTTAGAGTAAAACAGAGTAAAAAAAACAAATTGTGAAATGTAATGAATTTGATGGATAGCTAAGCAGAGAAAGGGGTGTAAAAAATCCCTTTTAATGTGATACAGTGCCCAACAAAATTCAAGTGAAAAAAGAAACATTTTAGGGAAGGAAAAAAACCCACTAACCTGGTTGCATAGGTGTGCACACCCCTTAACTAATACTTTGTTAAAGCACCTTTTGCTTGTAATGCAGCTCTCAGTTTTTTTGGGTAAGCCCATCTTGATGTGGCAGTTTTATTCTACTCTTCCTTGCAGAAATGCTCCAGATCTATTAAATTGCGAGGGGATCTCCTGCACACAGCCCTCTTCAAGTCATTTCACAGGTTTTTAATAGGATTTAGATCTGGACTGGGCCATTCCAAAGCTTTGATCTTCTTCTTGGGAAGCTATTGTTTTGTTGAATTGGATTTGTGTTTTGGGTCGTTATCGTGCTGGAGCATGACATTTTCACATTTTCACATCTTCAGCTGTGTAACAAAAGCCTTCAGGTATTGTGCCACAATAGATTGGTATTTAGAGCTATCCATTATTCCCTCTGTCTTGACTACAGCCCCAGTCCCAGCTGAAGAAAAGCAGCCCTACTGCACCATGCTTCACTGTCTTCACTTCACTGTGGCTGAGAATCTGTCTTTGGACCATCATTTAGAATTATTCCAAAATGTTCTATCTTTGCTTCGTCCACAATTTGAAGGCTTAGTCATTGTTTTTATTTTATTATTATTATTATTATTATTTAATTAAAAAGGGCTTCTGTCTAACCACCCTACCCCATAGCCCAGACATGTGAAGAACAGAACAGAAAGTGTTGTCACATGCAGGCAGTGACCAGTGCTTGTCAGCTATTCCTGTAGCTCCTATATTGTTGCTGTAGATTTCTTGGCAGCCTCTCTGATAAGTATTCGTGCTTTCATCCATTTTGGAGGGACATCCTGTTCTTGGTAATGTCACTGTGGTGCCCCATTTGCTCCACTTGTTGATAACAGACTTAACAATGTTCCATGGTACAGTTACATGTTTTGGAAATTCTTTTGTACCCCTCTCCTGATTGATATTTTTCGAAAGTGAGATCTTGTACATGCACTGAAAGCTCTTTGCGGACCATGGCCTGAGCCATCAGATAAAATCAAGTTGATGTCAATAAAATCTTACAGAAACAGTTTATCTTTACTTGGGATTAATCAGAATCATTTAATTTGGTGACAGGTATATGATAATTATTTTTGAACATGAGTTTAACACTTTTTTATATCTACTGTAGCTTTTTTTTAAATTACTTATCATAACTATTATAATATAATAACATATATTAGCTTTATTAATTATTATTAATAGTTCTATTTATATTAACATTTCTAACTATTTATTATGTTATATAATGTAATATGTTATAGTTATATAGTAACAACTAATTCACAGGGATTAAACTAAGACTAATAATGAATGTATTTAGAAACACGTCATTTAACAAAGAAAAACGTATAATTGCTGATATGATGAAGTTTTATGTATGCAAACATTTATTTAATATTTATGGAATATTACTTATATTTGTATATTATTATTAATAGGATAATATTATGCTTTTTTTTGTTTGATTAACTTCAAAAATGAGAGAGAGAAAACAGGCTGGTGAGGTTATGATTGTTTAATCCTGCTGTAACATAAATGATAACCAGAATTAACTTGTTTCACAGATGATCCTCAATACCAAGTGTAACTATAAACTAATAAAAAGCATATCATGCTGCAAAAAATTGGAAATAAACTGAAATATTTCAAATTTTTAAAAATTTAAATAGGTCATTATTTAAAATTAAGCATATTTGTATTTATATTCACTCACTCATTTTCAGTAGCCACTTTATCCTAGTGGATCTGGGGCCTATCCGACTGTAGATTGGAAAAACCAGGCGATGTTTTTCCACTCTTCAGCTGTCGAGGTTTGTTGAGCCTGTGCCCACTATAGCCTCAGATTACCGTTCTTGGCTGAAGGGCATGAAACCCAGTGTGGACATCCCAATGTTCTAGCCCATTCGTTTAGGCTTGTTGTGCATTCTGAGATGCTTTTCTTTTCACCACGTAAGTAGGCGTGTTCTATACAGGAAATGCTTTTTTGTTGTACCCTTCCCCAGATCTATGTTTTGACAATTTGATCGCAGGAGTCTTTAACTAGAAACATTTAATTTAATTATTTTTAAAGGCAACTTTGCTCTGCAGCATTTCTGTACATGTGCCTAAGACTTCTGCACAGTACTGAGGATCTGAGAACAGTGTGTGCGTGTATCTTTGCTGAAACTCAATAGGAGTCATGTGAGATTACTGTGGTCTTTTGTCTCAGAGGGAAAAGGCTGAGAGGCAGGATACCTAACAGATGCTTCTCGCTTTTATTTTCATTTGAAGTTACTGCTGTCGAAGAGCAACAAGGAAATTTCTTTTTAGATTTGGTGAGGAAGGTTCCTGTGTGAAATGGGTTACCCCACTACCATTTGAACAGAAACCAGGACATCCATTTTGTTGGACCACTGTTTACTACTGTACTGAAATTTAGATAATATTTAATAGCTAATATTTGGTAGTATGTGTAAACTTACATAAGATTTGTTTGAGGATTTCTGACTGAGTAGCACTGACTTAATTTTTTGGCTATGTTCATAATGATTTAGGTTAGCTTAGCCATAAGGTTAGCTTGAGGTGGCTGGCATGTTAGCTTTAGCTAATGCTGTGTTCCGTTTTCATTTAAGACGTATGTTAGGAGTCAAGTCGTTACGGCCGATTTTATTATGGTAGACCCCCATCTCACAATATCGAGCCCTTTCCAATATGGCGGACACGTCTTCGCGTCGCAATACTGTAAATAATACCATATCTGATTTCCTGTCTGTGGCCTTCATACCGGAAATGTGGCACAAAGTTTTTTTGCTGCCACCTAGAGGGCCGAAGGAGTATTTTTACATAGAAGGTCAGTATAATTTCGTGAAATAAAAATAAATAAATAAATAAAAATAACAGAGGAAAAGAAACAATACCGCGTAGTTTTTAACGTTTCTGTTTAAAAATGTAATGCTTTTTCTTTTTAATTTTATTAAAAAAGTTTAATTTTAATATTTTGTTTATTTCTTCTGGCCGTTAGCTTGGATGTGACGTCACATCCACCCAGCTGCGGAAGTCTTTCCTGGTTACATGCTGCTCTGTCCGTGCTTTACCCTTTGAGGTGACTTTCATTACCTATCTCGTGCTGTTTCATAAAATATCGCACATATTGACGATGGCGGATTTTAGTAGTTTCGACATGCCGTCAACCGGTTCGTCGGAAAACGCGGACACAGCGGAACTTCAGCGTCTGATCGCTGTGGAGCAGCAGAAAGCACAGTTTCAGGCCCAGGTCTGTCGATCAACATGAGGAAGCGTGCAATGCAGAACCTCTGGGTAGAAAGATAGTTGTATTGATCCTGTATTTTTAATTGTCATTAGGATACGGATATGAAGGCTCTGATTAGCGTCTGGCATGTGATAGTGATAATAATAATAATAATAATAATAATAACAATAATAAGAAGAATTTAACCAAGTAGAGACTCTGCAAACTTTTTTGAAACATCATAGAGGTGATGCGCGTGTGCTCACGTGCAAGATGTATGTTTTGTGTCACAAAATATTTTAAAATAGATCTGATACCAGTCAGGGCAGTATTGACCTTGATATGATTGTATTGGATCAGTACTCGCTGTTATATTTATTTGTTTGAATTGATGCTGAGACTGTGTATTTACAGGTGCACAACTTCACAGATGTGTGCTGGGACAAATGTATAGAGAAGCCGAGCTCAAAATTGGATTCACGCACCGAGGCGTGCCTCGTGAGCTGTGTTGAACGCTTCATTGACACCACGCTCGCCATCACGAACCGCTTCACACAGATGGTGCAGAAGGGCACACACTGAGCATGCTGTCACAGTACGACCTCTCAAGGACAAATGGCCTACGTTCCTTTGAACAGCCTGTGCCTCGCTGGTGAATAAGAAGGAAAGGTCTAGTGCCGTAGTCTCAGACTGAATCCCAAATGACTCTTTACTCCCTATAGATGTGTACTACTTAGGGTATGAGAAAGTGACTCATATTTCCAATGCGATTTCCAATTTCAGGGTGCCAATATTATATATAGCATGCAAGCTTTAATGTACCCAGGGACAGGTCTAGAAATCCAGAGCCCCCTGTGAAAATGTTCCAGTGAACCCTTCCTCCCCACTCCAGCAATATCTACCTTAATGTAACCCTGAATATGCCATTTTAACCCACCAAAATTAGCCCAGGAACATCATCTATCCTCATTAAAATGCAAGTATCTTTAAACATCCCCATGGTCTTGATGCCACCCAGAATAGCTATTCAGCAATTTATCTGCTAGTAGACAAAGTAGCATTTGTCACAGATATCAGTATCTTGATTTGTGTTCTTATTTTTATAGTGAGGTATTTAACAGTAGTGAAACCTGTCCAGATAGACAATAAGTTTTTCAGTAACACTGGTTAACTGGTTAGCTAGCTAGCACTATACACAGGTTCTGTTTTTGTCCTCTAGGAGCCGGCAGTCATGCATTTGGGCATGATTGGTGCCAAGCTGATTAGATTGTTAATTTAGCCCAGTATTAACAAATTTGTTCCAGATATTAGTGTTGATAATTGGAATCAGCCATCTTTAACCATATAAAGAGTTTGGGGTACTTTACCAAATCACAATGGGGTACTGTACTTTCACCAAATCACAGTGCTGCTCATGCTCCATGTAATATCCTGTACATCAAATATGGAGCCATTTGGGATTTAGCCTCAGTGTTTGAGGTCACAACACATCTCATATGTTCACTTATGTGTCATATTTACATGAGAACAACTATTCCCAGTGGACTGTGTGTGATTAAAGTAACAGTTTCACTTAATGATTTTCTCACCACATCATTATTTCCAAGCTGCTATTGTCCTTATCCTTTCAGCCCTTTGGACTTCTGTTTGAAATTATGATCAGAGTATGGTTACACGATGATCAGACGTAACAATTAGCTCACTGATAGCCTGGAGTTACTGTCAAGTCTGTGAATTTCAGGTTTATTTTTGAAGTTCAAGATGTTTCTGTATGTGTAACAGCTGTGGTGTGGGTCTAATGGGTTTCTCATTTTGATAAATGTCATAAGAAATTACATCATATATGCTTTTTCAATTAAATGTTACTTGTAACTCTAGCTTTGTTTTTGAATTTTTCTTACATTTTAGCAGGTTATACCATGTGAGCTGTAAGCTTTAAGAAAGCCTATGTATACTTGTTACAATTATGTATTTTATGTTTGAACATTTCCTCCAAAGATGTATTCTGTTGTCGCCTGACAATAGTTTTTAGCTTCAACATATTCAAGGTCAAAATCAATTGAAATATTCATCAGTTCTTCCAATAAGGACCACAGCTGATCTGAGATCATGGATAGTCAAACTCTTTATTAGATCACATGGAATTTAATAGAAGCTGGCAAGAAAACTGGTAGTTTTTTCCTCTAATGTCTCAGCATAATCCAGCAGTAAGGAAGTGTTATGTGCTTCGTGTCAGTGCAGTGTCTTAACCTGTCTAATTTTATTTTACGATTATCATATTTTATTTTTTGGTGGGTGGGTTTTTTTTTTCCCCTCAAGATTTTTGCCCTAATTTAGTCTTGGTTAATTTCTACCTACCAGTTGGGTCTCCTCTATCATACAGCAGCTACCAGCCTGGGAGGGTGAAGGCTAAGGCATGCTTCCTCAGAGTGTGGTGAAGCTGCCAAACACATCCTTTAGAACTGTTACTTGTGGTGCATCCTGGGGTGGCGTAACACACTCCGCCCCTTCTGCACGCACATGTCCATGATTGGCTAGTCTTGTAATGACTGACAGGGGAGAGAGTATGCCATCCTTCCCACCCAGACAGCATGACCAATTTTAGCGCTCTTGAACTCCCAGCTATGGCTGGCAGTGGCAGCATCAGGATTCGAACTCGTGAACTCTGTCTAAGACACAAATTACCTCACATATACTTCTACAGATTATAAAAATTAATCCAGTTTCCAGTTCAGTCATTTATAATAATATGCATAAACACTGACAAAATGCCCTGGGATTACTGTGTGAATTATGAATGGGGATATTAGTAGTACATGAAATTTTGCATAAAGTCAAGATTTATGACAGTGTGTGTGAGATTTAGTGGTGCCTGTTCATGACTTTGGGACATTAAGCCATGTCAAGTTTCTTTTTCTTTTTTTTTTTTCAGAAGAGTGACTTTTGTTGTTTAAAATTGTTTCTAAGAAACCAAGTCTCCAAAAAGCAAACTTGCTCAGGAGAGGTCTTATTCAGTGTAAAGCGTATGAAATCTCAATATATGAGCTTGAGTTTAATAAAATTGCACCCATGTTAATTTGTACTTTTGTGTAATGTAAACTTGGTCATGTTTTTGCGTCTTGATATACCTGTACTTTCCAGTCAGCAAGGGATATGCAGTTATCTAAAACAACTAATTGGCTGAAGAACCAAATTAACTTGTTTGGAATTATCATGGATGGAAAATTTGGCACATGTATATTTATCTTGGATTTGTCAAGTGCCATACATGATGATCAAGGACTTGAAGGTGTTCATAAGGTAATCTACAAATTACCTTATAAGAAGAAGAGAAGAAATGGTAGTGTGACTGGTGTAGAATATTATGTTGTTGCATTGGTAGTTTTACTACTAATATTTTAGTTTTAGAAGCAGTTTTACTGTCTTTATTCGACAGGAGCTAATTTTATAGTTGTGTCTTCTTTCTGAAGCATGGGGTTTCCTAAAGAAATCACCAAATTAGTTTTATAGCACTGGAAAATGTGCAGAAAAAAATTGTTGGAACTTCACATACTGTATGATCCAAAAATGACTGCAGTCATAACTTAAAAACATTATGAGCAAAATATGTCAAGCACATGTTCCAAGCTCCCACAATTCTGAAAGCTGTCATATAACCATTGGTATAGTTTACAGTCTCAATGAAATAAACTACAGATTCACGTTACACAACTAAAACCCACCTACCGTTATTTTGCCTACTATCCCTCCACAATGCTATAGGCAGTGCAATAAGGAGGTCAGTAGTGTAGTCTTTGAGGATTTGGCCTTTTTGGTTCTGCTGTGTGTTGTACACAAAGTGGCCTTTGATGGCTTTGTGTGTGCATGTCTTGTAGGCAGGGTGTCTGTCATCAGAGCTAATTAAAAACAGGAAGCAGATAGGTTAGCAATGCTTATTGGACCATGCAGGAAGTCCAGTGTTATAGAATCTTCACTAGCATGACCGCTGAGGGTTGATGAAAGCTGGCACAACAACAGACACTCCCTTTTTTCTGTCTTACATCCAGCAAGAGGATTGAGAGAGTGAGTGTTAGCTGAAATGTACAGCAGTGACTGCCTCTATGTGAACACCTCAATGTTTTTGAAAAAGAAATCTCTTTAAAATCTCTTTAAAATCTCTAACATCTAAAAAAAAAAATTTATTTTGGTAATAAAAATTATTCTAAAAAAAAAGATAAAATAAATAAATGTTTAGTCACTGTAGGGCTGTAGGTACTAGCCAAGATCGAGTCCAAATGAAATCGAGAAAACCATCAAATCCTTTTTGAGGCCAAGCCTTTGCTTCTAGTTGGCTTCATTTATGCACTGCACCAATAATTAGGCTGTTTTCTAGAAGAATGAATTGCTTGTCAAACTTTGTATATTCAAAAAGAAAAGACAAACACATTATTTTTACAAACTTGGTCAAGACCAAGACCATATTTTTGAGACCAATGGCCAAGACTGAGACAAGTCCATATCAATACAGAAAAGTCTAGAGGTCTCCATATACCATGATCTTTGACAGGCTTGTGAAGTCTGATCTTTACCAAAGATTTACACTGTGCCTTTATTACTTCAGACAAATAAAAAAATCATCCGTCACTAGTGTGACAGACAGAAGACCAATATGAAGGCCCTTTGTTCTTGCTTATTTTTAATTAGTTTCTACTTTCTTTTGTTCTGGACTGCAAGGGCAGTTTCCTTTGGATCTACTGGAGTATTCCTGTCTGCTTACATCATTTTTCATGAGACAAATGCAAGATCCATTTTTGGCAATGCATCAAGTGCAATGAAGCACAGAATTCAGAGGAGAATAGAACAGCTGCCACACATACAGTGACAGAGCCTGCTGTCTGTTATTGTCTTGCAACGTGTTCTATCAGGACGTGTAGTGACTTTTATACATGGCCTCCACTAGTTACGAAATAGCACGGGCAGGCTGTGATGAAAGGAAACAGAATGGGAGGTTACATACGTGAAAACATGGTGCTACATTCTGAAGGAACAGTCGTCCATTCAGTCATAGAACTATGGTCATAAATAACCATCAGTTATAACAATCAACTTACAGCATCATCTTCAATAAAGTAACTTTTTCTTTTTTTTTACTATTATTGGAGATTGCAAATAATTTATTAAAATTTTTGCAACATTTTTATTCTTTAGCTACTGTTTAATTCTTAAACAAACCAAGACGTTGCTTATTGAATTTCTAATGTGTTTTCTATAATATTGCATTCCAATAAGCAATGCTGTTATTGTCTGTTCTCTCTTCATGAAGTTCATAGGAAGGATGCAATTAATTTTTTTTAAGATTACTGTTCTAAACTTAATGTAAAGAAAATGTAACATTATCTTATATATCCTTCATATTCCTTTTTCATTATCAGAGAAAACAGACCCCGAGCCTTGTCCTTTACAAAAGGCCACTGTGAAGCTGAAGCCTCAAGATCAACAAGTTCTTAATTAAACTTGCAGCATAATAGGATCTAAACCTGCCGTGATCAGCGTCTGTGTCTGTGCCATGTCTTTTCCTGTGCTTGGAGAGAAAGGGCCCAGTGTCTTGTAGACGCTGTGCACTGTAAGACTGACACCTGAGGGACAGTGGGATCTGTGTGATTCTGCCACTACAAAGATGCCGCAGTGGAAATCTAAGCCTGGCCCATGGAGCTGCACCAGGCTTTCACTGGCTCTGTCTTCTGGAAGCGAGTTTCATTCAGAAAGGAGTTACGAGGACAAATGTAAGCTTCATGTTTTCACAATACACATACACTGTATATCATAATATACATTTTAAAGTGTGCTTGGCAAAGATCTACTGTGTCCATAGTGGGTCCAAATGGTTTTAATATTAACATTAACTTGAACCTAAAAGTTAAAATAATAAAGATCATTACAAGAACATAAACAAGTCTAGACAGTTCTTGATGGTGATGTGACCTTTTGCTTTTTTTCCCCCCACAATGATCTTAAGTTAACTTTATCATTTGTTTATAGTAGGCCTTATTCACCAAAGTTGCATATGGTCAAATCTGATTATAAAGTAAACATACGCAAATTCAGCAAACAGTTTCCTTATTCTTCAATCTTCCGCGTTCCTGTATATGCCAGCTTGTGTGGTCAGAGTGTGTGTAAATTTGAGCATAACATTTTTTAACAATATGAAAAATGCTTGTTTTGCAGTCATCAATATCAAGTGTCAATAATTATAGCACATGTAGTAAGTAGAGTAGTATAAAGAATAACAATACATATCAAATAATGTTAATAATAGATAATACATTTCAATATCAGCATGTAATTTGTAAATCACAGTGTTCAGACAGGTGTCATCAGCTCGTTTGTCCTTTAATTGAGTAATAGGCGCTTTTGCATACAGGAGGCACAATAAAACACTTACCTTGTATTGAGCAGGGAGGCTATTCAAAGGCTTTTTTTTAAATTTCATATAAACACTAAACCTTGCCAGGTGCAAATGTATTAATTTTGGTCTGATTAATTTCTCTCAGTGTTTTGTTTATATAAACTAAGTTTTTGTTTTGTTCAGCATGGAAACTTGGCTTATTAATATAAATAAAAAAAAAGCTTTAATAAAATTTGGTTTTAGCCTAATCTCACCTATCCAAGTGCTACCAAAAAAAAACCCAAAAAAAACCTTGCCATTAATAGGGTTCAGATAACTTCCCACAACTGAGGTTAGAAAACAAACTCATCGCCCACTTTATTAGGAACACCTGTACACTTGCGCATGCAGTTATCTTATCAGCCAATCATGTGGCAGCAGTAAAATGCAAAGAATTATGCAGATACATGTCAAATTTCAGAATGAAGAAACAGTGTGATCTTTTTGAGTTTGATTGTGGCATGGATGTTGGTACCAGATGGGCTGGTTTGGGTAATGCTGATCTCCTGGGATTTTTACACGCAACAGTCTCTAGTTGATAAGAAAGGTCAGAGGAAAATGGCCATATTGCTTCAAGCTGCCAGGAAGGATATAGTAACTCAATCACTCTTTACAACTGTGGTGAGCCTTGTTCTCTAATTCTAGTTCATCCCGAAGGTGTTCAGTGGGGTTAAGGTCAGGGCTCTGTGCAGGCCACTTGAGTTCTTCCACTCCAACCTTGGTGAACCATGTCTTCTTGGACCTCACTTTGTGAACAGGGTTAGTGTCATGCTCAGCCTCTTAATTCCAACGAAGGGAAAATGGACTGCTACAGCATACATCCTATAAGACATCCTATACATTTGTGTATATAATAACCACAATTATTCTTAGTCTTATTAATTTTTACTATTGGTAAAAAGAACTATTTTGATTATAGAGAACATCTTTGAAGGTTGCATTGCCTTCCTGATCTCCATGACTAATTCACTGAAAAAAAAGTCTCCCAACTGCAGTAAGTAAGCTATTAGTCATCTTTGGTAACATTTGATTGTCAGACAGCAAATGAGAGACATGCGTCATCAACTTGGTGAATCTATTAATTATTTGCCCAGAGTCATTTCCTGTGTGGTGGATAGACTGAACCCAGATGGCATAAACCTTATAGAACATCTGCTAATGGTGAGTGAATACTTAGCTAGTAGTCTCTGTATTTACCCCTAGGCAAGTGACAGCAGCTGATCACTTTTTGTCATGTTTGTGTCATGTGTGATCTCACTTGGGAATAGAATGGTGATGATGATGTAAGGCCATCAAAAATCTCTAGGTCCTTGCAACCCAACAGACAGCAGTTCCACTGTGCATGTGCATAATAGTGTTTGTCTGTGTTATGCCCAAGGATTTGATGTGTTATCATATTTCACCTGTGTTACAGGTGAACTGGATCTAAGTAATTTAAGATTAACATTTATATTACTGGATGTTCATTGGCATGAACTGATTCTTATTACACCATCTGGGGGCAGCATTCTTCAATGTTTCACTTGTGTAATGGGCAACCAGGACTGTAAATCTTTCTCTTACAATTGTGTTGACAAAGTAATCCACAGCAGTTATGGATATTTAGATGGCAGTCACTATTCAGATGGGGACAACAGCATTTGCAGACTATATAAGGAGGTCTGTGACTCAAATCACTATTCTAACATTAATCCCTGCCTGTTTTTGCCCTGTTTTTGCTATGCTTTTTAGTTTTTCTTCTTGGGTATTTTTGAGTGGCATACCATGGAGGAATAACAGAATAAGATGAATGTCTTTGCCCAGGAGATTATGTAATGTGTTTTGCCCATGTTAAGAAAATTTAATGATGGTCTTATGTAGCTAAACTGGTCAACCATATGCTTAAATTTCAGATTTTAATAGCATTCCATGTGGAAGCCGGTCAGCATGATGTGTGTGTGTGTGTGTGTGTGTGTGTGTGTGTGTGTGCGTGTAAAAGCAGTAGTACTTTTATGTAAGCTGTGTAAGTACCATGCAGTCTGCCTGATGAATGTTGTAGCAGAAAGTATCTGCCTGTGGTTAATGGATCTCAGTGGCGTGTGGGTTTTAAATCCAGACATAACCTTATTAGCTGTCATCATCTCTAATCTCTCAAGAACACTGAAAGAGATTAACATTTAGAGTCGTAAACACAGTCTTTTTGCCATATTTTTTTCCTAAGGTTTCCCCTAGACTTTTCCACTCTCTCCCTCCCTGAGAGCTTTTCCTTTTGTTATGGCTGTAATGACTAATGCATAATATTTCAATGAATACAAAGATCTGTGTGTCCTCAACTACTTAACATACCCTTGCTGCTAGCAGAGCCTGGTTGTGTGATTGGGAAGCTGTGGCCAGATGTGTGAAGGGAGAGATAGACTATGCTCTGAAATCTGTAGTGACCACCTTACACAACTGCTTAGGAATTGTAAGCTTGAGGTAGCTTCATATACAATATGAATATAATTTCTGTGATATGATGCTACATGAGAAATGCCTCTCCCTTTTAATATCCGGGGGATAACAGTATATACTCCTTCTGCCCTCACACACTGACTCAGGACTATACTGCATACTTACCACTAAGATGAACATCTGTACTTACTGGTGTGAATATGAGTCATAGTTCTTTTGTTAGCTCTATGGAGCTTGTTGACATCTGAGGAGCAGATGATAGTGGTGGGTTGTGTATTGACAGAGATAGATACAAAGCTATCTAAACAGCAATTCTGAGTGCACACCATGCTTTCAACTAAATTGCATTGTGGAACAGTGATGAGGGGAGAACTCTGTGAAATTTGGCTGAAGTTATATGTAGTTCTGTTTTACACTAGACAGTCAGGATCCCCAGATAACTCTGAGATAAAATCAGGCATGCTGTATCAAACAAGTCTTTCCGTGGGTTAGTATATTCAAGTCAAGTTAAGACAAAGAGTACATGAGAGGGGTGGGTCCATGAGACAATGCTGCTGGTAGGAATTGTCAATAATAGGTAGAGAGACCCCAATGATTTTTCTCGACTGTCCTCACAATCCACTGCAGTACCTTGTGGTTCAAGGCAGTGCAGTTGCCATACCAGATATTCTTTTAGATACACTAGAAATCTTGTTCTGGACTCCTCCTAAATTTGTGATCTGGAAGAGTGGTCTGGAAGTTTGAAGGGATCCAATGAAAAAAACTTTTGATTAGTGCCAGAAGTTGTAGAATGTTAGTGTGAATGCGTGAATTAGCGTGGTACTGAAGAAATGGCATTAGGTGCACAGATGTGGGGTGACCTTGTGACAATGTGAATGAGTGTCAATTATCAGTATATTAGAATAACTCCTTTCAAGCCCCAAAAGGGCAGTGAGGATGATAAGTGTGGCAAAATATTGCTCACCTGACTGGTGAGGGTGATTACAGCAGGTCAGACAGAGATAAATGCAGAGTACAAATTCCGAGTATGGGTCACCATACTTGGCCACAAAAGTCACAAAAGTCACTTCATGAATAATCTTCTTCTTGGTCACCATGAAAAGGAATTTTGAATATACAATTTATTTTACACATCTCTGTCCTAAGAAAAACAAAAATAATAGTGGGTAGAATGAATGACTGAATATTGAATGCTTTCAATGTCAAATGAAGGGATTGTGTTTGTAAAACTGAGAAAAGGAATTTGATGGAAGGCTGCCAGCCTGATGGGAAGGACAGACAGGCAGTGGTCCGATCGAGGCTTAGTCCCAGTCTGGGTTCCGGTTGGAGTCTGTGAAAGTCATCGCAGTGGATTTCGGAGCCCGACAGGGACATGCACACATGCTAGTGTCATCAGCCTCTCTCATGCTGGTGGCTGTGGCCAGGTCATTTTTGCCTCTTAAACATTTTATTTATAATGGTAAGCACCAGGTCTTGGCTCTTTCCCACTTCTAGATGGGTAGACATAGGCAACACACTGGAGGGTCCAGTTGCACAGTAGTGGAGTTAAGGATAATTATCACAGGACATCCATTAATCATGGTTTAAACAAATGAATTAGACCTTCTGTGTTTGAAACTGTTTAAAATCATATTGGATAATTTACATGAAAAACATACATATGTCAAAAGCAGAGAGGTTAGTGAGATTTACATTTATTAATTTAGTAGGAACTTTAGTAGAAAATCCAAAAGCAAAGGAGAAGTTTCACCAGCTAACCAGAAAGAAGGTCAATGTAGTTGTAGGACAAACAGAGAAAGTCACAACTAAACTAAACACGATATTTGGATTAGGTTCTTGTAGGCAGCAGTGGTGGCTGGTGGTTACTATTATGGTCTCTCTCTCTCGCGCACACACATCAGCCATAACATTAAAACCACCTGCCTAATATTGTGTAGATCCCGCTTGTGCCACCAAAACAGCTCTGACCCATCGAGTCATGGACTCCACAAGACNACATCCCACAGATGCTCGATCGGATTGAGATCTGGGGAATTTTGAGGCCAAGTCAACACCTTCAACTCTTTGTCATGTTCCTCAAGCCATTCCTGAACAATTTTTGCAGTGTGGCAGGGTGCATTATCCTGCTGAAAGGGGTGTACTTGGTCTGCAACAATGTTTAGGTAGGTGGTACATGTCAAAATAATATCCACATGAATGCCAGGACCCAAGGTTTCCCAGCAGAACATTACCCAGAGCATCACACTGCCTCTGCCGGCTTGCCTTCTTCCCATAGTGCATCCTGGTGCCGTCTTTTCCCCTGGTAAGTGACACACATGCATTCAGCTGTCCACATGATGTAAAACATGATTCAGACTAGACCACCTTCTTCCACCTTCATTGCCCCATGGTCCAGTTCTGATGCTCACATGCCCATTGTAGGTGCTTTCGGCAGTGGACAGGGGTCAGCCTGGGCACTCAGCCCTGTATGCAGCAAGATGCGATGCACTGTGTGTTCCGACACCTTTCTGTCATTAACTTTTTCAGCAATCTGATACAATAGCTCTTCTGTGGGATCAGACCAGAAGGGCTAGCCTTCGCTCCCCACACGCATCAACGGGCCTTGGTCGTCCATGACCCTGTTGCCGGTTCACCGGTTGTCCTTCCTTGGACCACTTTTGGCAGGTACTAACTCATTTTTCCTGCTTTCAACACATCAGCTTTGAGAACTGACTGCTCACTTGCTGCTTAATATATCCCACCCCTTGTGCTTGTTCCCACTGCAGCCTCAGCTTTCTGTTCTTGGCTGACAGAAATGGAACCTGAAGTGGGCTTCTTCTGTTGTAACCCATCCACCTCAAAGTTTGACATGTCGTGCATTCTGAGATGCTTTTCTGCTCACTACAGTTGTACAAAATGGTTAACTGAGTTACTGTAGCCTTTCTGTTAGCTTGAACCAGTCTGGGCATTCTCTGTTGCCCTCTCTTATCAAGGTGTTTCCGTCTTCAGAACTGCCACTCACTGGATGTTTTTTCTTCATTGCACCATTCTGAGTAAACTCAAGAGACTGTTCTGTGTAAAAATTCCAGGAGATCAACAGTTATAGAAATACTCAAACCAGCCCTTCTGGCCTGATTGGCTGATTAGATAATTGCACTAATCGGTAGGTGTACTGGTGTTCCTACTTAAAATTGGTGTTCCATCCCAAAAGTGTTTATTAGGGTTAAGGTGAGGGCTCTGTGCAGGCTACTGGAGTTTCTCTACACCAAACTTGTTGAAGTCTTTATGGACCTTTATACCCCACAGGGCCTTTCCCAAACTGTTGGCACAAATCAGACAATTGTCTAAAATGTTTTCGTATGCTGTACCATTAGCATTACTCTTCAAATAAAGAAGTACTCTGGAAGTAAGAGGCTTAGCCCCAACCCTGAAAAACAACCCCAATGTCAAGAATCAGCATGATTCTTTGATGCTTAGCCCATGCACTTATTTTACTTTCACTTACTGGTCCTGCCTCTGCCCCTCATGATGTCATATGCATGTCATCCCTATTGTACCCACCTATTACCTGTTTGGTTCCTAAATAGTATGTCAATTTATACCCTCATGCTTCTTTGTCTTATGTTCATGTTTATGTGCATTACTTAGCTTTCTAGCTCCCTTATTCACTGTTGCTTGGTTTTGACCCTCACGCTTGTTTCTCATTATTGATTATGGATGTTCCCTTTCTGATGATGCCTGCCATTTTTTTGGCCCACACTATGGATTGTGACTATGATTTTGACCACATTGAGTTCATGCACTTGCATCCTGCTTCATCTGTTTCTACATGCCTGTTACACCTAGACCATTATTCCTCCACCCAACCCAGTGTGTTGGCAGGTAGCGTTATCCCAGCAACTGCCAAAACTAGATTCGTCCAGCAGACTGCCAGATAGTGAATCATCATTCATCACTCCAGAGAACACATTTCCATTGCTCCAGAGTCCAATGGTGGCATGCTTTACATGACTCCAACCAATGCTTGGCATCGCACATAGTGATCTTTAGCTCAGGTTACTGTCTTTGCATTGTTTCTGCACATGTTCTCTTTGTGGCCACATGGGTCTCCTATTTAGCTAAAGTGGTTAGTGAAGATGAATGAATGAATATATGTATTATAAACTGTGTTTTATGCCATAGGTGAACATTTTACCAATATGTATGTTTCACTGATATTTATAAAATCCCCTGTGTTGGTATTTAGATTTGAATTGGGGGTGCTGGAAAAAAATATTCAAAAAGTCTCAAACTTATATTATAGCCTATAAGTTGATTTAATCAAGATTGTTTCCAAATAGACTCTTCATAAGTCATGTCAAGCAAATCATGATAATAATTAACACGAGTTAACAATATGTGTATACACTCACTGGCCACTTTAATAGGAACCTGTACACATGCTCATGCAATTAGCCAACCAACCATCATGTGGCAGGAGCGCAATGCATAAAATCATGCTGACATATGTCAAGACTGACTATGTCTTCACAGGAGTCAGGAAACAGAGAGGTGACATCCTTGTAGGCATCAGGAGAGAGATGGCTCCTGGGAGGTCGCCTGTTCGGCCTCCGGCAAAAGCTTGACTGAAGAAGCCACATGACCTGCTTCAGACATGGGCTTGGCTTGGGAGATTACCTCGTTAGCCTTGGGANCCTCATCAGCCTCAGGTATGGGCTTGGCTTGGGAGGCTGGCTCATATGTCTCAGATATCAGCTTAGCTTGGCAACACACAACCTGTAAATAGCACTGTTCTGAAATGTGCAGCTTATGGTGATAAAGAGAATATGTCACATGCAGGCGGGAACACCTATGAGAGAGGTCGGGCACAATGACTTGTGCATTCACTTTCTTGGCAGGGAAGAATGATTGGATGCTTTCCACAAGCTGCCAGGGTAACAAACTTTTCCCTGGAATGAGTAGAGAATTGTAGGGTGGATTACATCAAGGCTGCCAGATCCACAAGTATTGTGAGAATCCTGCTCTTGCTAGAAAGAATGAGAGAATGTCTGAGACAGGATGTTTAAGATGACTAATATCAGCCTTTTGTTTAATATTTAAAATATTTATTTTTTCACAATTATTTTACTTTGCCATAGTGTCTGCAAAAGCAACATTTTAAAAAGATAATGTTAAGAATAATTGTGGTCATGATTTAAATGAGTGAGTTCCATTGCAATGGAATGAGAAACAGTGGGTCTGAACTTGCAAACTGCTTCTGTAATAAAGTTACATAATCACAATAATAAATGACTCAGCATTATGAAAATTCAGATTACGGTATAAGTAAAAAAATAAACCTTGTAATTGTGTATATCAAATGGAAGTACAGACTGTTTTTGCAGGTATTCTAAAAAGTGACTATTACAGAATAGCCCCTAAAGGCTCTATGAGGTGTGTGACAATAAGAGCTACAAAAATATTAAGCTGTAACTGCAAACTAAGCACTAAGCACTACGTGAACATGTGACTGATCAGATTCAGTGCATGAAGAGAAAATTACTTTTACCATCTTTCCATTCAAAATATAGCCAATAGCATTATTCCTGGATTTCTGCCCACAAATTTACGAGGCCAATGACCTACCACTGCATTTTCGGTTTTACTGCCAGTGCAGACTTAGTTGCTAGATCAGATGATAGCATGACACTCACCATGCTATACTTGACTCACTGTGAGTCTTAAGGTCAAGGTCAAGTGGCTTTTTTTATTGTCATCCCTCTAAATATATTGTATACATTGGAAGGAAATTTCGTTTCCCCAGGTGGTGCAACACATAAAATACAGTGGCACAGTATACAGAACTACGTAAAGTGCACATATGCAACATTGTGAGACGAGTGCACAAAATACAATAAACACACAGAACACTGCACGGTAAGTAGACAGGACAGCAGAACAGTACTGTGTGAAAAAAACTAGTGTAACAATTGCATGTAAGCTATTATAGCAGCAAGAAAAGTCCCCTAATAAGTGTCCAATAGCAGTAATGATGTGCAGTAATGGATGTACTCTGGTAGCAGTTGGGAGGTTTTGACTAGTTCATGTAGTCATCAGTGTGTTGAGTATTCTGGCACGGATGCTCTCAAACGTTCAAATCGATGCCAAGAGGGTGAAAAGTCCATAATGCTGGTGGCCCTACAGTCTGAAACTGTGCAATTCCCATACTGAACAGTGAGATAGCTGGTCAGGACGCTCTCTACTGTACCTCTGTAGAACGTGGTGAAGATGGGTGGGGGGAAGGTTAAAGTCCACTGTTTAAAGTGCTATACAAATAAAATTTAATTGAAAACTCTCTTCAACTTCTATAGGAAGTGGACACACTGCTGGGCTTTCTTGGCTAGGTGGTGTTGAGAATCCAGGAGTGGTTGTCTGTGACATGCACACCAAGAAACTTGTAGCTTTTGACTCTCTCTACAGTTGTTCTGTTGATGTGTAGTGGTGAGTAGTCCACTGGGGTTCTTCTAAAGTCAAAAACCAACTCCTTGGTTTTACTGACATTAAGAGCTAGATTACTGTCTCTAAACCATTCTGTGAGCTGCTCCATCTACTCCAGGTATGCAGACTCATTTGCTGATAAGACCCACAACTGTAGTATCATCAGCAAACTTGATGATATGACTGGACCTGTTCTTTGCAGCACAGTCATGATTCAGCACTGTAAACAGCAGTGAACTGATTACACAGCCACGCCGGTGTTTAGCGTGGTGGTGCTGGAGGTGGTGATGGACTGGTCCTGATGCCGATCTCAGCCAGAATGTCCAGGAAACGGAGCTGGTCAAGCCTAGTAGGATCAGCAGGCCTTGAGGCCAATGAGGCGGCCTCCCAAGCCACACTGAAGTCCAAGGTCAAAGAGGTGGCTTCCCAAGCTAAGCCCATACCTGAGGCCGACAAGCCGGCCTCCTAAGCCACATTCAAGCCTGAGGCCAACGAGATGGCCTTCCAACCCAAGCCCATGCCCAAGGCCGATGAGGTGGCCTCCCAGGCCAAGCCCATGCCTCTGCCTCCTGACTCCGCTGAGGACGTTATCACTAATGACCTGTATCTGCATGCTTTTAGGCATTGCACTCCTGCCAAATCGTGGCTGGTTGGATAACTGCATGAGCAGGGTACAGGTTCCTAAAAAACATGCCTGGTGAGGGCATATGCATATTGTTAACTCATTGTGTTAATTATTATCATGACTCACAGTATTAATAAATATAGTGATCAGCACATTCCCTAAGCACCTGACCAGGTGTGTTGTCAGGACCAGCAGCTTTCTGTGGGTTAACTTCTGGACAGAATTTTTGCCATCTACTGAAGACAGACAGAGCACTTGGTCAGTGAAAGTTGCACATTGTTCTCTGTCTCAAACCATGCACAGAAATCATTCAGTGCATCTGGGAGTGAGGCATCGCCATCACAGACATGCAATGTGCCTTGCCACATATATCGTGTATCCTTGGTGTTTTGAAAGTGACCATGGATTCTCGCTCTCTGTTCAGCTACACATGCTACTCCTGAGATGCTAATGATCCTGACCCCTTCTGCTCTCTGGATCTGCCTGATCCATCCTGATGCCCTACTTCTGGTTGGAGTTCTCATCACTTGGAAACCACTCACTGCTGCTGAGGATGGCCCCACACGGAAAGCCTAAAATCACATGATTACTGCGGATAGTACCACTTAGAAACCATGAAAATGGCTTTGGAATTCAATTGATATGAACAGTTTTGCTTCAATGGCTTAGGACTACAATTGCTTTGATAGCTTTAGGACTGCAATTCCCACAAACAGTTTTGTACTCAAGTCTCCATCAGTGAATATTGGATAACAAAATAGACTTCATGTGTAAACTATAATGATCTTTTGTGCTTTCTGAAGGGAATTAGTTATATTCGCACTATCTGGTGTCACCCAGATGGGTTCCCTTTTAAGTCTGCTTCCTCTCAAGGTTTATTCCTCATATCGTCTCCAGGAGTTTTTCCTTGCCACCATTGCCTCTTGCTTGCTCATTAGGGATAAATTCATAAATTTATAATTTATATCCTGAGCTTGAATATATCCGTAAAGCTGTATTGTTAAAAGCACTATACAAATAAAAGTGAATTGAATCGAATTCTTTGTGCATAGTTGCCTTTTGCCTCTCTGATAGCCTGGGACAGATTGACCCTTGCTGCTTGGAGGGCTGCCTTGTAGTCTGACCTGAACCTGGTTTTCAGAAGTGCATGCACCCCTGCGCTCATGGCTTCTGGTTTGCATATCTGATAATGTTCTTTAAGGAAGTCACATCATCTACACACAAAGGTAGCCAGTCACTGAAGCTGGGCATTCCTACAAATCTGTGGTGTTACACAGATTTGGAGCAGCCTCTCTGNTCTGTGTGCTCAAAACAGTCCTGAAATACTGAGATGGCTCCCTCAGACCAGGTTCTCTCCTGTCTCAGAACCAGTCTGGCATGTTTCAGGAGCGATCTGTATGCTGGGATAACAGAAGTGAGGTCGACTGTACTGTGTATGTTTGTGTAAACAAGGTCTAATCTGTTTGTTCCATGGGTCATAAAATCAGCATCCTGGTAGAAATTTGGTAGCGTTAATTTTGGGTTCCTGTGGTTAAAGTCCCCTTCAAAAAAGAAAAATCTGTAGGGGTGTGCAGTCTGTATAGCCCCACGGAGTTCATTTAGTACTTCCCATGCATTAGCAGCAGGTGGAATGTATATCAATACTGTAAGCAATTTAGAGCTGCCACAACAGAAAAAAACTTGGTATTACTACTTAGTAGTAATTTCCACTAACTTTTTCTTGTTTACTCAACTTTTGTAAATAATTAGTTATACTGACTGACATTCTGTTGTCAGTTTAAAATAAATATTTAGTTGAGATAACATAAGAATGATTGTTCTACCATGCAACTAGTTTTGAGCAAATCTGGGTTGTATTAACTTTTCTTCTTTTGTTTAGTAAACAAATACAATTATGCTTATCTAATCACTATTCTTATTTGCTTAACAAAGCTTTCTATAGTTGAACTAACAAAAAGGTATCTGAAAATCAATACTAAGAAAAAAAAAACAGTGTGAAGCTTAACTACAGAAAATTAGTAAATTGAAGAGACATTATTAAAAAACAAACAAACAAAAAAAAAACCCTCACGCAGCAGAAGAAAAACATCTACATTAAGGACTACTTTTGGTTAGGGAAATTCACATGGAAAATTACATTACTTCAGGAACATTTGGCACAATACATGAATAAGATCTAACATAGACCTAAAATTAGAAAAGACGCAAAAAGTTTTTTTTTTTTTTTAAAGAGGAAACGCAAATATCAACAGAAAAAAGATTTTTTAAAAAATCTTTTTTTATAATCCTGTATATTTAACTTAGTTTTTTGTTTTGTTTTGACATTCCGTCTATAGTACCTACATGTCACAAACAGTGCCTGAAAGGGGGCTGCACTTCTCAGCGAGGATGCAAAATATGGCAAAGCATCAACCAGAAAATACGTTATTAACCAAAACAAAACTTTCAATACATATACTTATAAAAAATACATATACATATAAAAAATACATATACTTGCCTGACTCTGTTAAAAATAACTGATGGCGTATCAATTTAGGAATATAGCAATTTTGACCGGTTCCGAATGTGTTTAAACGATCAATCGGGTTCATTCAATCGATCGACGTCGGGGCAGCCTAGTTAGCCTGACTGCTTGCTGGCATTATAACAAAATGAGGTTCACCTAAACGCTAACAGAGGTAGAAGACGAACACAACCCACAATAAATGAAAAAAGGCGGGCGGAAGCAGTAACAATAATGAAAATAAAACCCCACTGTAGTGACATACAATTTATAATAAATCATCTCATGCAAAATGTTAGCTATTTATGAACAGTGAGAATGTCCTAAGATAATTAACTAGTGCGGTATTAGCTAGAGTTTGAATATCTACAACAAAATTTAGATAAGTTCTACCTACCTGTACAAATAAAATACAACCATATGAATAAAGAAAACAAACACTGACTTAATATATAAACATTTCTACTGTGTTTAATGCTGAGTTGCTAGCTGAATACAGCCACCAACAAAAACTGTTAACTTCCCTGTGGAAGAAAGATTTGAATCGCTTCAGTTGGATAATCTCTCGCATGCAAAAGTTGGCCAATGAGCTTTTAGATTTTCACATTTCCAGAAAATATTCCAGATAACTACAAAGCAATACTACTAATACTACTAAAAATACACAGTTGAATCAATTTTGGATTACAAGTTGGCAGAATTTTTTTAATGAATTTATTAAATATAGTTTAATTTTAGTTTTCAAACTTATATTCTTCAGTTTAAGAATATATATATATATATATATATATATATATGTTTAAGAAACTTAAAATGTCTTGTTGATCTAACAGGAGGCTGATAATACTATAGCATTCGTGCACGATTCATTGTTGGTGTAAACACGCTGATCACCTTTTGATACACATACAACCACCATGAGCTCTGTGCTGAAGCTGCACTGAAAGTGGATGAGAGATAGTAAGGCATTTACTATATGAATGCTTTCTTGATCCCAGCAAAGCCATTTTTATTAAAATAAAGGCACAATAATGTATATCAGGTTATTAATGTTGCTTGACTAGTGCTAGATACAAAGCATGGCAAAACAGTGTATGTAGTGTATTTAAATAGCAATTTAATATTAAATACTAAAATACTTTTTAAAAAAAATACAAAAAACAGTTCTTTACCAAACCAAACATCCAATCCAATTTGGTTTTAAGAATTTCTTGTCCAGAGCTGAAAAGACTAAATATAACCCATGTCACCTAAAGTCACCCCATGTTTGAAACTATTTGCTGTGGTATCTGGCACCAAGACATTAGCAGTAGATCCTTTAAGTCCTGTAAGTTGCAAGGCAGGGCCTTCATGGATCAGACTATTTTTTGCCTAGCACATCCCGCAGATGCTCGATCTGATTGAGATCTGGGGAATTTGGAGGCCAAGTCAGCACCCTCAACTATTTGTTATGTTCCTCAAAACATTCCTGAACAATTTTTGCAGTGTGGCAGGGTGTATTACCTCGCTGAAAGACGCCACTGCCATTAGGGAATACCATTTCCATTTAGAGGTGTACTTGGCCTGCCACAATGTTAAGGGGGTAGCACACATCAAAGTAACATCCATATGAATGCTAGGACCCAAGGTTTCCCAGCAGAACATTGTCCAGAGCATCACACTGCCTCTGGTCAGCCACTTTCTTCCATTTTTCCATGGTCCATTTCTGATGCTCATGTGCCCATTGTAGAGGGGTCAGCATGGGCAGTCTGACCTGTCTGCAGCTACGCTGCCCCATACGCAGCAAGTTGTGATACACTGTGTGTTCAAACACATTTCCATCATAGTCAGCATTAGCTTTATCAGCAGTTTGTGCTATAGTAGCTCTTCTGTGAGATCGGACCAGACAGGCTAGCCTTCGCTCCCCAAGTGCATCAGTGAGCCTTGGGTACCCATAACCCTCTCGGTGGTTCAACGGTTGTCCTTCCTTGGACCACTTTTGGTGGGCACTAACCACTGCATACTGGGAACACCTTACACGACCTGAAATTTTGGTGATGCTCTGACCCAGTCATTTAGCCATCACAATTTGACCCTTGTCAAAGTGGCTCAGATCGTTATACTTGCCCATTTTCTTCAAGAACTGACTGTTCACTGACTGTCCACTAACCATATTCAGAGTTCTACACCAGCCTCAAAGTCCATGCATTACCTCTGTGTACCTCCCTTGTTTTAAACTTTCATTTGCATCAGGTTGGCTTTTCCATCTATTCTCCAGTGAGGAATGGAAAACTGCAATGGAAAATAAAAAGGTCTCATACACATGAACACTGAAAAAAAACAACAATATAACCTATCACTTATTTTCACAACACTTGGCTGTGTCTCAGAGACACCAGAAATTATGAGATACCTTGTGTTTAATAAGGAAATAAATAGGAACAATTTAAGTAAAAAAATACTTTGCTCTGTAAAAATGGAACACTTGTCTGGCCAACTGTTAATTAGTGATGAAAGTGAGTAAGAGCTTTAAAATGAAACAGCCAGCTCTTCGGGCTATAACTGCACAAGGTCCAGACAGTAAAACACTGGAAAGAGAGATCTGAAAGTCCCACTGTGACCTATTTTTAATGAACTATAGATTAGATAGGACATACAAACTGTAGTAAAGTTAAAAAAAAAAAAGTGTATGGTATTGCACATTTATTTGTGAAAAGCAAACTAAATGAAATCGTCAAATTTATCAAATAGTCCACCTATGAAAACATAGGAATAATTAGAGGCTTTAAATCAGAAAAAGGAATAGCAGTGCCAGCTTTCCTGGCACACAGTATCTAGAATCTACAACACAGGCTCTCTTGTCCAACAACAGATTTGCCTTGAATGCCATATTTACGATCAGGCAAAGGTAGAACTGACAGCTATAAATGTAGACTATACCAGCCTGAACATGAAACAAATGCCTTGTAGCATTACCTCAACTGATTCAGCTAAAGGAACAGTTCAAATCTATCATCATCTGTGTAGCAGATGAAAGGAGGGGAAAAAGAAATGGTTTCTTCATTTCTTTTGTCTGCAGGCTGCTCTAATCCTCTTTACCTTTTCTTGACATTGTGTAGACAAAGGACAGCTTCCTGGCTCGCATTACATCAAGCTCCAGAAAGTAAGCCACGTGGACAGTTTCCCTGACAACAGCTGCAAACATCAAACGACAATGCCTGAGTGGATGTAACGGCCGACTCATGCGTCAAGAAACTGATTCCACCATTGTGGCAAGAATTATAACATCCTTGGACGCTGCAGCTTGAAATGAGTCATAGTATATGTTATCAGCCCAAATGCTTTGTCCAAAAAAGTTTTTATATTTCTGCATTCTGAATTCAGTTCCTAGCAATGTGTGCGACACACTACCATTAAAAGACTCTTCATATTGTTGGCCAATTTAACTTACATTGCATCTTTTCAAAAACTTTACAAAGAATAGTCATAAAAATTACTTAAAGCAATGCAAGACAGATGTATTACATGATACAAACACCCACAGTAAAGGAGAGAGAGAAAGAGCAGAATAGATTGCCTGAGTGAGCGTGCATGGTTATACAAATGGAGAAGCTCAGCTAAATAGAAGCTGGCCTTGGCAGGCCAAAAGAAGCAATTTGTACTGTATACACAATGAAAAAGGAAGCCAATGTAACTCATAAAAATAGGGTAATATGATTGATTTTTACAAATTTATTTCTCCCATAAGGCCATATCAGTGTCACTGGTAATATTGGAATGCCTAGGAGCTGATATGTTAGGGCCATCACACAGAATTTCAGTATTCAGTAAACAGAGATGACTTTGGTGCAGTTTATTGTTTATTGTTCTGTATCTAAGTATTGTTCCTGTCAATTTCCACACGTCCTCAAGCTTTTTTCAAGTAACTACTGGTTACATGAACTTTCCACCTGCATATTATCAAACCAACTATACTGACATGGATGTTTTTCCAGAAAAACCGAGACATCGTAAAAAGTGAACTCACGACATACTATTATATCAGGGACTCTTCAATCCCTACGAGCTTCAGCTCCACCATAATTGCTACTTGTAGCACGAAATCTTCACAACCAATAGCAACATCATTTATAAGCACAAAGTCAAAATATACACTGCTCAAAAAATTAAAGGAACACTTTGAAAACACATCAGATCTCAATGGGGAAAAATATCATGCTGGAT
>CM074971.1:7904766-7936916 GCA_037577455.1 Pangasius macronema | reverse complement strand
GAACTTTTGTGGCTCATCACTGTATTTCTTTGCAAATTCTAATCTGGTCTTCTGATTCTTATTGCTAATGAGTGGTTGCCTCTTGTGGCTGATCTGTTCGATGCCTGGCTGTTAGTACACCAGTGGTTTCTTTCTTTTTCAGGACATTCCAAATTGATGTATTGGCTATGCCCAGTGCTTGTGCATTGGCTCTGATTTTCCCTCTTTTTCCAGCATCAAAATGGCTTGCTTTTCTCCCATAGACAACTCTCTGGTCATTTTTATCCTTTTAAACAACACATGCAGTCTTCACAGGCAAAGCCCAAGCCTCAAACCAAGAGTAGACATTCAGAGCTATTTGATTACTTGAAAAATGGGTGGGTTCAAACAAAAGGTGTTGTTCTAAGTTGTTTAAGATGTAAATATCAGGAAATGAGAACTGAAATTGTGATCTATTGTCTCATTCATCTTTTGATCTCAAACCTAGCGTATAGCAAAAACAAAAGAATTGGCCTTGCCTTTCCAATAATTTTGGAGGAGACTGTATATAATCTTGAAGATTTAAGATATCTTGTAGAAACATTTCACCATTCATTCAAGGGACTTCATTAGGATGAACCAATGGGAAATTAGTAAAATGCATTTAAGTTTACACAACAAGAACAGATGCCTTGTCTTAGTACTACTAGATATTTCATAGACAGACATGGATTTTATGCTCGTCTAGGAAGTTTTGGACAAACTCAGTCAACTTGTTCACTGTACCATTATCTCAACACTGAATAAGTTTCACACATATTTTGTCTTCTCATGGCGGTCTAAATGCAGCATTCTGCAGTCTACTGCAGTCTACTATCTATCATCATCCTGGTGCCTTGGTCTTGGTAGGTGGTCATCCATTTATATAACTGGTGAAGTGTGCAAAGCAGGTGTGGGTCCTTTTTGGCACATAATTTGCACTTCCAAAAAATCTAATACATGCCATGTAGCTATCCTGATATACTGCATTTTTAATGCAATATATTTACCTTCTTAATTCATATATTAAGAATTCATTGTTCAATGTATCTGCAACAACTTTTACCTATTTTTAATTTTCCAATATATCCTGACATATCCTCAGATTCTGACTTGTTTATTGGAGCACACCCAATTTCCAAATCCACCGAACTCATCCCTTCATTCCTTTTCACTCTCTGGGCTGACGTAGGTCACAGAAATGAAAGGACACAAAATTACAAGCAGGTGCTTGGAGTCCACGACCAATGCACTCTGTCATTTAAACCTTATCTGGAAGGCCAAGGCAAAGTTAGAGCTTAAGAGTTTTTTCCTCTCATCATCTGTTTGTGCAGCTGGACAGTGTGCAGTCACGTTTTTCATCTTGGGTCTCTCTCAGTGTGCTAAACGTCTACATCTGTCATCTGAATGTTGTAGGTTATTAGATGGTGGCATAGTATCTCAGGTTGCAATCTGAGGAGGAGTACCACCAACAGCTAACCAATCAGGACCAAGAGACATCTTAACTTACCTGCATCAAAATCACTGACTATAACTTTGAATGTAAAATTTTGTTAGATTAGCAGCTAGGTACAAATGATTTGCAGCAGCAAATGTAATACTCCATGCATATAAAATCATTTACATACAACAGAGACAAAGCCATATTTTGGAGTGCTAGGTTGTAACCATTTAATTTCAGTTGCAACTTGCTGACTTTACAAAACATCATTCAGCAAATCTGTCTTGGCATAAGGACCACCAAAAAGGTACAAAACAATAAAGGTACATTTTCATTATCAAAATAAACACAAGCACACATATTAAACCAATAGTATAGCACTTCAAAAATATTTTCGATCACTAGCTACATCATAAGTCTACCAGCATTCTGTCTACAAAATGGTATGAATTCATATCAATGTATGTTTTTAGCCATTAAAATATACTACAGATTTAATATCCAAGGCACAAGATACGAAAAGAAAATTAATAAAACAAAAAGGTTTGCGTAAATACCATTAAGACATTGTCACAAAAGCAGACACTACAAGGCTCAAGTCAAATAACAATTCATACTCACATTGCTATAAGAAATGTACAAAATTTCACTTTAAGGTGACTTGTATTATAATGCAGGATCAGAAATAGTATCATGACCATCAAAACACCAAGTTTTTCTCTCTGTTGAAACATTTCAGACACAGAAGTTTGAATATTGTACATAAAAACTGTAGTTCCACATATAACCAAAACATCCAACAAATAAAATCAACCCATGCTATATTAATTTTGCTCTTATTTCTTTTAGACCGGGACAACATGCAGATACCACAGAAAGTAAGCGGATACAGAACGCAATACCGTGTTGTGGAAAATGCATCACTATGAACACTCAGAGCAAACACACTGGTGTTTCAATCTACCACAAAAGCCCTGGTGAGATAGAGGAAGCAAGATTTTACAGTATACTGACTCATAAGATGAAGTGATGCCATCAGACAACACATCCTATATAGTGATATACTATTTTTTTGTTTGTTTGTTTGATTTCTTGTTAATTAACTGCACTACAGAAATGACGTGGAACTGGTGTTCAAAGGGCTTCATAAAGTCCTTCAAAAGAAATTAAAATAAAAATTGAAATGTGCTGAATTAAATTGTTCTGCTAATTATATGCCTGTCATACTTTATCAACTGTGTATTGGCCTTGGCATATTATATATATATATATATATATATATATATATATATATATATATATAAATATATATAAAATAATGATCACATTCTTTAGCCATATTTGGAAACACGGGTGTCATCTAAAGACTGGATATTGCACAATGCATACCAAACAACTGGTTTATTGAGAACATCACATTGGAATGGAGCAGCTTTTGGCCAAATGATTGCCTTGTGCAATGTCAAATATAAGGGGGGAAAAAAGACACACAACACTGTGTGCATTTGCTAATGACCAAACTGAGCAAGTGCTACATACAGACTTCACAATTTTGTCATGTCATTTTTCACAGATTTTACTGGAAAGATATTAGGTACCTATAGTTACGGCATTATGGAGAAAAATTCCACTGATCAGAAGAATAGAGTAAAGATATATAGACATTGAGGAAAGGAATCACCACCTCTCTTCCACTTTTTCACCTTCTTGCATGTATTGAAATTTTTTAATAGAAATGCTTAACCCAATGATTTCTTAGGTGTGAGGCACAGCTCTCAAAATCTAGCAGCGTGATATACAGTAGAAAATAAAAGTGGAGGCTTGGTGGAGTTGGTGGGTGATTGTTAACTTCTCTCTTCCTTACCCCAAATACAATACAACACTCAAAAATCCCACTTAACATCACATCAAATTTTGATAATTCTCTCCTTTGGAAAAAGAGACACAACCAATGAAGGATCCCTTAAATGGGGTCTAAGCTTATTTTACCAACTCAGGCTACATAGCACATCATACTGGACTTCTTCTGCTGCAGAAGAATGAAGATGAAGTAGTAGCACAGTCTTTCACATTTCAGCTTGTTAGCCTCAAAAGTTCAGGTTGCAGGCCAGGAAGAGCAGTGTGCTACAGTTAAGGCGCTCTGCTTTATGAGACTAAACAAATTGCTTCAAAAGGGACAAGAGGGGAGGAAAGAGAGGAAAAAAACTCTTAGAGGAACAACTTTCCCACGCACTGTCCAGCATGATCCAGCCTGACTGAATAAGGCGAAGGTGTAATCATCTCACAGCTTTTACTCATACACAAAATCCTTTGACATATGGCCTCATAGAGGGTCATAATTTAGCTGATAAAGCTTCAGGGAAAATAAAAAAAAAATCAATTACAGGACAGTTAAAAACAATGTCTAAACATTTCAAGTTTACAATGTCTGAATTTCAGAATAAACAACTTTTAAAACAATCACAACATATAACCTTGTGTTCCTATACAAAGAAAATGAAAAGAATAACATTCCTATAAAGAACTGTTACAACTACATATGAAGCTCTTAAAAATTAAACTATAAGTATTCCAACTTGCATTCTCCATGCCAGTCCAGTGTTCGCTTTATTTCTTTTGCATTAAACTGATTCAGGCCACAAGATCTGAAAAAAAAAAAACATACACAAATTCCAGAAGAATTAAATGGAATGCTTCTCATTCGATTGTAATTGACACAAGTGCTTTTTTTTGGTTCTGTCCCTCGCCCTCTTTCTCCCTTTCCTCTTTCTCCGGTTCTGGTAAAGACGTGACAGCTATGGCATTTTTTGCCTCCTCCCCTGCTGTTCCCTCCTCACTCCCGTTGCCTGCTCTAGAGCCTGGTGAATTCTGGGCCATGGAGGCAGAGGGTCGGGAGTCATAGTTCATGGTTGACGAGACCTGGGAGATGACGGGCGTTTGTACTGAGGAAGAAGAGGAGGAGGAGGTGGCAGTGACGTCGAAGGCTTGCTCTGTTATCTCAAAATGGGCCAGGTTCTCCTCCTCTTCCTCCTGCATGTGGCTCAAGTAGTCTGGGAGGAGGAACTCACTGGGGGAACAGAGCACAGAATGTTAAACACAGTCATGTGCCATTTCTGCTTCATACTGAAAATGACACTGTAGTAAAGCACACAATTTAAAAAAATGTGAATATATATCAAGCATCTTCATCAGCTATCAGCTGCTTTTAGAGGTAAAAAATAAGGATTTATATTAGTGTGGATTACCCTAAATCTGTCACCCAAAACAGGTGATTGATGACTTGCGCCTTTTTATTTAGTAAATGATTTACATGATGATTCACACCACAGGTTTTCAACTTTGGGGTTGCCTCATATGCAGATGTGGTCTGACCTGATTTTTACCAACCGAGCTCTATGTATGAAAACTTGGTTTACCGTCTCCGTACTGAAAGTACTTGAACAGCAAGGCCAATTCTTTTGTTTTTGCCATACACTGAAGACATTCGGGTTTGAAATCAAAAGATGAATATGAGATGATAGATCAGAAGTTCAGCTTTCATTTCCTGGTATTTACATCTACAACATGTTAAACAACTGTCCTAGGAAGGAAAACAAGGAAAGGAAAACAACCGCAGCTGATGACAAACATTGTGACAGCTGTGAAGAAACACCCAAAAACAACAATCAGTGATACTTAGAGAGCAGAAATATAGAGACTGTACCACAACATGCAAACCACTCATTAGCAATAAGAATCAGAAGACCAGATTAGAATTTGCAAAGAAATACAGTGATGAGCCACAAAAGTTCTGGAACCAAGATTAACCTCTACCAAAGTGATGGAAAGGCCAAAGTGTAGCAAAAGGAAGGATCTGCTCATGATCCAAAACAGACAAGCTCATTGGAGGTAGTGTCATGGCTTGGACGTGCATGGATGCTTCTGGAATGGACTCACTATTCTTTATCGATGATGTAACTCATGATGATAACAGCAGAATGAATCCAGAAGTCTACAGAAACATTCTGTCTGCCAATTTACAGAGAAATGCATCCAATCTAATTGGGATGAACTTCATCATGCAGCAAGACAATGATCCAAAGCTCACTGCCAACACAAACAAATGAAGGAAGGTTTTAGAACGGCCAAGTCAATCACCAGACCTTAACCCAAATCAGCATGCATTTTACCTCCTGAAAAGGAGACTGAATGGAGAAACCTCCCCCGAAACAAATGACAAGTGAAAGAAGCTGTGAAAAGCATCACAAAAGAAGAAAGCTACAGTTTGGTGATGTCAGTGGGTTGCCAGGTTTATGCAATTACTGCAAGCAAGGGATATGCAACCAAATATTAAATATAATTTACTTTAAGTAACTTTAAGACTAGTTGTTTCTATACTTTTGCTCACCTAAAAATTGGGTGTTCTGCCACCAAAGGTGCCATGTTCCAAGTTGTTTAACACTTCTAGACGGAAATATCAGGAAATGAAACCTGAAATTCTGATCTATCATCTCATATTTATTGTTTGATCTCAAACTCAAATGTCTCCAGTCTATAGCAAAAACAAGAGACCTGGCCTTCTGTTTTGGATTATTTAACTTTATGTGATCGTATAAAGCCGGGGTGTGTCCAATCTTATCCAGAAAGGGCCGGTGTGGGTGCAGGTTTTCATTCCATCCAAGCAGAAGCCACATCTGAGTATACTGAAAGTCAAGATCAACTGATTAAACAGGTGGAATCAGCTGTGGCTCCTGCTTGATTGGTTGGAAAACCTGCACCCACACTGGCCCTTTGTGGATAAGCTTGGACACCCCTGATATAAAGTGACAATGCAGGTTTATAATAATAAGGCAAGACAGAAACAGAAATTAATGTTCCATGTCCTCATGAGTGCAATCCACACCCAGTGTGAAATGGTAACATCTCGAAATGAGAAAAATGCTCAACTATTTCATCTTGAACACTCAACATCATGAGTAGTTTTGTTGTTGGCTCTTACAGAAATTTAAAAAAAACATGGTTAAACATGTACTTAAAAAAAAAAGACCCACATATGTGCTCTCTCTCTATGATGTGTAACAATTAAATAATTGCAGAAGTTCGATATACACCAATCATCCATAACATTAAAACCATCTGCCTAATATTGTTTAGGCATTGCTCCATGGTCCAGTAGACAGTATGACCCTGTCGCCGGCTCACCAATTGTCCTTGCTTGGACCGCTTTTTGTAGCTAGTAACCAATGCATGCTGTGAAAACCCAACAAGACCTGCTATTTTGGAGACGCTCTGACCCAGTCGTCTAGCCATCATAATTTGTCCCTTGTCAAAGTCGCTTAGATCCTTATGCTTGCCCATTTTTTTCCTGCTTCCAACACATCAACTTGGAGAACTGACTGCTCATTTGCTGCATAATATATCCCACCCCTTGACACTGTAACAATGTTATTGACCTGTCAGTGGTTTTAATGTAATGGCTGATTAGTGTAAGAGGTCCTGGTATGCATTGTTCATGTTAAAACTCAGATTTGCCAACAAATACACATTTTCATTTATTAATGAACAACAGATCATGCTTTTAACTGTTTATAGTTCTGTTTAATGTTGTGGAACGTCTGTGAGACAAAGTTTATTACTGTCATTTACATTATAGCAGCTATAAACAGTTGTTCCCTCACCAGGGAATACAAATAAAAGGAGGGGAATGGAGGGGTAAGAAGGGAGGATGGGACCCTTAAAATGAAGTCACATTATTATGGTTCTCCTTGAACCCCTCATAAGGAAACACTGAAAGGGGTGACCAAAGGACTGCTGTTAACTACAGGGTGTCCATTATCCATACATAAGGGAAATAAACTCATTTTAACAAAATGTATTCCACAATTTCTCATACTTAGTTTATATTATATATTTTTTCAGATAGGCTTTAAGGATGCCTTTTACAAAAGATGAACGTATTGAAATCATTCTCATGGCAGGATCAGGAAGCTGTAGCAAGGCTGCGATTGACTTGAACAGGAAACCTGGCAAGCACATCACACAAGCCACTGTTGCCAATTTATTAACAAATTCAAAAAGACAGGAAGTGTTGTGGACCAACAGAGAAGTGGACATCCACGAACATCCACTGATGAAGGCACAACTGATGTGGTGCTGGCATATGTAGACCCTTATGTATGGAGACTTTTGGGACACAATGTAGTAGAAATGTTCATTCCATTTAGATTTTTTTGCACAGATTATCTTTGAAAAGGAATGTTTTATTTTGTTGTCTATGTCTGGCTGTCCACGAACCAGACAGAAATAGAGGCACCTCCGTGGCTGACTTTAGGGCACTTCATGCCATCTATTTGGCTATGCTCCCCTATACTACATCAGACACATAGGTTACGAATAGTCTACATATGTACGCCAACCTCTGTGTAGGCTCTAGTGTCGAACCATTAATGAAAAATTAGAATATAACCTTTAATTAACAATTATCAGTTACAACACATCACTATAGCATTTCTGTCACTGCTATCCTAACATTACTAACAAATCAAATTCACTTGTAAAGATACAAATCTCTTGGTCTCTGTCTTCTTCAGAGTTATACCTGCTTTCGGCAGGAACGGTCAATGTGTTGATACAAGGTAGACAGTGGCTGGTTCTCGTTATTGCAACAGAGAAACATGCATCTCTACACACACTCTGCCAGCATTTGCTCTCTCTTTGGACGCCTTTGCTTCATATCTTGAGAACGTGCCAAATTATTGCCTCATTCTTGCAGGCTTGTTCAGCTCATACATTGTTTATCTGTGCTGGATACACACAGATTGGACAGGGAGAGAATGATGGAGAGAGAGGAATGGGTGACGAAATAGTGGATGTTTGTGGTTTAGGAAGAGACTCAATATTTCCAGGAATCTAATGAGGATGCTAGCTCAGGATTAATATACTGGTTCTAATGAGTGGTCTTTTTTTAGGCCACCACTAAGCTCTTAAGAATTGGTTTACAATAGTTGTCCATGTACATTCTCTCTTTCACACCCTTGTATGTAACTAAGCGTTCAAATCCAAGTACTTCAAATATGGTACTGTTTCCCTACCTACTCTGCTGCCCTTTACAGTGACTCCTTTCCTAATAAAGCCCATATTTAAGAACCTTCTGGGAAATACAACACATAACTGTTTCATTATATCAGTATTATAAATACAGATTTGCATCCTGGGAAATTAAGTGGATAACTACACCTGAAGAGCCCATGCACGGTCATCAACTAAAAAAATACATAATCTTTTGGGATACGCACAATCAAAGGTTAACCAAGGATAGGACATTACGATCATCAAAAGGTAAGCGTGTATATCAAATAATTTGATCAAAACAATAAAATGCAAAAACGTGTGCCATGTCACAGTGTAAGAACGAAATCATGAAACCTATGAGCAGTGCTTATCCTCATCAAAGGAAGTGAGGGATGATAGCTTGGTTAAAGAGATTTCTGATGACAGCAAAAAGAAATTGTAACCTACAAAGTGAAAAAGAACAAACCGGTTCTCCGCTTCTAATACTGGGACTTTATAAATGAAAGATGAAATTGGTCAAGGTTAATTACTTCATCTGTGTATATACACAGACTTATTATAGACTAATGAAATGTCGCGCCTTAATCATTGCCATTTTAAACCCTCATGACTAGCTAAGCCTGCATTGGTGTTTCTGTTCGCACAGACATTTCTAATTACGTTCAGCTCCTCCTCACCTGGTCTGGAAGTAGTTTGCTAGCTCTGATGCCTCATGGTTCAGACTCCTCAGGTGTACGATTAAATTGCCGGAGTTGGTAAACATGGCGCCGCACGTTTTGCACTCGTAAATCCGAGGCTTGCGGATGATGTGGCGGGACACCCTCATGTGGTGCTTATATTCACCGAAGGATGTGAATGTGGCGCTACAGATCTGGCACCGGAAACAGCGTTTACCTTCATGCTTCAGACGGTGCATCTTTAGGGAGTAGGCCCGTGTGAACTTTTTCCCACAGCGGTCGCACTGGAACGGCTTAATGCCTGCCGAGCAAACAAGTCAGCAGTCACAAGCAAGTCCTCAGTTTAATATTTTAATAGTTAGCAAACCAAGTTTTTTTTATCTACATTTTGCATGTATAGATTGGAGCAGTCCTCCTCCAAAGAAAACCACAATAATGAAAGTGAGCAAAGGAGAACACATTAAAAATGCTTAATTTTGTTTCTTACCGATTATATTAAAAACAGCCCTGAAAGGATTGGGGCCAAAATGGTCCCAGGCTAATTCTGGGAGCTGAATTATCTTGAAAGTAATATAAAAGCACAGGCTCTTGCTCTCACCAGAGTGGATGAGCATGTGCTGCTTAAGGTTCTGGATTCGTGTAAAGCGGACTCCACATGTGGGGCACTGGAAAGGCCGCTCAGGTCCGTTGAGTCCCGGGCGCGTGGAAGGGCTGATGTACAGGTGGTAAGGGTACTGAACATTTTCCAGCCTATAAGACGGTAGAGTACAAAAGGAAAGAGGAGACAAAATAGAAGAAAGACAACACAAGAAAATGAGAAGTCATGAGGACAAAAGAGACAATCAATGTGACGTCTGAGATCCAATAACTTTTGGGATAACTACTGTTAAAAAATACTTTAATTAGCTAAATGATCATGTTACACTCCTTAACCAGATGCTTTTTTTCCGAGTTTAAACACAGTGTGCATGTGTAATTCAGATGCTATTAATAATTACTAAAGGGTTATGGGCAAATAGTTGGAATTGGCAACTTGACAGTGTTTTTATACCAACACTGTCTGCTTTCAAAGTTCCACAAATTGCAGCCAGGAGAGGTTGCACACTAACATATCACAAGTTTACTCAGGCATATCAAGTTATCCTATAAAAATAAAAAGTCCATTTTCATAGATGTACAGCTATGCTTCTTTTCTTCTCCCTTTTGTTTTGCATCACGACACTTCACTTTTCTCCCTGTGTTTCTATAAAATTCAAGAGCCAAGAACTTTCCAGACAGCTTGCCAACTAGCTTCTGGTCCTTTGGCAACAAATCTTGCCAAAGTATAATAGCCACGACAACACCACGTAAGCCACCTCCACTTATAAATAAGATGGAGACTGAAAGGATGAAAAACTTATAGCCCACCTCTTAGGGTTTTTTAAAAATAAAATTGTAAAACTGAAACATCGTAAAAATGATACTTTGTAAAAACAGTGCAATCTTGCAAAGCAGCTGTACCTTTCGTCCTCCTCCATGTGGCCAGTGGTGTTTGGGGTGCCCTGGATGGACTGAAGGCCCTCTGTCACCCCCTCATCCATGGAGCCTATGAAAGCATATAGCCATTTGTTTTTGTTTCATACATTATATAATATAAAAGAATAAATATAAAAGACTCCAAATCCAAATCAAGGCAAAAGTTTAAAGAAAAATTAGAGCTTGTGTTAGGTATGTGTAATTAGATAGCCTAATACAATTTAAAAATACATTAGTTATTATAAAAAAAAAACATGGTGAAATAACAGCATTTCATGATGTTTGGAGAGCAAGTCAGTAACATTGTTCTGGCAAACATAATGGAAAACATAAGGGCATACTGCTACTTTAATTGGGGATTTCTATGGTCAACCATGCATGATACTGCAGACACGAGTAGACTATTAGACACATTATTATGATCTACTCCCATATTTTATATACAGTATGATGCTTATATTGCTCTTATAATTGGGGACAGTTCAAAATGTCACTGTTCAATGATAAAATAATGACAAAAACAATTTAAGACACTGACTCAATCTAAACATCTTTCCTTCACTGCTGGCTTTAATATAGGTGCATCCATCTGGTTCTCTGCTGTCAACAAACCCTTCTGCCATTAATTAGGGCTGCAATTATTAGCCGTTAAAATGAACTATGTTGATTATGAAAATTCATCAATGTGGATTTTTATAGTCGACACATTTTTGCCCTAATCAGCAACAAAAATGAGTTTTAATGTAAGAGCGCATACACCTCTTATATTAAACATACTACTGAACTGACTGACTACTGTAGCCTGCTTTTAATGGTAAGGTAATTTAATTTTTGTTTAATTATTGCCATTGAAACAGGGAATAATGATTGGATTATTCAATTAAAAAATAATGACAAGAGATAATGTCAGCATACTTTTAAACAAATCACTTTAATAATAATGTAAATCTAATGATGTTAACATTATTGCAGACCAGTTATATTATGGAAATACAAATATGTAGACCAATTATGATATGAAAATACATATAAGGAGCTGTCTAAGCATGGTCGAATAAGTGGTTGGGCAACTAAAAGTATCCTACCTATGGATGAAGACTGAGGGCTGATGAGCAGATCCTCCTGAGTGTGCTCACTGCCAGGCACAGTTTGCTGGTCGGTCAGTGAGCTGTGTGAGGCGCTGACTGGCTGTGATGCCTCCTCGTGTGCCTCTTCATCGCTTAGCCTCTCCACCTTCACTTGCACATCCTCCTCTTCCTCCTCTACCACAGCCGTCCCACCCACACCCAGTGCCCGAGGGCCCTCACAGGACAAGTACTCCACCAGTGCCCGACTGCCTCCATCTTGTCCAGATGCTCCACTAGACTCCAGCAACCCCTCAGGAAGTTTGGCCTTTTCTGAAGCGAAACGGCGGTCTACACCAAATGGATAAGTCCAAGAAAAAGCGAGGGAGGGTTCCAGAGTTTGAGCAGAGCTCTCGGGGAAGGAAGATGATGAAGGTGAAGGATTTGGGACTTGTGGTGAGGAAGAGGAAGTTGGCTGTGGGCTGGCAAAGCCTTTACGTTTGCGGCGTGATTCACGGCACACAGGAACAGGCCGCTCAGGTGCACTGCATTCTGAAGACACTGGTGAGGGTGATAGGGCATCCAGTGGAGTCAGAGTGCAAGTTGTGGCGCCTTCTGGAGCTTCCTGGGGCCGGTGAAGAGTGGCGGTGTTGCTGGAAGCTGAGGATGAGTTCCACAAGATGCTGGACTTCATGAATTCTGAGCAGGTGTTGGCCACTGCAAACATCTGCATGTAGCTGGCTGCAGCCAGGACATCGATGATGTTCTCTGTGCTGATAGACAGTGTGGATGTGTAGGCGTATTCCAGCAGTGGAGCAAAGCCTGCTACGGTAACATGGTGGAGATCCAAAACTGCCTTATTGTCCTCTGTGCTGGCCTCGTCCTCGCTTGGTTTCCCCGAGAGCTTAGCTTTGAGGAAGTCACTGCAGCAGGCCAACACCACCTTGTGGGCAGAGAAAAGCTGGCCCTGAACACGAATAGTAACATCGCAGAAGTGGCCCTCGCTGCGCAGCGCATTGAGCTTGTCCAATAGCTCTTGGCTGTGACTGGGTGAATTGTGGGTAAATGTCTTCACTCCCATCTTTGCCAATGAAAAAAGATGGATTTCCTTGGAGACAGAAAGAGATTTGATAGAACAGCTGCTAAAATACTAATGGCTTCACTGAAAAGAAATAGTGAACATCTCTTGAAAAAAAAAAAAAGCCAATTTTTTTTTTTTTTTTTTTTTTTTTACTACAATAATATTATAATGTCCAAGAACATTCTATCCAAGCTTGACCTGACCCACAGTTTTATGTTTTAAATCAAAACCTAACTATTCTCCCAATAAATCCTTTCCAAACCTGACCCTTCCCAGAGTACTGCTGCTTTAGCTTTTTTGCATTCATGCTCACTCCTATGCACTGTAATATGGGCCATGACACACACCACATGTGACTCTAATGTGCCTGGTGTTAAATAATTATTTTAATTCACTTTAAGTTAATACAATTATGAGGAAGCCTAATTTTCAGGGAAGGCAGGCCAAAACTCATTAAAATGGGAGGAGAGACAGTAGGCTATAAAAACCTAAAGGTAAGGATTATATCACGACAAATTTGAAAGAATTATGTCCAAACACACTGACTAATGCAAGGGAATTGCTGGATCCTGTTAAATCTGAAGAGCCATCTTACAATCTAGCCCCAACAAGCATATCCTAGAGAGAGAAAGAGAGAGAGAAATTTACATTCCACTGACCCCTATGACTCAAGTCTTCTTAAACTGGAATCCGTATGACGCTAAAGGAAAGCACGGACACTCTACAATGACTATGTGCTGTGGAATGTGCAACAAGGAGATTCTGTAGTTCTATTAAGCACAAATAAACTGTAGAATAGTGATACTGCATAGTATCACTGCTGCCTGATTCAGATGACAGTTAACTGAGAAAAGGCCAGCTCTGACATGGTAAGAAGCTATCTTTCTCAAAACGCAAGTGAAAAACAACCCGTACTTCCATTGTGCATTAGAGTTAGAAATTTACATTGTATGGTATTAGATCAAGAGAATGGCTGACTAATTGTAGCTGCGTTGCGTTAATTCGATTTACTGTTTTAACGCAATTTTCAAAGTGTTCTAATCGAGAGTGTACATGTTCTTATATATACACACATCTATAAATGCTATTTAAAAGATTAAACCAATGTGAAGGAAAAACGCAGCCTACTTAACCTGATATTGCACGCTTAGATTAAAAAAAAAAAAAAAAAAAAAAAGCGCCAAGCTAAACAGGCAGCGCCTCGCCAAGGACTGAGCTTCTAACAAAAAGTTTCAACATCACGGCATGTTCAACAGACAAAGTGGGAAAATGGACGCCCGCATGTTCGTATTTAGTCAGCAACAAGCTAGGCAGCTAATATGGATGAGTGATGTATATTTTCTTTCTATAACAGCGAACAGTATAGTCAGTGTTTTAGATTTAACAAACAAATGTTTGTATGTTGACTAATCTAAAGCTAATACTTGTATATACAGTATAAATCATTTAAGGGTAAGATGTTTTACTTTGGTATTTCTGATACTTTTTTTTTTAATTTCCTTTCTTTAAATATTCTTTGTTTAAAAGAACCATTGTTTGAGCTCTTTACTATAGATGGTGCTGTTACTACTTTTCCAAAGTAAGTTTTCAACTGCATTATGTAAGAACAAAAATCAAATAATAATCATAATTATTTATCAAATAATAAATACTCGAAAATTGTTCATAAAGTTGAAAAAAAAATTCACTTTTTTTTCTTGTTTTGGCAATATCGCCCAGCCCTGGTTGCCAGTATCAGGCCAGTACCAGTTAATGGCCAATATTCATTGTTGTGTTATCAGTATCAGTTTTCATAATTATATCAAACCAAGCCGTTTTAAAAATACACAATTGAAGCTGTTTTACAAAGATAGATAACCAGCTAGAACAAACATATGAGTAAAGACCACAGATGGGCCATAACTTTGAGAATTATAGGAAATAGTGACACAGTAGAGTGACATTACCACCCTGAAGTTGTCCTGGAGTGTTTTATTCCTCTTAAACCACAGCAGATTGCCAACGATTACAAATTTTAATTTGTTAATGAATGACATCATGCTTTTTAACTGTTTATATTTACATTTAAATGTTGTAAACATTTGAAAAACACCACTTGCATTATAAGCAGCTATAAACAGTCATTCCCTCTTTTTTCATCTATGCAATTAAAAAAAACACAAAATGTACCTTAAACCAGAAACCACAGTCATCTGTCCTGAAGACTCTCCCATGATTGAAAACATTTTCTTACAGAAAGTTTCAGCATACAAAACACTTTTTAATCCATACATTATCAGGCTTAAATTATGTGAAGTGTCTGCCATACAAGGTACTATAGATGAGCTGGTACTATAGAAACAATAACATTAGAATAAGCGTATTAATATAAACCTGTGATTTTAATTACAGCCAGCATTACTGTTAAAGCTGCTGTTATAGAAAATTAAACAACATCTGACCAATCAGATGTGGAATAAGGCAAAAATATCATCACATGCTGAAGGCAAATATAAAGAGGGTAACAGGTGTTGTAACAAATTGCCCTACCTGTCCAGATATCCGATGGAAGATGTTTGCGCATGCGCAATTCACTTTTGCACGCCAATAAATCCAGGCTTCTATAAATATTTAATGCTGGAGGCATTTTCTGATATCAAAATCAATATAGCTTGATGCTAGAAGCTTTTTCTGACAAAGATCATAGTCATAATACCTCGTGGTATTATTATTATTATTATTATTATACTAAGACCTGTAAAGGCGGTAGGTCGGTTTAATAATGTAGGACAAATCGTTAGCACACATGACTAAAAGGTTTGTATTGTCAAGAGTTTGGACAGGGGCCTACAGACACAGCATTTACACATGGCACAGAAATGGTGTGTAACGCCACTGCCTAAGTGTAAAAAAATGGTGTTTTCCACTAACAGGTTTCTTAAGTTCCTAACTTGTGGATTGAGGTCTTGTGAGAAGGCCTGCTCAGGGAAAGTTGAAGGGGCGTGGCTCCGTGCGCGAGCTGCTTTTGTTTATGCGCTGATCTTGAACAGTAAACTTGCCTCCAGTCAAAACAGCACGAGCTTCACTCGGCTCAACCCGCGGGTTTGTGTGCGCGTGTACGAATATTCATTATTTCTAGCACCTTCGCAGGTTATTTCAGCTTAGCTCGAGGCGACGCTCAGACAAAATTAAAACTACATCTTGTAACAACTTACTTCCCATAAAATAACTAGAAAACCACGTACAATCACCAAACATCTGTCCATAAAGCTGCTGGTAAGTCTCTCACGAAATGTTACAGAAAAGTGATAAATAGCCACAACCTCCAATAACTAGCTGACTGGCTAACTCATTAGCTTGCTAGGTGAGTAACGTTATGTGACGCCGACCATTAAAAGTCTAACTCTTTTCACGGCCCAGCAACGGCATGTTACGTACAGGATATATCAATATCTAATTTACTTACCTTTTAAACGAAAGTAGGATAAACACGAAGGTTTGTCAAAAAAAAAAAATTACGTGAGCATGAAGCTAACCAGCGAGCTATCCATATTAGCGCGGGCTAGCTAGCTCGGCAGTGGTATCATTGGTGCTGCGGTTTCATCAGGAGTTCCCTCCCTTTCTTTCAGGGGAAAAATGTGACATTCCTGTACGTCCTAACGAACTGCTATAACTTTTACCGAGAAAAGTCTTTGAAAATGTACCCGGTATAAAAATCTTGCCGTATCGGAGCTGCAGCTCCTTTTCTGGGCCAGTTGATGTTTACATCTTCTATCCCAGCATGCCGTTCGCGTAGCCCTCAGGATATCTACTTTGACTGACGAGCCCAAAAGGCTCTGGCTGACTTCCAGATAGCTCCTGTTTTTGTGTGGCACCTAGGATGTGGAACCACTCTGAATCTAATTAATCATAATCTGTATATGTGCACTTACATAGGCAGGAAAACATTATGACTTCAGTTCACTATCAGTATCACTATCAGCTTCATGTAAGGGAATCTGTACGGATCGAAGTATGTGATTACATCAAATGTACTTTTACTGAGCAGCGTTTGGGTTTATTCAGGTACCACGCCAAATAAAACACCATACTGAACAGGTTCAGACACATTTAATTAATGATTTCAGTTCATATCAGTTATATAGGACAGACAACAGCAACAAGAAATAAAACACAACTTGGGTGTTTTAAGTTAGAAAAAATAAATACCTTAAAAAGGAAGCTATAACAATAGCATCATACAGACCTTCACTGAAGGGATAGAATGCTTTAGTTTCAGATCTACATAATTTCAGAACATCTCATTCAGAAGGAATGCAAATCTTTGGACTAACACATTTATATTAGGGTTTTATGCAGTTGTTTTAGTTTTTCTTTTGGGCCTGAGCAAAGAGAGGCACACATTTAAGCAATATTGCATGAGCAAGAGAGTTGTACTGAATATCAGCACAGCTGTGATTTGGCTGCAGGTAATCACAGTCATGCTAGCACGTTTGCGAGTGTAATATTGCTTTCGTACAACAGTTCTTATAAACAAGAAGTTAATATCGAGTAACTGACATTTCAGACAAAATATGGCCAAATATTTTGTTTATTTTTGTTTTGTCAATGAAAATGGTTCCCAAAGAAGCCACAGCTAGATAGAGTAGTGCGTGTTGCCACCGTAACGGACAGACCGACTGACAGCCCGTGTTAATACCGTATTAGTAACGGTTTCAATGTAACAAACTATTTGCTAGAATTGGAATTTAATGTACACAGACAAGCGCAGTGATACAAAAGTGAAATGTACCAGTGTGGTTATACACTTGGAACGCAACTTGTCCAATCAAACTGTTGTATAATTTAATATATACTGTCTCTTGTTGACTTTACTGTTGTTATAATAATCATTATTTTCAGGTCAAAAATCTGGAATGATTTTACCTATTCCTGAAAAAGAGCCTTTTAATCAGTTGAGCTAGGTCATCACTCTCTTTTCTCTACTCTAACTTGTAGGACCAGTCTCGGATTTTTCTATAATATTAATTCCCAGGCATTACAATATGAAAAATACTTTTCTCCAGAGGGATTTGCATTTCGATGATGTATACATTTGTTTGTATGTTTTGTGTAACAACAGATAGTTTAGAAAACATAGTAAAAGATGACTTTAGAAAAGATCGATGCCATATCTTAACAGTTGTTCAAACAGTATGATGGCCCGGCTATAGTACAAAACAGAGTTTATCATCTAGATTGACCAAGTTCACTGTGACAAACTAGAAAGTAGCTCGATAATTTAAAAAGAAAGCAGACAAATATTAAAAGCAGATACTAAGAAGATAAATGCCCTCACTATTCAATAGCTCTCACATTGGCCTAGATGATGTCTGTTTATCCCTATGTGGCTAAGGACTGTACTAAATTCCAGTGTTGAAATATGTAAATCTGAAATAAACCTATCATATTACCCAGCATTAAATTATGAGGAGTGTTAATAAACACACTGTTATAGAATACAAACTGGCAAATAAATTAAACGTGAAATAGAGCATAAACATGTGTATGAAGAATTATCTACTAAAAAAGGCAGTTGGATATGGACTAAGCCTAAAGAGAGGAACCTCCTACTTGTGAAGCTGGTGTGTTCATGTCTCAGGTAGCTTTAAATTTTAACTCAGTTAGATAATCTATCAGTCTGATGTGGACTGAAATGTATTAAAATGGAGGTATTTGACCAGTCATATTTGAATAAAATTCAGCAGGTTTTTTTTTTTTTGCAAAGGTAATATTCCTTTGTAGTAAAGTTTTAAACAGAATTCTCTCCTTTGGTATTATAACATTTTTATGGTTTGAGGTAGATCTCAGTAGGGCAGGAAAATATATATTCAGTTGTGGTTAGATGATTAAAAGGTGAAGAAGAATATGAATAACAATGAGAATTAATCACATAGATGAAACCTCATAATCTAATGCCATTATTAGGCTTGACAGGTGATTTCAGTACCCATTTTGTATGTTACAATTTCCTAGCTTGCTTCTGAAGCATGGTCAGCTTCCTATTTTAAAGGGAGAGTGTTAGGTTAATAGCTCTCTTATCCATTACCTGCCCTATGGATCTTAAACCTCTGCCACCACCTGCCCCTGTTCTTTTAAACAGGGAAAAGTCTGTTTTAACAGTCTTGGTAAAAGCACTCTGTGGAAACAGCAAGTGGCCGCTTATCTGGGTCGCATTTCTCCGGCTCCACGGTCTTGCCTGTGTAGTCTATGCATAGCACGCTGCGCCAGCGCTCACCGGCACCACAAGTCCGAGAGCAGGCTGACCATTGTCCCATCTGCCATACAGGACAGGGCAGATCACCACACGGTCGGATGTCGGTTGGCCGCAGCTCCATGTCGCACAAGAAAGATGGGGCTCCTGTTCTGTCCTGACACTCGACGGTCCTCCTGGACCAGCCAGCACCACAGCTCTTAGAGCACTCAGACCATTCCCCCAGGACCCATTCGGTTCCTCCAAACGGCAGGATGACATGTGGGGAGAGACTCTTCTCTGCGTCTGGCTTGCTGAAGGGAAGATCCCGGGGCAGGAAGAAGGTGTATTTAACCCTGGGTGGTGAGCTGTCACCTGCTGTTGACAGAAGCTGGATGGTGATGGTTTGCTGGAGTACCTGGAAGCTGAGAAGCCGCTCCAGGGTAGTAGATGAGCCACTGTATCTAAGGACGGCACCACGCACTGGAATGTCCTGTTCAGCCGTGGATACTGAGAAATTTCCATTAAGAATGTAGGTTTCATCCTCGGCTTTCACTGCTAGGTAGTTCCCATCATGCTTGATGCCATGGTGGCTACGCTGCTTGACGTCAATGTTGGTGGCCCCAGCAGGAATTGTAATTATGTCATTGTATCCAAATCTGTGGAAATACAATACTATTTGTAAAAGAGCTTCATTCTTTTTATACCAGTAGTACTTTTCCAGCTATGTATCTGTTCCAGTCTTGCAAAATTTTGAGAGATTTTCCTCACTTACGTAGCTTTGTTTAGAGTGCCACTGATTTTTCTGCAACTTGTGCCATGTCCACCACAGACACCACACTTGTCGAGCCTAAGATTGGAGCCTATGACCTGGTCACAGCCAGCCTTGATGCATTGTCCCTGGACACAGATAGACGTGGTGTCTGGACCACAGGTTGTACCATCCACGACCTGATCAACAACAGATGTTTTTGAGTGTTTACAGTTAAAAAAAAAACAAGACCACGTAAAACAATTACATTTCAGCAGTGTACAAAATATCAATATTAGGAAAATGAGGTAATAGACTGTAGGGTTTAGGGGGCTCAGATTTCACATTTTACTACAGAGCAATACTACAGAGAAATATTTAATGCTTTCGAGTGTAGTGGAGTGCAAAAATATCACCAGTGCAGTGGAAAGAAAGGAATCTCAAGAAGGATTTACATATCAAGTTTAATAATTTGTTAGACACAAAGAGGAAGAACTGGTCAATGAGTTTCATATATTAAAACAACATTTAATCAAAGACTACTGAGAAAGTTGCACCTTGGCTTCAAAGACTTTAAATTCATTGCTGTGCTTGGCTCTGCAGAAGAGTTTGCACCGATCCCTGGGCGAAACACCAGCATACTTTGGGATCCACTGCTTTATTTTGCCATGTACATTCAAGTAACGATCACTGTTGTATTTCTCACATTGTTCCTCTCTGAAGCTCTTGCCTGTGGAATTAAAAGACTATTAAAGAGCAATGCACACAAAATGAAATGAAATGTGAAAGTGTGAAAGAATTTCTGCACATAATAATGTTTCCCAAAAGAAGAGAGAGTAGGAGTACAGTTTGCATAAAATACTACCATGAATTCCTGGGCAGGTCTGAATGTTGCAGGACTGGTATTTCACTCTCTGACCCACGCAGTACGATCCTCCATTCTGTGGCATGGGATCTGTGCACTCACGATGGGAAAACTCAACCCCACCACCACAAGTCCGAGAGCATGGACCCCAGGGGCCCCATGCACCCCAGCCACCATTGATTGGTTCCTGAAACACAAGAAAATAAATCACGGATACACTCTTCAATGACAATAAACATATGGAGGGATTGAGAAACAATTATCAAGTAAGTGACTTGCAAAAGGCATGTAACAATGTTTGGAGGAGCGGTATAGTTTACGAAAGGCTAAAGTACTCCAATTTACCACAGCTGATTTATCTAATTACCCAGGCTTACTTTGGGCTGAATTTGGTACACTGAAAGAAGTGTAATGTAAAACTCTATAGGGTTGACACCCTTGGTTTAGACCAATACTGATGCTGACAAAAGCAGGATGACCCAAACATCTGTGCACTCATTTTAACTTCATATCCCTGTTTACTGACTTACATACACTCACTGTTCACTTTATTAGGAACACCTGTACCCCTGCAGATTCATGCAATTATCCAATCAGCCAATCAGATACAGGTCAGGAGCTTCTATTAATGTTCATTAAACATCAGAATGAAGAAAAAGTGTCTGTGACTTTAAAAGTGGCATGTTTGTTTGGTACCAGATGGGCTGGTTTGAGTATTTCAGAAACTACTGATCGCATGGGATTTTCACACAACAGTGTCTAGGGTTTACAAAGAATGGTGCAAAAAAAAAAAAAAATGCATCCTGTGAGTGGAGATTCTACAGACTGAAACACCTTGTTGATGAGATCAGAGTTCAGAGGAGTTTGACCAGACTGGTTTCAGCTGACAGGACGTCTATAGTAACTCGAGTAAGCAGCAACCGTGCTGAGCAGAAAAGCATGTCAGAATGCACAACACATCAAATCTTGGAAGGCCACATCAGATTGGAGTTGGAAGACCACATCAGATTGCACTGCTGTCAGACAAGAAAAAGAATCTTAGGCTATCATGGGCACAGAGTCACCAAAACTGGACAGCTGAAGACTGGAAAAAGACCTGGGGATTTTTTTTTTCTAATCTTCAGCTGTCCAGTTTCGACAAGAATGTGCCCATTATCAACAAGGCGTTTCCACAGCGTTTCCATGTTTTTTGCACCATTCTGTGTAAACTCTGGAGACTGTTGTGTGTGAAAATCCCAGGAGATCAGTAGTTTCTGAAATACTCAATCTAGTCCATCTGGTGCCAACATCCATGCCATGATCAAAGTCACAGAGATCATACTTTTTCCTCACTCTGATGTTTGATGTGAACATTAACTTAAGCTCATGGCCTGTATCTGCATGATTTAACGGCATGAATGTGCAGGTGTACAGGTGTTCCTAATAAAGTGGAGAGTGATTAACTGGACCATTGTATCAAGTGAATGTAGGGAGTGAATGCCAGTAGTGCAGAGTTCAGAGCTAACCAGAGATGTAAATACCACTCGGACATCAACTTCATTCTATGCATGGTGCTCAGGGCATGTGCAATACTACCACATTTAATTTATTTTTCCATAACATTCCTGCTCACAGGGAAGTTCCAAGGGCAGTTTTAAGGGGCTTTACTGAGGGGGCTTTACTGAATACAATATGCCCACTTGTTAATGTAAGATCCAAAAATAATCCTACTTTTTAAAGACTGCAGAAAAATGAACACTAAAATTCTTTATCATAATAGCCCCCCACCCCCCCCCCTTATTGTTTCTCTTTCCATGTTTCTCTCACTTTCACTCCTGCCATTTGTTGCCTTTTCTCTATCTCCCTGGCTACAGGAATCTCTGGCATTCATGAACAGGATTGTAAGTAGATTGATTATTTTATGAAGCTCTGAGAAAGGACACAGATGGGGTCCAACAGCAGCAGCTGGTTGGATTTCTAAAAGTGAAAAATGAATAGTGTGACTCATTGTCCAGACACCTAAACAATATGCCGAATATGTCTGACCAGGCAAACAGACACTTCAGAAAAAGAGCTTGTGGTACATTTTCAGACACTGAAGAATGAGAGTAGTAATACCAATACAATTAAAAAAGACAACATTGCCCATATAGAGTTTTGTATGTACTTGCTACTAGCCAATATTTTGGAATTTACTAGAATTTTTGTTCTGATAAATCAGAATGAGTCTTACTCAAGTTGGGCTCATGCTACACATACCTTCTCTTCCTTCTCTGCCAATATGCTTGACACACACACACCCCCACGGCAGCTCTTGTCTTCACCACAGCGTGTGCCATCGGCCCAGGGCAGGCTCCCATTACGGGTAGTACACTGTAGTTTGCCCTCTTCGCGGCACCATAACTGGATGCAAGCTTGGTCCTCCGGGGCATTGGGGCAGCGCGTAAACTCCTCCCCGAATGCTTGCTGGCACTGACGGTCCAGACCAAACATGTGGCCCGGAGGCTCAGCCCTTAAGGGAATAGTCTGGTCTGGCATGTCCAATAAGCAGTCACCTAAAGACAGAATGCACACACACTAAAAAATTAACACACAGTCCTAATTGTCAATAAACTACACATGCTATTCTACACAAATCAAGAGACAGTTATGCCACTTTAATTATACTGTTTAGCTGGTCTGCTGTATTTCATTGGCCATTCACTGACATCCTCAGCACTGGCATCTGTAAGTTAAGTTTGCTGAAACCGCCTCTTATTTGGAGTAAACAGGTGTGCACATGCGTAGCTTGAGGGAAATATTTTCATGATGTGCATAAATCAGAATGGTCTCATCTGGAGATTTCCATTGTGTAACCTATAATATTGCATCTCCAGTCAAACTTCAGCTCAATCATTAACACTGGTCCTTGCACAGCTCTAAATCACACAGTACCATTATATCTCGTGTATATCTCATATGTACAATCAAATGGCAGTTCCTTCTCCCTAGGGTTTTTAAGCAATCTCCCAAACTCTGTACGTGTACTTGGATCCTTAAGATTTTGATTCTTAAATCTAACTTCTAACAGCTTCAATCACTAAGTATTTGGACTGCTTTCACCAGTCATTTTACAGTTTGCATAAGTAATATAATTTTATGAATTAAGGCCTTGTAGTTTTATCAGTTCTCTTGTGTACCTGTGGCAACAGCAAATTCAGTAGAGGTAGCCTGCGCCTGCCAATAGTGGCATCTGAGTGAGGGAAAACAGCTATTAAAGCTGGAATGTGTTAGTCACTGAGGATGACACAAGGAAGCGTTAGGGAGGAGCTCAGACTGAAATACTGACAGATAAATCAATCTCAGGCAAAAATATGTTTGCTATTTTTCAATGCACTGTTCTCTTCTTCTGGCTTTGTGGGAATGCTCTGCTGAAGCATGAGGTGCACTTCTGGGAGATTGTACAGACAGTAAACATGGGAAACCTTGAACAGATTCCTGTAACAATATCAGACATGCCTGGCATGTGTCAGTCACCTGACAACATTATGCTGTGGTGAGGGCAGAAAACCACCCAGATAGAGAGAGAGAGAGAGAGAAATGAAAAAAGAGAGCATACTCTACATAGGTGGTTAGTTTTGACACTCTCAGCAAAATTACAGTGTGGTTTTCCAGGTCTGTTATTAGTGGTTAGGGAGCAAGTAAAGGCAGAATAGACATATGAAAAAAAAATAAAATAAGTGTGACTAAGCTTGTAAAACAGAGACCTCCATTTTATAGATTTCCACTGCACTGTTTGTTTTCTGTGGCAATTTTCCATTAAGTAAATAACGACAACTGCAAGATTTAGAATAACTGCTTGACATGGTTACTGAATGATGCTGGTTTTTGGCCTGGATCTTGAAGAAACATGACCTGCACTTGTGCCACTACCAAACGATCACTTAAAACCTCATCTGTCATGTAGTTTTAAAATAGGCATGGCTTTGTTTACATTTGCATATTCTTAAATACTTTCACACATACTTAAAATGCTGTTCCTCAATGTCTTAAATACATATTAAATATTCTAGCATCATCTTATACCATTAAAAAACATAGAAATTGCTCAAAGTAGTCTGTCTCCTTGTTTGAGTGATGTGATCACTCTATCACAGATTTATCAGTCAAGTTAAAACAGTGTCATATCTCTGTATCTCTTTTATATCCCCTTTCAAACATCAGCATTCTCCAGTGTGCATTTACAATTCTAATTTGTCATGATTTTGGTCCATTAATGTCTTCCAATTAATGTCACAGCAGTCTGTTTTCCTTTTCATTGCTACTATAACATCATTTCTTCAGCCACCATATTTGCAGCAGCTGCATTTAGACAACAAAAAATAATATAGACAACCAAATGAGACAAAATTATTTTTCCCAATGCTCATCTACAGTGATGGGATCAGAATGGTGACTCAGGCCATACCATGTCCATTGTCAAAGAACTCTGTGATGTAAAGAGCACTGCATGGTGACCAGGGAAGTGTCTTGTTGAGGTGGACAAAGAAGGGAGCCATCAGGTGTTGTCCATCAATATCACCGAACAATTTCTCACAGGTTTTGGAGTCATCATGCGGCATGCTTAGTACGTGGCCTGTGGGGAGGCAGGGAGAGGAGAAAAAGTTTGTGTCTCAATGCTATGACACTTGGACCATGAGGATCTGTATGAAACACACAAACACACCCATATATGTGGGATATATATTGTAACTTGCAACAGAACATCTGTCCTTAGAGACAAATATCACAACCACATATGAAAGAATGCCTGTTTAGTACAGCTGCTACTGAAACTGCTTGTTGTTTGGCAATATGGTTTTATGTGAACATAATCATCTGTGACATACTTACTGGGAACTTAATTCCAACAGCTTTGCAATTAAGGTGATCTAATGGAATAAAAATATTCCCTTAAGCCATTACAGATTGGCTTTCTGTAATGGTGCAAATATGATCATGGAAACTGTTCAAGTGAAGCTAAGACGGTTAGAGACACATTAATGAATGGCTAAGTCTAAATTTGGGCCATCCACTCTGGTCCAGACACTCAGCGGGCGTGAGATGTCAGACGGAGGCATGGGGTGGAATTTGTGTGTGTGTGTGTGTGTGTGTGTGTGTGTGTGTGTGTGTGTGTGTGTGTGTGTGTGTGTGTGTGTGTGTGTATGTATGTGACATGTACCGAGCTCATGTGACACAGTGAAGGCTGCCTGAAGGCCGTTGTCCTCAATGACTGAACAGCTTCTTTTGGGGTCACACATGGTTCCCACATCAGCTACACCAAGGGTGTCACAATGCTGATGTCCACAAATATCCTGGAGGGGCAAAAGACAGACAGCACAGAAAAAGAGAGAATAGAGGAGAGGAGAGGAGGGACAGATTTCAGACACTGATATTCAGACATCGCTCCATTAGTTCCAGACAGACCTTTTTCCCCCCAAGTAGGCTCTTGCCAGCAAAACATATTTGTCAGTGTTTCCATCGTAAAATGAAGCAAATACATGGCAGACTAAAAAGAGTGAGGGAGGATTTTTAACTGCTTGATGGCTGGTCTACACAGTTCACATCCAGAACCAAGGCCTTTCTCAAGTGTGTGCCACCCCTGTCTTGAGCAACCTTGCCCATGAAGGACGGCTCCACAGAAATTTTTGGAGAAAAGTGGGGACAGCTTTGCATCTGCTAAACATCTGGCCCATCCAACTGAGACAAACATGAATTCTGTTGCTTTTAGCCACAAGATGTCTGGCCAAACATCAGCTTTAAGTTCAGCTATTTTACTGGTAACCTTCTGTACTTGGCAGAATTATAGTCTTACACATTCGCACCACAGCAATCAAAGACTCACCATCCACTTTAATAGGAACACCTGCTCATTTATGCAGTTATCCAATCAGCTAATCATGTGACAGCTGCACAATGCATAACATCATGCAGATACAGGTCAATAGACTCTAGAGATTGACAAAACTTTAAAGACTGTTGTGTGTGAAATTCCCAGGAGATCAGCAGTTCCCGAAATACTCAAACCAGCCCATCTGGCACCATCAACCATGCCACAGCTGATGTCACAAAGATCACACTTTTTCCCCATTTGATGTTTGAAGTGAACATTAACTGAAGCTCTTGACCTGTATCTGCATGATTTTATGCATTGTGCTGCTGCCACATGATTGTCTGATAAGCAGGTGTACAGGTGTTCCTATTAATGTGGATGGTGAGTGTAGCATCATTATTACTTACCAAATAAAGAGGGTAACCGAGGAATTATGTATGGTGGCATGGTTAGTGTTGCTACTTTACAGCTCCAGGGTCCCCATTTGGATCCTGAGCATGGACCTTGGATTCTCACAGTATCCATGTTGGTTTCCTCAGGGTTGCCTAGGTTCCTCCCACCACTCAAAAGCACACCAGTAGTTTTACAGTCTACTCTAAATTGCCCTTACGTGTGAATGTGTGTGCATGGTGCCCTGTGATGGACTGACCACATATGATGGTTACTGAAGATGAATGAATTGAGCAATTATCTATAATATAATAATCATTCACATTCAGGTAAATATACAATATGGGTTCCTTTTTCATGTTAAAGACTATTCTTGCATGAAAAGTCTATTTCAACAGAGAACAAACTAGTTTGTAAAATGTTGTACATTTGAAACAGAGATAATGGCTCACCTCCCTAGTGAACAAAATGGCTGTATCGTAATGCTCAGGATGGCGTGGACTTGCTGGGTTAAAGAGCTGTTGCCAGGTGCAGAAGTTGCGTAGGGCCATTCCACCATTTCTGGACACCTCAGGTCCAACATCCTCATCCTCCACCACCAACATCTTGACCACCACTAGGCTCACTGCATTCTTAATGCTAGGGTGGCCAAAAAGTTGTGCGGCCATCCCCATTACGGTTAATAGGTAGTGCTGCAGAGAAATAGCAGTAAAAGACAATTATAGATTTGTTTTTTGAAGGTTCAAACATTGTACAACTGATCAGTTCAGCCACTAAAATCTACAAGCCTCTTGAAGTCAGATATTCATATATAACACAAGGGTGTTTTTTTTCTGTTAACATGGGTGGAAACTTCTCAAAAACAAACTTCTCTCACTTCCAGATATTGCTGCATCTAACTCCAGCCCCTAATGCCAGCATTTTTTTTTCATGGATCTCTTGAGTTCTTTGTCTCTATATATCACAGCAGATGGAGATCTCACATTTAATAACAATACAGTTTCATTGACCAATTCTGACAATAATTTCAAACCAGAAGCATATGATGAGAAACATAGTCACACCCATAATTAATTAAATGATCTGTGTAGTTGGAATGGGACGGCATGGTGGCGTAATGGGTAGTGATGCCACCTCACACTTGCAGGGTCTCTAGTTTGATCATGAGCTTGGGTTACTGAGCATGTTCTTCCTGTGCCTGTGTGGGTTTTCTCCAGTTTCCTACCACCTCCCTAAAACATGCTGTTAGGTGGATTGGCTATGCTAAATTGCCCTAGGTGTGAACTAGTGTGTGAGTATGTGTGCATGGCGCCTTGCAATTAACAAGCTTCCCAGTCAGAGTGTATGCCCAGCTCACTTCCGGTGTTCCCACCCACCACGACCCTGAGCAGAATAAAGCAGTTATTGAAGAATTGAGGAATATTTCATAATGTAATACATCATTAACATTTGGGAAGATGAACTAATTGTTGGTATGGTATTTCATGCTCATGAAACTGCATAAGGTTTGATGGCATGATGTATAAGCTAACACTGTATGAGAATTATTGTTTGGAAAAGGTGATATTCTTATTATGATGTAATACAAGTTCTTAATGTTATTAGGAGAAACTGTTAAATGACACCATATAAGCAATTTTCAGTCTCAAATGTTAAAATCAGTTCTGCATCTGGCATGAAGACAAACTACTACTATATGAATGTTCATTCCAGTCAATATTTAAAAAGACATTCTGTATTTTAATAAAAAGAAGAAGAGAAAAGTCTGTCTCAAATCAGTCTGTCAGCCATCATCTTCAGTTAATTACACACCATTTGGAAGTATCAACAGTGTAGTTTGAAAGAATTCTCCCTTGCATCCTCTGTTTAGAGAGGGACATCATGATGGTAAAACAGTATCAACAAAACATGGACCATGGTAAACATTTGTGATCACAGGCTTTGTTTGCAAAGCCTGAGATGGTAAACATGTCTGAATTCTGTTGTCTCATTCATGCAAAAGTAAACAGACAGGGATGCGCTGAACGAGCAACCCCCCCCCCCCCCCCCCAACCAGAGGAACCTATGTTCATGAATATGAAGCACAAGGACAAAATAAGGGCACATTCAGTAATGTGGAAGTGTATTAGCTGTTGCACGTTGCTCATGCAGAGCTACATGATGCATTCATAGAGTTCATTTACTCGTATACATAAATGAGGTGTATACAGGAGATCAGAGACCATAGAGCAGGTTGCCTGTTGCTGATTTCTGTTTCGACATGCCATTTAGCATAGGTGTATAATTGTGTATGATTATATGTCCTACCACTGTTTGAAAGTGTCATTTTATTTTATATAATAGTTGCGGCAAAACTGATCCAAATGTTTTTAAAAAAAAATATCACTTCAGCATTAATTTATTCATCTTCAGTAATAGCTGTATCCTGGTCAGCATCACTGAAGCCTATCTGAAGCCTATCCCAGGAACACTTGGCGTGAGGAGGGATTTCAAGCTGGATGGGATACCTGTCCATTGCGGGGCACCTGGCACACATGCATTTGTACACTCATTCACACCTGGGGACAAGGCCATCTACCTACCAACATTTTTTAGGGAAATGGGAGAAAACCAGATAACCTGGAGTAAAACTCACATGTACAAATTGAGAACATGCAAAACTCAGCATGGACAGTATCCAGAACTCAGTATTGAGCTGGGAACCCTGCTGTGTGACAGTATTCATCACGAATGTATTTATTTTAAAAGAAATCATGATATTGTAGCCGATACTTCTATAAAGTTAGGCATTATACCAACTGTTGTCATTATAACAGCTTGTTTGATCAGCCTGCAGTATCACTCTGCTTGGATTACTTTCTTCTTCCTTCCAAGGTCCTCAGTATGTAGGTGACATAAACCATATCCCCTATATTTTAAAATCCATCCGTGATTGTGAGGTATTTAAAAGCTAATGTGGATTTAAGCGCTGGTTAAAATGGAAGCGTATCTTTTCCCTGAGACGCGAACAGTACAAGCTAAAAATGCTTCGGAAAGGCTTTAGATGTGATTTTAGACATGGTTTATCGCGCATCTGTTTGCTGGCTTGTCATCATTCTTGTCTACAGCACTTAGTTACACTCATAAAACTTAGTTACACTCAAAAACGGCAGTATGCTGTTTTTGACATATCCCATAGGCTCTGCTCGGGTTCTTCGCGCGAGCGTCGCGGTTCGTCTCCATTACGCACTGCTCTTGGCTTCCTCCCACGCACGTCCGACCACGCGAAATTAATAGCTTCTTAGAACCTTTGTCAAATTTCAGTTGAAACGGAAAATATTACAGTGCATAAACAGATATGTTTATTAATACGAATTTTAAAGGAATTTAAGATTACAATTCATAAGCTCTGGGCTAACTGTTATCTATTTCACTAGAACCCCCCCTCCTCCAAAAAAAAAAAATACTAGTGGATACTAGATATTATTCCTGTGTGGACTCCCCTCCCAATTTAAAATTAATATTAATATTACAATAATTAAATAATATTATAAGGAAAAGACGTTTCAGGGCAGGTGACTTACAGGAAAATTAGAACAGTGAGTTCAGTTTATTCTGCTTTGAATCAAACGCTTATCAGAAGATAAATGTACTTTACCTTGATCTCGTCTCCATAGAAACGCGTCATGGAAGCGTCCGCCACGACCAGGGTCTCGATGTACCTGGCTGCGGACACAAACCTCCGCTCCCGCTTTTGCGCTTTTTGTTCATATTCGTCCGACTGATCTATACCATGCTTCACATAACGTTTGTCCTCTTCCTCTCCCTTGACGCCGAACATTCTGGAGAACACTCGCCTTTTTACGACGTGAGGCTGAGAGAAAGTCCCCCTCGCGTCTCCAGTGCGCGCACCGACTGGTTCGATGAAGTACTCTTGACCGCGCGTTACGAAAGTTCCCCGGATACCACGGCAGAGACTGACGGAGACAAGCGACTCCTCGTCCTTATTTACTGTTCCCGTGTGGAAACAGCCCCTGAGCTCCTGCTCGCCTTCTCTGGGCACTATATCCTCGAGGGCGCGCTCATGTCCGGAGCTGTTCGCAACAGCTGAGAGATGTTTCCCTTTAACGCGCTGAACGTGTAACGTAGGAGCCATGAAACTGTCGTCCGGCCTCAGGTTCAGCGTGAAAACTTTCCCGAACGCCTTAATTTGGAAAACATGCGAGTCCTCAGGTCGCCAAAAGCCATTTCTCTTTAAAGAAACTTTGACAGGTACTGTTTCGGTCTCGTCCAAATCTACGCTATTACATTTCACAAGTCCAGCGAACAAAACAGTGGCCAAGATTAAATGTCCGGTGAAAATCATGGTGACTGTTGCTATGCAAATAGTTATAAAAATGTACATAAAATAGAAGAACTTATCTCACTACTTACGTTCAAATATAAATGCAAAAGATTTTAACAACAACAAACTACAGAAATTGCACTTGATGAAACTGGATGAAATCACCGGCTTGAGTTGAAACAAACGGCCCGTTTCCATTCACAGAAAAGACCAAAGTGACACTTTTGAACATGAGGTCGCCATTAAGGGTAACGCTCTTCGACCTGTGTACACTCAATGTGTGCGCGTCCTTGTCGGCGGTATTTATATACTCGCAATCTTCTTGAACTTGCGCGGTTTATTTCCGATACTCGCGCCGACCGCGAGTGCTCCGATCCAATGGGGACTCCCGGCCACGCCCCCTTTTGAACAGTGCAGCGCTGCCTATTATTACCCGACTGCATGGCGCGCGCTTACTTACACACACATACACACACACACACACACACGCTGCTCTGAAGAGTGGAATGTTTTGCCCCGGTGATAGAGTTTCCCGACTGAAATGTTTCCCGCAAATTAGGCTATTTTTATTCATAATGGGCTGGAAAAAAATGGCCTTGGCCCAATAGGCTATATATTGTTTGGCACAGTTACAGCTGAGACAAGTTTATAGTGGTACGCATCAGGGCGGGTTTTAAACCGTGACCGGCTGTAAAGCACTCAACACCGTCTGGTACTCCCAACTACTCATCCCTGGAATGAAGTTGATTTGAACAACAGTTTGAACAGCACAAGTTATCGTTGTACAAACGATGCAGGTTAGGCTATTTAAGACAACAATGATTATCAAAATTTTATTTTAAAAAAATGCAGGAGGACACTTGCAAGTTAGGTAAAATGTGCATTTTTTCAAGTTACTCGATTGGGATAAATTTTCCTCCCCATATATATATATATATATATATATATATATAT
>CM074971.1:7894393-7904666 GCA_037577455.1 Pangasius macronema | reverse complement strand
TATATATATATATATATATATATATATATATATATTCGTCACCATGTCCCCTTAGGGGCTCCGTAGGATTGTGTACATGCACAGCTTGGATTTTATGGCATGGATTTCTATTAAAAAATGTCTTTCTCTAACAGTATTAAAACAACAAATTGCTTTAATATATTGCTACTGTGAAAATAAAAAAAAAATGTGTGAAACAAAAGAGTTAACCCGTAGCAAAGTAGTTTGCAAACTTTTAGATATTGAAGACTATCACACTTCCAGTAGGTGGCGCCACTGCATCTTTTTTATTTATTTATTAAATTTTTTTTTATTTTTTTATTTTTTACTGTGGCGTTCTGCTTTGGTATACTTCTTAGTATATAAATGAAAAGAAAGTACAACAAGCAAACAAAAAACATCAATAAGGAAAACAAAACAAAACAAAACAAAACAAGAACATCTGCCTATCAGGCGAGAACAACAAAAATCCTTAATGTCCATTTCTGTCTAAAGGTGTAAGCGTCAGGAAACCCTTAGATCGAATTCTAACTCAGGGTTTTTTCACCACCAGATGGCACGTTTGTATTACAAAGACTCATACATGCACAAATACTTGCACCAGCTTCGACGTACTTTTCTTGGTTGCACTGTGAAGAGATGCATACCATTCAATTAATTTAATTATTTAATTTAATTTAATTACTTATAGTGTTTTTTCATCAACACTTAGAAAAGGGTTCGTGAGGGCTTTTCCAAAATGTTCTTTGTATAGTTAAGGTTTCTTAGCCCTTTAAAAATGGGTCTAGATTGAAACCCTTCCTAGTGGCAACCACTTGGTTGCAGGGTTCTACACAGAACCTTTAGTGATTCTCCTAGACAGACAACTGAAAAACCCTTAAAGGTTCAAGATCTGACCTTTCATTATGAGTGTCATTTGTGAAAATGACATAACAGTCATTTTCCTGACATGAATTCATAATTCATTGTTCTTGTGGCCACAAGCACTCAGTCGTTGTGACAGGGATTTGTGAACCAAGACATTTTATACACAACACTAAAGTTAAATGGGTGTTGTGGTGGTGCAGTGGGTAATATCACTGCCTCACAGCTCCAGTGCCCCAAGTTTGATCCTGATCTTGGGTTACTGTCTGTGTGGAGATTCTGTGCATGATCTCCCCATCTTCCCATGTCCATGTGGGCTTCCTCCAGGTTCTCCAGTTTCCTCCCATTCCAGTAAGTAGATTGGCTATGATAAATTATCTCTCATTGTAAGGGAAGTGACTTTGTGGCCAAGTATGGTGACCCATACTCGGAATTTGTGCTCTGCATTTAACCCATCCAAGTGAACATACACACCTGTGAACACACAACTGGAGCAGTGGGCAGCCATTTTAGCTGCAGCGCCCGGGGAGCAGTTGGGGGATCGGTGCCTCAGTCGCTGGGCTACAATCCCTGCCGGACCCGAAACTCGAACCCACGACCTTCGGGTTCACCTTTGGGTTACAAGTCCGTCTCTCAGACCATTAGGCCATGTGTAAAAATGCGAGTGTGCATGGTGCTCTGCAATGAACAGGTATTCCATCCAGGGTGTATTCCTGCCCAGTGTTCCCAGGATAGGTTCTGGATCAACCACTACCCTCACCAGGATAAAGTGGTTAGTGAGTAAAGTTAAAAGCTGGTGTAGCTGATCATGATACACGTATGCAGTACTTGTTTTGCAAGTGTTCCATATTCCAAAACAAAATCTGTCACTATTTCTAACCCCTATTTTCTTTAAGCACATATTAATATCATTTATAACAAAGAGAAATGATAACCCATTTGTAACGCATATATATATATATATAAATGAACGATAAGGGTTGGAGAGCACATATATATACTCACAGTCCACTTTTAAGAACTACTGTACACCCTCACATTCATGCAGTTAATCTAATCAGCCAATCATGTGGCAGCAGCACAATGCAAAAAACAACACAGATACAGATCAAGAGCTTTGGGTGATGTTCACATCAAACATCAGAATGAAGAAAAGAGCGATCTCTGTGGTTTTAACCATGGCATGGATATTGGTACCAGTTGGGCTGATTTGATTATTTCAGAAACTGCTGATCTCCTGGGATTTCTACACACAACAGTCTCTATAGTTTACACAGAACATTGTGAAAAAAAAAAAGAATCTGATGCTATCATGGGTCCAGACTCACCAGAACTGGGCAGTTGGAAAAAGTCTTCAACTGCTTTTTTTTAAATATCTAATTTAACTATCTAAATTAACCGTCTAGGTGAGCCTGTGCCCATGATAGCATCAGGTTCTTGTTCTTCGCTGACAGGTGTGGAACCCAATGTGGTCTTCTGCTATTGTAGCCCATCCACTTCAAGGTTTGATGTTTTGTGCTTGCTGAGATGCTTTGTGCATGCTGAGATGCTCACCACGGATGTAAAGAGTGCTTATATGAGTTAATCCTTCCTGTATCAAATAAGTAGTCTGGCCATTTTCCTCTGACTTCTCGTATCAACAAGGTGTTTTGACCCACAGAACTGTCCTGTCACTCACTCAGTGTTTTGTTTTGTTTTTCATACCATTCTGTGTAAACGCTAGAGACTGCTGTGTGTGAAAATCCCAAGAGGAGATTTATTAGGAAGCATTCCCAATAAAGTGAATGGTGAGTGTTTATGAAGCATTTTAGAATATCCACAAAGCAATGTATTGACAAATGTATTGACAATCCTATTGACAAAGCTTATGTGACACTGTGATACTGTTGACAAAATTAATATAAAAGTTATATGTTGTGTACTTTTACAGAAAGTTGTCGATTTGTTCTGAGCCCTGATCAGCAATATAGCTTGTGCAGAAAGGCACTGCAAGTTTGCCAAACCCTCAAACTGTTAAACTTTGTTCTTTGCTCCAACACAGATTTCAAAGAAAGGAGGATGTTTCACCATTCGAAATCATTTAAAAACCACGGGTAACACCCCGAATCACATAATACCGTGCTAAATTGTATGTCAGAATAAAGTCTCAATATATGGTGTCACATTAATTTTCCTTACTACTATGGTAGAATGCGGTTTGACATGTTGCAAGTGTATAATAAGTCACAGTCTCTCACACGGATGCAAGAGCGCACAAATACGCAAAGTGGGAGGGAAGCCTCACCATAACTCGCGCGGTGCGCGCCACAATGATGTCGCGAGCAGAGAGGCGCTAGCCAATCAGCTCAAACCAAGACCTTCCTCAAAAGCTCCGGTGACAGGCACTCGCTGTTTACACATGACCTGCGCGCCTAAAGCCGGCGCACGCGGAAGGACGCTTGAGCATCCAGGTGCAAGAAGGGAATGGATCGAACACTCGCAGGCGACATTTTAATCCGTCTCCGTTATTCGGATTATTCTTAAACGCACTCATTAAATACCTTAAAACTGGTTCATTTTTCCCATAAAGATTGCGTTGTCTCCCTTCTCGTCCGTAATCTTACAGCATTTTGCATGCAATCATGTTTTTATTTACAAGGGCTGTGCTTTTTGTGAACGTTTTGTTTGTGATTTGCAAATTTGCGCGCTCTATGCAGAGTCAGCTGTGCGAACCTGTCAGAGTGGATAATCATGACTATGCAAATAACTTTGTCGGTCCTGAAATGATCGCACCGCCGAAAAAAGTGGCTTACCAAATAAGTGCGTTTGGACAGGATTTTGTGTTCGACTTGCAGACGGATTCTAGCTTCATCGCACCCACACTGTCGACGTTTGGCATGCCCCTTGGGTCCGAGCGCGCGGACCTTCGGCGCTGTTTCTACGCGGGCACTGTGAATTCGGATCCACTCTCGTACGCGGCTCTCAGTCTGTGCGACGGCCTGCGCGGCGCGTTTGGCTACGACGGCTGGGAGTATTTTATCAATCCTGCAAGCGACGACTCAGCGTCTTCGGGTGCGCGCCGGAGCGCGGAGAGCGCGCACCTTCTGCGGCGACGCGCCAACGCCGAGCTTGGAGGCAATGGCATGACGCGATGTGGCGTGGACGGTGGCCCGACGGCCGATGTCGCACGCTCCCTGGAGAAGTTCAAACGCTCCGAAGAAGCTAATGCTGGCGCTAACACCACCGCACAGAGGAGTCGGCTCAAGCGATTCGCATCTGTGCCTCGGTACGTGGAGACGCTTGTGGTGGCCGACGAGACCATGGCCAATTTCCACGGTGACGATCTGAGGCATTACGTGCTTACACTCATGGCAGTGGCGGCTCGCCTCTACAAACACTCAAGCATCCTGAACCCCATTAACATCGTGGTGGTCAAGTTCGTGGTGATTACCGACGAGGATAAAGGGCCCAAGGTGACCGGCAACGCAGCCATGACCCTGCGCAATTTCTGCACGTGGCAAAAGAAGATCAACAAGAACAGCGACAAGCACCCGGAGTATTGGGACACCGCTATCCTGTTCACCAGAGAGGTGAGGAAAAGCTGCGTGACATCAGTATTGAACGGATACTAGCAGCCATCATGTCAGTTGGTTTATAATCATTTATGACTTTGTTTCGTATAGGTGACTTAGTATAAATATTTAACTATCATTCATGTACGTGGATCACATAATGTGAAAATTTCAAATACATACCCATTCAGTGTTGTCTTACATACACTTTGGGCATACACTTTGGGTCATCTAACATCAAAACTAACCTCAGTCTGACCACTGGAGTATTTTCTCTGTTGCACAATGTGCAAGGTACAAATAGAGCATGTGCCTGAGTTAATCTCCTGTCCCCCAGGGTTAATGACATGTCACGAAGGGTTAGTTATGACTACTATAACTAGGTTACTGACCCTGTCGTCAACTGTATGTGAATCTGATTGTGCATCTTCAGAGATACACAAAACACCAATGTAGCATGCCAGCTTTAGAGAATTTACTTTAAACTATGTAGAGTATTACACAGACATCAACAGACAACTCTTTACTCATAGTTAAGTAAGGAGCAAGGAGTATATGCATATGAATATGCATACTGCACATGGTGTATTTACAGTCATATGTACGGGACAGACATTATGCATATGTTCATTTGGCTGCTTATTCATATCTGTGCCTGTTTACATTCACAATAGCAGAGTTCAAGATTTCAATCTCTACAGTTTGTGTTTAAGCAAACACATGCAGAAGAGTCATGCTTTGCACTGATTCACCCCTAACAAACCCACACTGAAGTCAGCATTCACTGTCAGCTGTTGCTCAGGAACACCCACATGTGCAGGCACTCAGCCAGTCCTTCACACACTAAAGTCTTTTTCCCCTAACTAAGCGCCTGAGTCACACATAGCCTGAGCTAGTGATCCTGAAGATTTAGCATTTCGTCTCTGCTGAGAGACAGTAAAGTATCAGAGCCCAAGTGCAGATTGTTCCTTCCTGCATTTTTATAGTTACTGCAGTCATTGCCCTCTAAGGGCAAGGACATTTTGGACTCAAAAATCATTTGTGGTCCATAGGGGAGAGGGGGAATCAGTAGTGTGAGCATATGTACATAAACATGGATCCAAAGTTCAGTGGATACTCTAGCTAGTTCAAGCGTTCAGAGCTGTACAAATCTGGTTCGACATTACTCCGTGAACGACTTAAACAGACTTAAAATTGACGAGCCAAGCCTTGGCTCCTCTGAGAACTCCAACATGCAATCTGATATACTGCACTTCTCACATGCCTTATGTCATTCCAGTGATGTTAAATGAAATATTATGTTATATTTTTGTCATGTTTAGGAATTTTTTAATATATATATTTTTTTATTTTATCTTTTTATTTATAGAATTCAAGACTTTGCACAACATTATAATCATACTGATCATAATACAGCCAACCAAATAACCAAATAACTTCACCGGCTTACTGCGGCTGTGGTGTCCATGTAGAAGTAGGAAAATGGGGCTTTTGTGCAGGGCTGTATCATATGAAACAAGAAGAAATGTCCCATTTCTAGGGGATCTTCTCTTAACCACACTTCCAGCTGGGAATGATCTGATACCTTCTCTCCCATGTCCCCTCTCCCCATCCACCCATCTCCTCAGAAAAAGCCTGTTTTCCATTACGAAAGAGAGAGGGAAAGACCCCTAAATCCCACCTTGTCAAGGCCCACCTGCTGTAGAAGCCCTTTCCAGCTGCAGCATGGGGAAAGTCACTCTCTGGGGCTCTGCAACATTTCTTCCAAGCTATTCCCGTTTTTCCACCAGCACTTTTAGCACAACATCCTTCCTTAGACTCATCTGCTCTGTTGTCTCAAGGTTGTACTCTTTAAGCCAGTGTGGAGTGTGATTTCTTTCTTTGGCCCTTGGCAAAGACTGCAACTTCTACATATCAAGGCAACTTAATAAAAGGGCATTTTAACAGGTTTAATGAACTGTGAACTGAAATGTTCTGAAAAACTGAAAGGTTTACAGCTTACACTTAGAAGCATTGAAGACATGAGTGAAGGGGGTGAGGGTATCTGGAATGAAGGCCTCTGATAATTCCCAGCTGGGACTGTGGTTAAGGGAGAATCCTATAGAGCACTGATCACCATCCCTCAAAATCTACCCATATACACAATTCAGTTCAAGTTATTATCAAACAGAGCTGATGTGGCTAATAAAGAAGGCTGATGATCTGAGGCAGATGTGTTAGATTATAGGTGAAACTGACTTCTGTAGGGTGGTAGCTCTCCAGAAACAGGGTGGTGATTACTGCTATAGAAACTGGTTACTTTTTTGTTGTATAATTTGCACGTAAGTCACTTCTCCAAGTGCATCTAGTGGAATTGGAACAGTTATGAGTTGTGAAAATGACTTTATTTTCCAGAAGCAGTGTTTTTCCATAACCTGGGATGAATGCCTATTTATAAAGCTTGAAAAAGCTCTAAATGCAAAGTAATTAGCATAAATAGTAAACTAAGCTTGCTGACACACTGAACCACCTCACAGAACTCACCTTCTTTTAGATTTGTCAGCATTCTTCATATAATCCGCTACAGAGCATGTTATACAAACTTGTAAAGGGGACTTTCACAGAGATTCTTTGAGGCTTTTTGGAGCATGCCATAGCAAACATGCAAAAGCAGAACGGAATATGTATTACCATTTCAGTGGTGACTCACAACAGATTTATTAAGCTCCAGATCCCATTTAACTGGAAGGCAGTGAGCTCAGAGGACTCAATTTATGTCATATTTGCAGCAGCAGGTTCATGTATAAGCAGTATCTACACAAGGACCTCAGTCTTTTTATTAGCATTAGAGTAAAAGGGATATTGTGAGAGGTGTTTAAACAAATTGGGGTGGTATTTACATAGATCAATGAGTAAGTAAAGCAAATAGAGTATGTTTGTGTCATGGATTGTACGTGGAGGCAGATGCAAGTGCAAGTAATTTATTGTATAAAGTACAAAAAAACAACCAAAAAACTGTGAAACCAAGAACCATAAACAAAACATACAGACTACAAAAGATACTGTGGCACATATGATAACAAATAACAATAACAACAGAAGCTTGATGGTGAAATAAATAGTGGTGCTACATGAGACATGTGACATACTGGGGCTGATGGGCAGTATAGTTCAGTGCCCACTGGCGCTGCTCCCGAAGCACAAAATATAGTCAAGAGGGGCTCCTGGACAGCCAGGCTAGATGTCTCTTAGCTGATAAGGGCCCTTAGGCTGACAGGGTTCATTGGGAGCGCTACCCTTACTGTAGCCAGCAGGAGACGCAGTGTCCTCCACCAGGCAGTGAGGCGGAGCAATCTCTTCTGTATATCTGAGGAGTGGCATAACCAGGCCTGAGAGGGAAGTGACATTCTCCATGAAGAAAGAGAGGGGAGCGACATCCTCCACAGAGCAAGGAGGCAGAGTGATGTCCTCAGCAGACCAAGGAGGTGGAGCGATGTCCGTAGCTGAGCAAGGAGGAATGGAGCTGGGTGGTATAGTGATGTCTGAGGTAGAGCAAGGAGATAGGGTGACACCTATGGTGAGACCATGAGCCATAATAGCATCCTCTGTGGGGCAAGGGGGGTGGAAGATGGTTCTAGCTGGGTCAGGAGCCCCCTTCTCAAAAAAATTTCCCCACGGGGCGCATGGCATCAAGCCATCCCTTTGAGGCTCTGACACAATCCCCTCGCCTCTTCCCTGTTGCTCCCACATCAGGAGGCTCTTCTCCAGGAGTGTTTCTTGGATGCTGAAAAAAATGCTGCATCCATGTTAGGTCAGTTAAGCTTTCTGCCAGGGATTGCAGGTGGAGGCGGATGCAAGTGCAGATAATTTATTATATAAGGTACAAACAAAACAAAAACAACCAAAAAACTGTGAAGCCAAGAACCATAAACATGACCTGTGGATATTAGGCAAAAACATACAGACTACAAGCGTTACGGTGGCACACACAACAATACACGACAGCAAATGAAAACAAACGGCAACTACGACAATAACAACAGGAGCTTGATGGTGAGATGCTGAAAAAGTAGAACTTAAATCGTGGTGCTAACAAGCTATAATGAGACATAGATGAGAGTGATTGAGACATGTGATGTGCTGGAGTTTAATGGATAGCATAGTTCAGCACCCACTGGCGCTACTATGTTGCTATGTTCTACAGTTTGAGACAGAGAGGCAAATATGGAACAGATTATGCTTTTAAAAAGGCCTAATTAAATTTGTATGTTTTGATTGTTGGGTGCAAATTAGTTCAGGAAGGAAAGGAATCATCCCTCCTCTTCAGTTTTAACAGTGATAGAGAGCTTTTACTAGACCTTTTGGAGAAGTGTTGGAGGGAGAGAGGCATTACAGAAGCACAAGAAATCAACTGACCTCAGCTTAGTGCTTTTCACTGGCCCCTAACCACTCAGGTTAAAGGAGCACTCACCCACGTCTTGTTACATGAACTTCATGTAAAACTTGAGCACATGCTATTAACTCTAGACTGACAACCACTCCTAAACAGGAAGGTCTGCAGTGCAATATGTCATCAAGCACTTGTCTAAAGTGAAGGTGAACTTTGCATGACTGGCTAGCCTGTTCTCTCAGAAAATATCATATTTTTCCATGGCATTGACAGCTTCCTTGACCACACATAACCACAAGGCGTCATATGGCTTAGTAATCTAATTAAGTTCCCTTTTTGAATTGTTTTGTATATGCTTGTTACCAGGTTCAAGATGACTCATTTAGACATAAAGTTAGAATTGAAGGAAATACTCAGCCATGGGCAGCAGGAAAGGAGAGGAAGCACAGAGTATCTCACACCCTTCCTTCTAAGGGTGTCTAGTCATGCCTTTACCTACTGAGAGGTTTCAGGACATCATAAGCTTGCAATTCTAAACTAATAAGTTTGAGAAATAATAAATCTTGCTGTGATTCAAATCCTCATAAAATAATTTCCACATGATCTATTGGTATGCAAGAAACCCACTTTGTGATATTGCAACTAAGAGGCCCACTTTTTGATACTCCAGCCAGGAGGCCCATTGCACTGCTGGTGTACTACAATAACATGCTGCAACACATTGTGAATTGTCTACTCTACCACATCTGCTGTGTAGGTGTGCAACCTCTGCAAAGTTTCCCAAAGCCTTTGATGACCGATTCCCAAGTGGTTTTGGTAAACATTCTTGATAATGAATGTTTCTTCAAGGCAATATACTAGAAAAAAGAGCACCAAATGCCACTGATGCTTTGTTAACAGTTAACAATGCAGCTCCTCATGATTCACAGACTAAGAGATGTTTACAGATGGAAGAACTGGGTTACAGTTACAAAACATGCGCTTGTTACATAAAAGAAAAAAGGGTTTTTCTTCATAAAACATGCCTGTCTTGAGCTTTTGATAATAACCATCCTCCCTCTCACATACCCACATCTGGTTCGGGTTTTCAATGGTCAACAACTGCAGCTCACAAACAATTTGTCAATTTATTGTTAATTTGGAACCTTAGCTTATATGACACTCCTTAATGTCTGACCGTACCTGCCAGTGTATTTGGCTTGAGACTTGGAGGCCAGAATGAGTTTGGCCATTAAACAAAACTCATTTTGTTTACCAACTACCTTAGGACTGCTGATCCAGCAACATATCAGCACTCCTGTGAAGAGAAAAATGTCTGTCCAGCTTTAATTTAGCACATGCTGTGAAGCCAAACTTTTTCTGGATTAGGATGTCTGCTGTTGGTTGGATGCATCATTGCCAGCACTAAATATATATATATATATATATATATATATATATATATATATATATATATATATATATATATATATATATATTTATTTTTTTT
>CM074971.1:7874271-7888144 GCA_037577455.1 Pangasius macronema | reverse complement strand
CATGCATAAAGAGGATGATGTGGTCAAAATACTCATTTGCCTAATAATTCTGCACTCCCTGTATATATATATATATAGGATAACATTGTCATTAAATCCTGCAGGTGATTGCTTATTGGATCAGCCTGAGAAACCCTTGTCACTACCTGACGTTCTCCCTGGAGGGTCATATGGTCTAGAGAGGCAGTGTGAGCTGTCATTTGGCACTGGTTCGAAGCCATGCCCACTCATGCAGGCACCGTGCCAGCGGCTGTGGTGCACAGGCAAGACCCGGGGTCAGCCTGTCTGTCAGACACGCCACTTCCCCTGGGCAGATGGCACAGAATGTGGAGAGGGAATGCTGTGCATGCGCGGGGTTTGCATAGAGAAACACGAGGTCACCAGGCCAAAGGTGAGTCAAGTGACAGCACACAGACATACACACACACTGATGCACTGTTTACTGTACATAAATATACTAATACATTGTATACTGTACATAAACACAAGAATGTACTGTATACTGCACATAAACACGCTAAGATACAAATGAGTGACAAAGAACTAAAAAAACATTGAAAAAAACAACAACATAAAGTCTCTTTGTAAGGTGTTTGGTCACCGCGAGCCAACAGATCAGCTTCAATATGCCTTGGAATAGATTCAGCAAATCTCGGGAACTGTATTGGAGGGAGGAACGCCCTTTTTTCCAAACAATATTCCATCTGTTGGTGTTTTGATGATGGTGGTGGAGAGTGCTATCTAATATGTCAGTCCAAAATCTCTCATATGTGTTCAACCGGGTTAAGATCTGGTGACTAACATATTTTGCTCTGAAAAGGACAAGTGGACCCAAGTCATAGGGATCAGCATAACAGAGCCATTGTATAAATAAACACATCATGGTTGTGCATTTTTTTTTTTATTTCTTTCTGCTATTTTTAACTCATTAACTAGGAAAATAAAGCAAGGTCTTCGAATGAAATGTTTATTTAATTTTTTAATGAAAAAATGGATATCCTTACATGAGGACAGTAGTTTTTTTTTTTTCATAATACTTTACAACTTTGAAATTAACACTACCAAATGCAGGTCATTCTACTAATTTACCATCCACATAGCTGGGGGTTACCTGGCCTCATGTAACTACATATAAGAGATGAGAAAATGTTAGATTAAACAGTGATGGATCCTGACAGAGTAGGAATAGGAAAAAGATAAGAAAATGTTTTTAAAAATCAGAAGCTGCAATGAAAAGTGGCAGACAGGTTGCGATTACCTTGGGTATTATGAAACAGCTGACAAGCTACTGTTAAGAGTGTTGGTGTTAAACAATATGGTAAAATAGCATTTAACAAAGTGTGAGTCTATCCGTTCTATGTACACTATGTGGCCAAGAGTTTATAGACACCTGACCATCACACCCATATGTGATTTTTTTTTTAAATTCCATTCCAGATTTAGTCCACTTATGCTGTTATAACAACCTCCACTCTTGTTGGAAGGCTTGCCACTAGATTTTGGAGCATTGCTGTGGGGATTTTTGCCCATTCAGCCATAAGAGCACTAATCAGGCCAAGCACTAATGTTAGTCAGGAGGCCTCTTAATTTCAGTGAAGGGAAATTGTCCACAATTCTATGCATTTGTGTGTTTCCAACTTTGTGGCAGTAATTTGGGGAAGAACCACATATGGATCTGATGGTCAGGTGTCCACATACTTTTGGCCATATATTGCATTTGAAGGAGAATCATGCTAAAAAATGGGACATAAGCCCAAAAAAAGGAGAAATCAGACATGTGGTTGATTACACAGGTAACATTTTACATTAGGGATTAAATTATGCTTTTAAAATAATAAAGCAAATAAGCAAAATAATGAACTCCTGCATTAACCAATGTTCAACTAATGATCACAGTACATTACTTATGGTACCTTTGTTATTTTACACATAATTAACATTACTTTTGGTTTATTAATTCTGAAGTTGTACACTGAAAATCACTGCTAGACTAATAATAATAAGTTTTCTCTACCACACTGAATCTCATTTTACACTGTGCCTCCTCACATATAAACAGCTGGCCCACAGTGTCCTTGCAGCAGAAACTGTTGTATGCTTGTCCCACCAACATACCTAAATTAAACAATCCATTCGTATTGTATATGTTTAATATTTATACAGGTACATTTCAGGTGGCGTTTCATAGATGAAAAAGTTGGCTGGTTATTAAATTTGGAAAACAGCTAACTGCAGTGGCTACAAAAATGTACTTCAGTCCAGTCCTCATAAAAAGACTTGTAGTTTATTGAGAATATACGTATGCTCTCAAGTTAATCAGAGAGGTTGTATCTCAAACAGTTTGAGTCTGGAAGCCACATTTTACACACACTTTAGACACAAATTAGTCATTTCTTTACACATGGGGTAAATACACTTAAGTGGATACTTTTATGGTACAACTTACAGTATATGGTACAAATCTACATGTATGTATCTTACACATCACTCTGATCAACTGACAGTTGACTCACTGAAAATCTCTCTCTCTCTCTCTCTCTCTCTCTCTAGGTGGATGGAAAGTGGGCTAAATGGGGGACATTCGGGCCTTGCTCCAGGACATGTGGTGGTGGAGTGCAGCTCGCAAAGAGAGAGTGCAGTAATCCAGTGCCAGACAATGGAGGCAAATACTGCCAAGGAGTGAGGGTGAAGTACCGGTCCTGCAACCTCACACCATGCCCAGACACTGGTAAGGACTTTTTAATGCATCTCAAGCTTCAAAACAATCTACTAAATGTTTTCAACATCCCTGACTTATAGTTGTCCGTATGTTTGGAATGACAGAAATGTACCTGTCTAGCAATAACTTAAATTTGTGTTTACTTTGCTTTGATTCTGTGCAGGCACTGTCAGTTTCCTGGTAACAGACATGACAATTGTTTAGCCATTTGAGACATTAGATATAAATTAGATATAATTAGATATATTAGGTAAGATCTTGGGCTTAAATTTAAGACAACTGAGTTGCACTTAGGAACCGGCATTAATTTGGTTTAGTTTAGAAGATCGGTTTTAGAAAGAACTCTTGGGTACCTCTCTTATTTTCTTACATGCCTTTCACACAGGGAAGAGTTACAGAGAGGAGCAGTGTGAGGCTTTCAATGGCTTCAGTCTGAACACCAACCGCCTCACGCCCTCTGTGATGTGGATGCCTAAGTACTCGGGCATCTCCACTAAAGACCAGTGTAAGCTGATATGCAGGGCTAATGGAACAGGCTACTTCTACGTCCTCGCTCCCAAGGTGAGAAATATAGGCTTATATTTTGCTTAAACTACCCTTCTCTCATTAAAAAAAATAACACTTTTCATTCATTTTGATGGTCTGGAGGCCTAAAATTGATGAATATGGGAGGAATAACAAAAGAAAACCACATCTACATTTCACTGTAAATGCTTTGAAGTACACATTTCATGGCTCATGAATTAAAAAATCTTCTCTTATGTGTTTTAAATGAGTTTCTTAGGATTGTACAAATAAAAGCCAAGAGCTATAGCCATTTTTGTAAGAAAGCATTGAAATAAACAATACAAGAATATTATGTGAACCTATAATGTAGACAAGTGACATAAAACAGGGAATGGGGTCATTGGTGAAGGTTCTGACCTACCCATGCTTTCCTTTATTTTCTCATAGCTGTCAGGGTGGATGGAGGAAAAATAATCATGGAAGAGATAGTAAGGGACAAGGAGTTAATCTGGGGCAAGATACAGAGGTGTGGCTTGAGCTTCCACAGAATCATTAGGCATATCAGGGCTAGGCACACACTCACAAGCAGCTACTACAGATTTAGGATCAGTTGAAAAGATTTGCGCAACTACCGTGGAGGAGATTGGAAGATATGGTACTCAGGAAAGAATGTAGAAAATAAGTAATTTATTAAACTAAAAGGCATGTTCCATGTTACAAAGCCTTGATGATTTGGCACAGAATACTGGTCCTTACAGATTGAGGAACTGTAAGCAATCAGCATTATACAGCTATACATATCATGAGTAATACTCTGTCACAGTAATAGTAATCTTCTTGAGGTGCATGGTCAATTCACTACGCAATGTCTTAGCTGTAAGAACAGCCTGTTGCAATCTTTTTCTAATGTCCTTTGCAGGTTGTGGATGGGACTCCATGTTCTCCTGACTCTTCAGGAGTCTGTGTTCAGGGCAAATGCAGCAAGGCGGGCTGCGACGGTAAACTCGGCTCCAGCAAAAAGTTTGACAAGTGTGGTGTCTGTGGAGGAGACAATAAGAGCTGCAAGAAGATTTCTGGCCTCTTCACGAAACCCATGTAAGTTCCTGTAAGAAGGGCATGTAAAATCATCTTTGTAGCATGCATTCTGATCATATTAGCTGATAGAAGTCATATGTCACATGGCATTGTATGTCATAAAATGTAGATTTTTAAAGGGTTCAGATCATGGTCATGGCTCCACATGTTTCTGTCTTAATAATCTAAATAGCAAGACTATTTCATGCAAAACAGGCCAGACTGTCCTAAATGCAATTATGGTACAAACCGAAATTCCTATTTCTCAACAAAGTAAAGAGCACTAATTTATGTGTGCAGTCTCATAAATTGTGTGTAAAATCAGCAGCTGTGTTGTGGATTATTTACAAAGACCTAAGGTGGTATGCCGAGTTTAGTTGCAAGCATAGTGAGGGCTTAAATACCAAAATTGTACAAATGGGTATTCAGACCTCAGACCTTTGCACGGAAGTTCCATGTGTAGAGAGGAGTATGCTGAAGTGTGTCGTTTCAATTATATGGCATCCTGACCTTGGACTTAAGCCCATTTTTCTTGCATGATATTGGATCGAGTGAGTTTAATCAATTGTTGTACCCACAATACATCACATTGAAATCTGCATTTTTGGTAATATGGATGGATTTATTAATATGGAAAAAGAAGGAGAAGCTATATGGTTATTTAATATAGAGACTTACAGCCCTAGTTGTGTAAGTGATGTCAAGTGCAAAATAGAGTCTTGAAACAATATTTCAGTGAGCTGTTTATGTTTGCTAATTATTCTTTATGAGTTTTTTTTTTTAAGTGATTTCCTGAAACTTTTCAGACATATGAGCAATTACATGTAGAGAATAATACCTGATATATACACACATATATGAAAAGAAAACCTTCTCACAGGCTCTTTTTGGATGCTGTTGACTGGCATTGGAAGTGCAAGCAAGCAGTCAATATCTAATATGAAACTTCACTGTCCTGTATTTGGTACCGAAAGTTGCATATCATACTATGATTAGTGGTAGCTATAGATACACTTCACCCTAACCTTATTTTCTCCCACCTTTTTTCCCTTAGTCACGGCTACAACTTTGTCGTCATGCTTCCAGTGGGTGCATCCAATGTTGATATCCGTCAGCGTGGCTATAAGGGAATGGTAAATGATGACAACTACCTGGCTGTCAAGAACAGCCGAGGTGAATACATTCTTAATGGTAACTATATAGTGTCAGCGGTGGAGCGGGACATCCTAGTGCGTGGCAGTCTCTTGCGCTACAGCGGCACCAGCGGCCCATCAGAAACGCTGCAGGCTGTAAGACCACTGGGGGAAGCTCTGACAGTGGAGGTGCTGTCTGTGGGCCACTTAACTCCTCCACGCATCCGCTATTCCTTCTATATCAAACGAGAAACCAAGCAGGACAAGGCATTAAAGAAGGAAGGCAGGACTCTGGCTGAAAACAGCGTTCTTGCTGAGGAAGGAGGGCTTGGGAAGGAAGCTGATCACCTCAATAAAAGGATTCCACCTCCCTATGTCAAAGAGGCTCCACCCCCTGGGAAGTGGGTGGCTACTGGGTGGGAGGAGTGCTCAGTGACCTGTGGGAATGGCCTGCAGAGGAGATTGGTGCAGTGCATAAGAGGAGACGGCACTTCTGGGACAGACTGTGATCCAGCCAAAAGGCCCAGTGCATTGCGGGCTTGTGGTGACCCATGCCCAGTATGGCATATAGGTGAGTGGTCCCCCTGTTCCAAGACATGTGGCAAAGGCTACAAACGGCGCCCACTCCGTTGTGCCACTGAGACGGGCATGGTGCTTCCCAGGGATCACTGTGTGAGCATGAAGAAGCCACAGGAGCTAGACTTTTGTTCGTTAAAACCCTGCTAATGACTCCTTTTCCCACAGTACTTTACCTTCCATGTTAACTCCTTTCATGGACTTGTCACTTTGTTAAACAATATACTCAACAAAAGAGGAACAGTTAAAAGTTAAACGATCCGGAACTTTATTTGTTCTGGTGCATCTTGTTTTTTTTTTGTCTTGCCTGCAAAAGGGAAGTGACATGAAGAAGAAAGCAATATTGCCATGTAGGCTAACTTAAATGCCGATCATCTTTTGGGCTAAAAAGAAACATTCCANGTGTCTGGTGAGAGACTGGGGTCAGGTTTCATATAAACAGAGCATGGTTTAATGGTTTGATCATTTTCTGTTATCAGCTGAAAACATTAATTAGTCCTGTTGAATATTCCTTGAATAGTCTACTTGAATATTCCTGGCATAATAAGCATTGAGAGAATGCCAGAGTGCTGAAGCAGCAGGGAATTATTGATTCCCTCCAAGACCTTATTTTGTAGGAGAAACATTCTGTCAATTTATTGTTATTTCTTAGTGATTAGAACTTTCATGCCTTTTAAAACAAGGTATGGCATCACCAGTCTACACACCAAATATCACATAGACCTATATAAAAGCTAAAGAAAAGGATTCCAACTGAGTCAATTATCTTTATATTAGCATATTAATCTTTTTCCTGAATCTCAACAGTAGGTCATCTATTTAGCTATAGTTCAGGGGAGACAGTTAACCCTTAGAGTCCAGCCCTGTTTATTCTGCAAACTGTGCCTCCAAGACAGGTTCTTTATCTCAGTTAGTCATCCAACATCTCATTTGTTTTCATTTTATCCTCTCTTTCCAGTGAGACAGAGGTGCAGCTGCTATAATCAAGCCCTGTCTGGTACAGTAACTAAGTTATTATTATAGCAATGCCTTTTGATGGCTTATGCCACGAGGCATGGTTTTGTGCCGGATGCCAACCTGGTAAACTGACTTTTGTACACAGTGTAAATTCATTTAATGCATAATACAGTAAAAAGATATATGTGTGTGAGGTTCTTTGGAGTGACCATATCGTCCATCTAAAAGATGGTTCCTATATGACTTGGAATGTTTTATCCTTTTTTTTTTTCTTTTGCACTTTAGTACAGCAAAAGAGTTCAATGTCCTGCATGGGCTGCCTTGTATACCATGTATACATCCATCTAGCTGTGCGCAAATAAGTCCTGTAAATACCTTTCTATTTTATGTATTTTTTTACGCTGACATTTTGAATTGTCATGACTCAAGGTATTTATTCCAAATAAAACATGTACTAACGAGATGCTTTATCACTCAGCATCCTGTGTGTTTTTCTCACTGTCTTGATGAAACATACTTTTAAGACTTACAGTGAGCTTAAAACCAGAAGCTAGTACTGGGAGATGAGTCTTCAACTTAACATCTTGACACAATTGTATCAAAAGTATCTAGGCTATTCCTGCACCATTAACAATAGATTATATGCCACGTACTGGAAAAACTCACATCATGACTTTTCTCTTTAAGGTTCCCTGTGTGGGACACACTGTGCTTTTTCTGTATCATTTTCCATTTAGTTCCCTTCAACATTCCCATGAATCAGGAACTGAGACTGTTCAAAGGCTACTCGTTGACTGGAAGGAAGGAGGAAAGGGGGGAGTGATGGAAAGTGAGAGAAAGATCATGTGGACCAAATTTCAAACCATAGAATGCAGCAGCTCTTTGCTCACTATACAAGGCCTTATAAGGCAGTGAGGCTTCATTAGGGTATATATAGCCATTGGGTGAAAAAAAACAGTGTCAGGCTTGAGCATTATGTGTAGTGAGTTGGACTGGAAGTATTACATCAACCAGAAAGCACTGTCATGTCAGTTGCCAAAAAATATTTTATATCAGCAGACTCACTTAAGAATGGATTGGAATATCAAAAAAGAATAGATAGAACAGATGCTGGATTTCTTTCTCTCAACCATATCTGTCATTTTCTTTTCTTTGCACACGCTATCTTACTTTCTCTGTGCTTTTCTTGCTAGCACTAACATTAATCTGTCTTTGCTTTAAAGGCTTTAAAGTTGCAGCTATGTAAATTATAGGATTACCTGACAATATAAACATCACACTGAATAAAATGCAGATATTCTCTAAAAAATATTCATTCATTCACTCATCTTTAGTAACTACTTTATCTTAGTCAGGGTCATGGAAGATCCAGGAACACTGGGTGTGAGGGAGAAACACACTACGAATGGGATACCAGTCCATTGCAAATAGCCAATCCATGTTTTAGGGAGGCGGAAGAAAACCGGAGAGCCCTGAGGAAACCATAGACAAAGGCTGTGAGGCAGCAATGCTACCCACCGCACTGCCTCCTCTGTGAACCGTTCCCACAGAAATCTTTAAACTGTAAGACTTTTATAAAACGCCCCAGTGAACACAGTTTCACAGCTGTATCTAGCTTTATAGGCTACATTTACCAGACACAATGCTAGTGACTCAGAGCCACAAGGCAGGTAAGTCATTTACATCAGTGGTCTCATCTGTGGGCTCCCTTGGGAAGATGAAGGGTGGTGGTGCTCTTTACTCCCATTCTTTGCTCCACTTCTTCCTCATAACATCCCTTTCTTCATGACCTGCCAATTTACTCATATCCGGAGACAATGGGAAATGAGGGAAACGGCCAATGTGCCTGCCAGGGATGACAGGATGGAGGGGGGGAAGGGGGGGGGGGCATGTTATGGAGGCAGAGGTGAGTCACTGGAGGGGAAAAGGGGGAAATACAAGCTCACTCAGGCTGGTTTGTGTCGTATTTCCTCTTTACTCCTCATCTTTACTCATGTATCTTGTCATCCTCCTCAATTTTAAGGTTTAATCTACAGTGAGAAGTGAGGAGAGCTATGTCAAAGGTCAAAAGAAGAACCACTATAGACTGGAAGAGCAGTTCAGATTTAGTAGTAGTCTATACTCCCCACAAGTTAAGACCATCATACTCAGTTCCTCTGGGTTCTCAGTGTGGTCCACAGCTTTGCAATTCTACCACTACAGAGAAGCAACAATAATAAATAAACTCATTTCAGTTTGGAGGACCTCAAGAGATTCAATCTCATAGCCTGTCTATTTCACCCCGCAAATTATTGATCTGTACCCGATATAATCTCCTGCCATTGGACCAGAGATAGAGCAATGGTGAGCCTTACACTGTGGTGAGCCTTATCATTCTGACGGCCAGCATAGTATTGAATATAAGCCTTCCATAAAGCAGTGTGTTTCTATTCCTTACTGAAAGTCATCCAGGGCATCTAACAAAGGAAAAATAGAAAAGAAGTGTTTAAATTTATATGAACAGAATTAAAAGAGTGCTGTATGAACATGTGGGTGGCCGAACACTGGTGACATTTTCATGCAGTCCAGCTCCTCACTTGGTTTGGTTTAATAACCCTCTGTCCTCATAACACCACTGGAGTATAAAAGATTAGAAAAAAAATAAGAGACTAATGAAGCTCCAATTTCATTAGAGACTAATGAAGCTCCAATCCTGGGTTCCACAGTGATGCCAGTTGTTGGTACAATTTCATTTGGAAAGTACTGCACCATGCAGAGCGGAAGTAAATTTGACGCAAAGCAGCGGAAGTAAGCTTGACAAACTTGATTAAATGACTCAAATGCTCCACCTTTCCCAAAAAGACTTGTTATAGCAATATCCTTGATTCAAAACACTCATCTTTCCTTGGCATTGACTAATGTACCATTTTGATGAGGCATGCTGCAATATGTAAATGGATTGGAAAGTGGTTTGGAAAACACTCTTTCGCTTTGTGGTTTATGACGGCACGCTTATGAAGCTTTACCTGGAGGGAGGCTTTAGAAAAATAAACTCACAAAACCTGAAAGGAGAATTACTCCCATCCAATAAAGAAACCTCAACACAAACTGAAGCAATTCAGTAGGCACCAGAAGGTCCAGCTTAGTTTCTCTGGCTGTCTTGTACTCTGTTCTTGGGATTTCCAGCTTTATGTTTTCCCTTGGCCTTTCAACATGGCTGACCAGCAGGAAAATCCCTCGGCACAGAATCACAACCTCACTTTGAAACTTCAAATGTGTGGTCCACAGGCAAAAGAAAACAACACAAAGCCAAAATGGTGTACTGTACCATATACAACATCCACAGTCTCTACATCTGGTTCTGAATTATTGTGCAAAATAATAGATACAAATGCCTCAGAAGTTCCACTACAAAGGTGGCCTGCAAATGAATGATGGTCTACACAAAATGGTTTTGATGCGATACATGGTTTAGGGAAAACATTTTTAAATACATAATTGAGGTTATATTGTTTCAAGGTACTATATTTGATCTCTCTTGCCTGCACAAATGTGCATACATGGCACCTACATAGCCGTGCTGAAAATCTTAGTAGGAAAATGGGTTTGATGGAATACATGGTTTAGGGGAATTATTTTAAATACATAATTCAGGTTAAATTGTTTCAGAGTACTATATTTGAACACTTGCACAAGTGTTCATGCATTGTGCCTACATGGCCATGATGAAAATCTTAGCAGGAATACTAAAACATCAGCAGTGTTTTTCATTTAACAGGCATGGTTTCAATGAGCTACTTGGTTCATGGCTGACTGGTACTATAATTATTTTCTGTTCTGCGAGTGTTTATGACCATGGCTTGCACCGAGGATGTGTTTAGGAAAAGTACACTCCATTTACAATTATGCTTTGGTTTGTCACATGGATTTTGTAATTCTGGTTCTGCTTTGTGTATTCCCATAATAACATGTTAGAACTGGCAATTTATTAAATGAAGCAGATATAATAATTCACCATGGAGTCTCTATAATCATCAACCTGTGTTAATGGCCCTAGGTTTGGTTTCACACAAATTCTTTGTGGCCTAATAAAGAATATAAAACTTGTGCAGTGTTTTGTGAGATGCTAAAACCATAAAAGGAAGTGTAGGAGTCATTTTTTAATGAAGACAGAAATGGTAAAAACTTCATATTTTCTAATTATCCATCATAACAAAACTAGGACTTTAAGATTTCTTGTTAATACTGGTCATTGGAGTAACCAGGAAGTGCCAACTCTTACAACACGGGGTATGACTGTAGGACTTTCCAGTGGATTTCGAAAGAGTTGAAGTTTTTTTTTTTTTTAAATGTCTTTAATGTGGGAGAGAATTAAATTTGTAAGGAACTTTGGAGAACTCATTTGGCCTCATAAAACATTACCATATAAAAGCAGCATGCTGCAGGCACTAATGTAGCTTTCTGCTATTGTTATACATAGCATTTATACATTAAACATAACATATTGCATTACACTATGATTGTGTCTTACCACTGGCTAACACACATGACGCAATGACAGGGAACTGACAGACTTCTAGTGTACTTCTGATACACATTTCAATGAACACCACAAAAAGAACATTCTGTAAAACAACGGCAATTAAGTGCTATGGTTTATTGCGAGCTGTTCTCTTCCATTAACAACAGCATGTTCTGTCCTTTTTCAAACTTTCAGTTGTACTCTAGTGTCTGGTATCCATAACACCACGATAATGACATCATACATCACAGTCATGCTCTATAAGTGTGAGAGCTTGATGTGCATTTCATGCAGTTTTTTTTAAAAAGACATGCCTACTTAAAATTCTCACAAATCTTCTTTGTATTGTTATTTAAGCCTTCCTTTGGTCATTACACAATAAAGATTAAAAAGAAAAAACAGCTCTTAAAACAGATGGAGAAAAATTGACCAATGATGTACTATATCCCTTTTTTCTTTTTCTTTACATAAAATGTGGGGGAGACTAAGAATACCTCAGGAGCATTCTTTTACGATGTTCAGTAAACGTACATGAAAATGGCACATCTTGCACAGATACACACATAGGCTGAAGGAGATAACTAAAGTAAGCCATGGCTTAATCAGAGATTTGCTGTTCTTCGTGTTCACATCACTTTTATCATAAACAGCGCTGTCTTACAGTCTTAAATCCAGTTTACTAACTCAATCTGCTTTGGAAAAAGAGTTAAGTAAAGAAAGCTTAATGTCATGTAGGTCAGTGAAAGAGGGAGAATGAGGATGATGTTACACTTTAATAAGACTACTGAGAAAATGGGGTAAGAGAGGAAAAAGAAGGCCTGTGAAATTGGTCATTGTCCACAGAATTAAAAAAAAAAAAGCTTTAGAGAAACGAGTAAGAGGTAAAAGAACTAGATAGAGGGAGAGACAGGATATGCAGTGAGGTTATGTGTGCATATGTGTGTGTGATAAGAGTCTCTAAGAGTTGAGAGAATGTTGGACAGATAGAGAGAACAGGAGAATAGAAGATATCCTTAGAAAGAGAGAGAGAGAGAGAGAGAGAGAGAGTGTATGTGAAAAGGAGAGATGGAGAAGAATAAAATATGCTGGTGAGAGAGAGTTAAACAGAGAGTGTGTATGAGAGAGAATGAGAAAAAGGAAAGAGAGAGGGAGAAAAAAGGCCTGAGCCAGTGAGAGAGAGAGAGAGAGAGAGAGAGAAAGAGAGAGAGAGCAGGACAGGTGGGACAGAGAGAGAGAGAGAGAGAGAAAGAGAGAGAGTTTGCCTTATGCCCATTAAAACATCTGAAGAGCCCAGCATTACTGTGGAACTGTGTATATGATAGAACGAAGACTTGCCATATTTGGAGTTACAGTGGTAGCACTGAAGGGACACACAGTTAATGACTGTATCATCTGGCAACAGCTGGATGGTGGCTCTGATGCTCTTCCACACAGGTTCCCAATCTTTTTTGTAAGCTGAATTCAAACTAAATTATTTCCAAACCTTCCAAACCTTTCAATAAATTCCACAGTTACTTTCATTTTATAAAATATTACATAATTATTGTTTTTTTACTTAGTTTCATTGGGCCTCATTTATCAAGCTGGATATTTATTCATAAATCATTTGCATGAGCATTTACACAAGAAATATGGTATTAATAAAAATCATGTAATTTCAGGAAAAATGTTCCTTTCGTGCTCATACTCCTGAGTGTGCATAAATTTAAGCATAAGAAGACTAACTAATGCAAACTTCGACTCGATTAGCTTCAAATCTTATAATCTGAAATGAGTAACTGCTTTTTTAATATGCAGATTAGGCTTATAAGATTAACTAGTTTTTGTAGCTATTTCAGTTACACACACAAATTTAATGGATACTTTTGTGAAGCCCAAGGAGGACAGGCAGTGGCACAGTGTATAAATTGGTGATCTCTTAATTCTGTGCAACACTTTATTATAACCAGCAGTAAGTGACTGATAAGTGACTGATCTGGTATGTCTCAAGCTGCAATGTGCCACATTAGTTTGCTTTAAATAAGAAAAGCAGTTTCTCTGTGTGATGTCCTCAGTTTCCTGTCCACATCATTTAATTAAATTTTTCTGTAATTTGGCATCAGATTTTAAGCTTTTCAGGTGCTGGTAAATATATATAGTATATTTCTATTGGCACATGACATGAGTGGAAATAGCTTTCACTTCTACCACTGACAATGTATTTTTTTTATTTATTTATTTATTTTGCCATTCAGTCACCCTTTCAGAGCTTTGCTTTTTATGCAGTTTTGTGGACATCACCAAATGCAAATCAGTCGTGCTGTGCATGTGACTGGAAATTAATGGGTGATTGGCATTCATATATATATATATATATATATATATATATATATCTATATATATATATATATATATATATATATAGAG
>CM074971.1:7848733-7861444 GCA_037577455.1 Pangasius macronema | reverse complement strand
ATGGCTTAACCAAAAGAAGATCAATGTTTTTGAATGGCCTAGCCAGAGCCCAGACCTGAATCCAACTAAAACTCTGTAGGGTGACCTGAAGCGGGATGTGCACAGGAGATGCCTTGATGAATCTAGGATGTTTTTGCAAGAAAGAGTAAGAAAATATTGCCAAGTCAAGATGTGCCATGCTGGCAGACTCTTAGCTAAAAAGACTGAGTGGTGTAATATAATCAAAAGGTGCTTCAACAATGTATTAGTTTAGGGGTGTGCATACTTATGCAACCAGGTTATTGTAAGATTTTTATTGTTCCTATTTTTCTCTAAAATGTTTCTGATTGTTTTCCACTTAATTCTTATAGGATGTAATTTCATATTGATTGTGGATAAAGTTCTGACATGATTTATCTTAGTTTCATTTTTTTTTATGTCACAAAAAACCTACCATTTTAACAGGGGTGTGTAGACTTTTTATATCCACAGTATTAGCCTGTTTGTCAAGTCCCAATTGCAGCAAATTTAGTATAAATTTTGCATGGAACCAGACTCAGACCAACTCACCCAGATCATCCAGTTATGCTTCAGATGTAAATCTGTACCTGTACAGTCCTATAAATATCCGTATCTGTATTCAGATTTAAAAGCCAAGTGGGTGTGACTTAAACACCTGAACCCTACCAATATGCTCCAGAAAGCACTGGAAATCACTGAAAAAACAACAGAGGTATAAAGCCAGCACATTCAGTATGGTGTGTGAACGCTGACTCTGACAGTTCATCGACCTCAGCTACATCACTCCAGTTCTTAATTGGGGTCAAATAGAGACATATGCAGGACTGTTGTTTTTTTTTTTTAATTCCATAATAATGAGTACTCTAATTTAACCTTGACCAGCTATTTAATAAGGATGAATGAATGAACATTATAAATGCTATAAGTATTTTTTTTTTCTTGTGATATTCATACCTGACCACTTACTTGTGCCTGCATCAAAGAAAACATCAAGCTTGCATGACTTCTTTGTTCTGCAGGATCCCAGACCTGATGCAGGCCTCTAGTCTCAGCCAGATGCTCTGTGAATATTTCTGGCAAGCTTTCTAAAAAAAATGCATAGTGCACCTTTTGTTTGTGTCTGTATTTATCCTTTTAATTAATCTATCTGTTCAGAGCACCACTGTTCCTAGTGAATAATGTATTTGTATTCATTCACATCCCTAATTATTGACTTTTTCCTTAAACTTAATGCTCACATCATAGTCCAAACAGACTGTGCAACTAAAACATTACTACTCCTGGTGTGCTTCTGACAGCACGTCATTTACCACGATTGATTAAATGTGAGTTCAACGCGGTTGTCGTATTACTACCAGATGGATGGCATCATGGCGTGTACATCAGACAATTACTGCATACATTACACTGGATACATTACACAATACTCTGCTTTCTTACGTGACAAGCTACCACACCCAGTATTCCACACTAATGTGCTCAAGCCTCTGTAACCATGTGCGCAACATCTGTTATATGTGTGAAGAATGAGGACACCATGTAGTTTAACCCTGTTTTTTATATCATAAATGCCATTGAAAGAAATTATTTTTATTTCTTATTTATTTACGTGTTCTTGGCTATTAATCAGAGCAAAATTAAAAGGTGATCTGTATCATTCAGTACAATTTAAATGATTATTATTTCACCCATTTTCTTTTTCAAGTCATTGATCAACTCCACATCTTTTATATCCAATGATACTCTAATGCTAATTGGCTTATATTAGCTGCACAGAGTATTCTACTAGTTTTGAAAAATACTCCTGTGAAATGACATTCTGCCAAATTGTTACTTTGATTTGATATAGAAGACTAGTTTAGCAAGCTTTTAATATTCTTGATTACTCTTTCTTGACTGATTACTAGTATTTCCTAGAAAAATGATGGCTGTACTCCTTCAAAACCACAGAGCTCTCCTAACATATGAATGTGTTGCCCAATTTTGAAATAATATTTATACTTGAATTTGTTTTTTTTTTCTTATTCAGCACTCATTTCCCCAACAATTATTGGATGGAGTTCAAGCACAAGGTCAAATAAGGTGAAGAGGAAAGTAAAAAGTATGCTAGCAAAATAGTCAGTGAGGAGATAGATAAAAACATGAAAGTGGGTGTAGCCAAGTTATAAATTATTCAAATAATTTAATGTGGCTTTTTGTTGTTTTTAGAGTTTGTGAATTGGGAAATTTGAAAGGTCATATACAACTGAACACAAGTCTGGCCAAGTTCTTTATACCACTTAGAGCTGACAGGGCTGAGGTCACTAAAGGGAACAGATCTTTGCTATTCACAGACATTTACTGCCAGATGTTTCAATACAGCCAACACACAGATTGGACTACCTCTGCTATACACCCCCTCCAAGCTGGCAGACACTCACACACATACAGCACAATGAGAAAACAAGGGAAATAAAGTTTCTTTAGAGCCATAAATTTTGATGCTCTAGCACAATAATGCACAATGCTCCAAGCAAGAAAAAAAACCTCTATAGGGTATTTTGGCAGGTCCACTTGGATCTTGGAGCACTAACTTGCTTTGTTTTGTTGAGGATGTGGATAAGGGGGCAAGGTGTGAACACACTAATCCTCTGGCTTTATGACAGCTCCAATAACCCACTGTATTATTAGTCTGAGGGGGTGGCTGGATTTGCAATTGCTCTGCAAGGATGTCCTTTTTATGCCCTTAAGTAAAGTTTTTCTTGTTACTTTGACCTTTTAGAGGGCCTTGGCCCTCATCTTTCCATAGCAATCACATGTAATTAATAGCCTAAAGAACTCCAGCACCAGGACTTTTAACAGTCAAAATGAATTGGAGATCTGTGATGAATAGCTAACAGGCAATGCTGGCACCTGCACTGAACGTCTGCTTTGAATAAGAGAGCATCCAACCAGCTAATTAACCAAACATTTCAGAGAAAGCCTGAGCATTATAATAACATGGCTGGGAGAAGGACAGAATGCCTTCAACTCCAATAAGGGTGAAATGTAACACTAAGGTAAAAGGCTTTGAAGTGTGTCTTGCCCTGTTCTTCCAAACCAGCTGCTGACAGAGGAATTTTACATGGTAATTTGCTTTTTTTTTGCCTCTCTGTACAGTCATAGGCTCTTTACTCACTCAGAGTCCATAACATTAATATCAACTGTGTGAGGTTTTTATGAGGAGCATCAGGATGGGTTTTCATTAATAAATTCTGAAAAAAGCATTTTTTTTTTAAGATTCAGCTTTAACAGGGCCTACGAAGTAAAAATACAGAGAAAGTTGTGGATTTCATTGCTGAGGATTATGCAGAAATTCATTTAGATATGTGCATTTGTGTAAAGTTTTGTGTGCTTGTGTGTTTGGGCAGACATGTCAAAGTCAAGATGACCTGTCTTATCTTTGCAGTCTGCCTCTTTCTCTCTTTTAGCTCATGCAGCCCTGCTCTCAGTGACTCACGCTGATACTATTCTTCCAACAGTCAGCTATCTATCCATTTAGTTTAGAATCAGTATAGCAACAACTAAGAGCCTTTAGACAACTATAAAGAATGACATTTTGAGGTTGTAGTGTATGCTGAGGTACAAACAAGAGTATCCTACTTATAATTACAGTTCATTCCTAGTCAGTCTTCATGTCTCCTGCCACCTGTTCGAGTCATTAGTGTCCTGCCAGATTGGTTCCACATGTTCAGATGCACAGCTTCCCAGCACGGACTCCTGCAGAACCTTGGCAAGAAACTTGTTGCTAAAGTGACATAACTTTTGAAAACTAGGGGCTTCAGTGGATTTGGAATCATTTTGAAATCAATAAAGATATAGGTCACGCATAAACCCTGTACTCTAAAGGTGTGTGAAGAGGTGCTGATTGGTAGTTAAGATCTAGAAATGAATAATATATACTACATACATTTACAGCATGGACATCCTTACCAAGTAAACTCATATATAAATGTAAACATATGAGACATTAATCTATAACACTGTCACTGTGGGAGGTTATATTACAGCAGGCCATGCAATTGATTGCTATGGAGATGAACACACATGCAGACTCATTCAGTCACACAAATACAAACTGAGGTCCAGCAGGATGACTCACAGCTTGGTGTGTGGGTGCAAAATGTGGAGTCAGCACGGCTGAACCAAAAACACAAAGTTTGAATCTGCATTACATCCACCCAAAACTTCCCCAACTTCACTTCCAATTCCAATTGTATGTCTTCCAGAAGTACCATCATCCAAACTGCCCCCCTCCTTAACTCAAACTCTTGACCTCCCCCATTCCTGTAGTCCTGTTCTCAGCTAAAAACATGCAACCTTTCCCACCCTCTGAGCACAAAACAACTGTCTAGAGCGTCAATGACTGGCTCTGACTTCCACCTACAACACAGTGGCTCCAGCTCAAACATCCCAGAATACCAAAAGGAAGCTCTCTAATGGGAAGCGAGACACAGTGTCGGTTAATGGCATTGGTTTATTTAGAAAGCCACTTTCTCTTTTGACTGAGCATGTCAGGCAATTTTTGTGTGTATGTGTGAGTGCGCAAGAGCACAGTAGCCAGATTGAAGTGCATTCAATCGTTTAATACATTTTAAAAAAGAGTGTGTCAAAAGTAATGATAAGAAACAGACCGATGCTCACAATGCGTACATAGCCATCGATATGTATTATGAGTGACTGACATTTTTGGAGCATGTTGGACACTGTCTGCTTGCTGATGTGGCCCTTCAGGAAAACGTCCAATGCATTATGAAATCAGCTGAACAATCACTGGGTGTTGCTTGGAAATGGAAGTCTGGTTCTTGTCTTGGTATGAACAGATCTACAATATATCACTGGTGGCCTACTTTATGGACTTTATATGTGAAACACACTGAAGTAATTTTAGGATAAGTATAATGATACTTTTAGTAATATAAATCACAGATAACTATCTCAGCAAGCTTTTTGTTTTTAAAGCTTATTAAATTTAACTTATTAAATCTTGGTTATGGTATTTGTAGGCAAAATTGCACCTAGAAACAGTTTGGACCAAAAACACTTTTTACAGCGTAACAGTGGTCATTCATTTTCGGATGGATCAAACACTTTCATCATGATGTATAGTACAAACAGCTTAAAGAGTCTCTCAACAATGAAAAACTCTTGCACCACCACGTACAGCGTTTCCCACTTTCTGACATTCAGGCATAAGAATATCTCCCACACTCTCTTTAATAATAAACATTCACCCTGGCCTTACTGGAAAAGAGCTGTTGCTGCAATCTCCACCTCATATTTTCATGTAATCCATCATATTCATGACTACCTGCTAGATCTTAGTTGTAGCTTCACTGCACTCTTGTGTGGAAATGATGTGATCTTTCCATTGGGACAGGAAATTATAAGCTCTCTTTTTGGTGTTGAGAACATATTTCATTCAGGTGGTAGTATATGCCATTCTTAATATTCACCTTTTCGCACAATTATATATACACCCTACTAAAACAGGGGGAAAAAAATCACATTATGTTAACCATTTATTGAGGTGTCATTGTCAAAAGCACATTTGATCAGTCAGTTGATCTGCCAATACTGGTTGAAAAGAGACTGTTCTCACTTGGTAAGTGTACTATGTGCTTGCCCAATCCAGTCCCATGTTTTGGCTACCCAAAAAAAAAACAAATTAACTAGACTAAAAGGTGGTAGCAAACGTTTTTGCACACTGGTGAAAAGTAGTAAACTACATTTGCCATGGTCACAGTAATTGAGTAAATGGTTCACTGTAATGGTATATTTTGAGTATAATCAAATCATAGTATTTTGCTTTTATTTTTAAAAACTAAAATATTGTAACTTCATTACATTTATTTTTGATCAGAAACAGAGCAAAAAAAAGCATAAACCCAGAAGACTGTAAACTAATTTTTTTAATAATTCAAATGAAAATAGTATGATAATGATCTGCAAATTATGCAAGCCAAAACCTGTGGATTTAAGATATCACTTTGATGTTCTGTAGTGATAGTCTGTTGTGTTAAATATATCTAAATGTTGCTACAGTCTATACGTAATGCTCACGATAATATGTAAGAGCATCTTTGCTAGCTAGTTATGCAGGTAGAAGTATATATGAATTAATATGAGCCAGCTAACTAGCTAATAGACCTAGCAAGCTACTGAATCCCCAACAGCATTTGGCTAAGTAAGCTAGCCAGGTAACATTACCTTTCTTTATATATTGTTAATAATAGAGGTGGTGTTATCTTCAGAATAGCTAACTTGTTTTTTTTTTTTTAATTAGTTGTGTCAATTCTAAACATAAAAACTAATTTGTAAAAAGTAATTACTCAAGTAGTTTTCTACCAGATGACTTATTTAATCATACTTGAGTAATTTTTATTCAATTTCTTTTGATCACTATTTTTACTGTTACTGAATTCAATTACTACTGCAGTAGCAGTGTCTATACTCAAATCAGTGAGTTTTGTACTCTTTCAACCACTGATATTAACCCAAAGGTATTACTAGTTAGATGGTTAAGTGTATTAACACAGACTTGGATGTGCATAAGAATATACACTTACAGATGGCAAATACAATGAATGAGTACTCAAATCCATGGGAAAAGCATGACTTTATGTAGTTATAGTCCTTATCCTCTCCTGATAATGTTTCTAACACTTGGGAAAACAACAGCAAATCTTTGGCTAACATTTCAGCTATTTGCTATGTTGTTCTCTCCAAGATGCTATCTTGGTCTGGCTATTGTCTTCATTTTGGCACAAGTTAACTGCAAGGTGATGGTTGGTGTGTGTAGGTTAGCAGGTGGCAGGATCCAGGAATGAACTGAACCTACATGTCTGCTGGGAAATCAGGATTACAAAACTGATAACCTGGTTGCATAATCTGCTTATGATTTGTGTGGGTAACTGATCTGTCCACCCCTGTGGTATATTTATTTTTACAGCTTCTGAACTAAATCTTAATGCATGGGTTTAGTACAAATCCAAAAATCTATTAATTACCTAGATCTGATTCCAGTGAACCTACAGAACACACTTCAAATAAATGTTAGATCCATGAAACAATGGCATAACAAAGACATATAACCAAGGAACATGATGATGTAATGGTGCACCTCAATTCTGTTCCTAGAGTATCCACCCTGAATATTTTGGTATTTTCCCTTCTCTGATTCACCCAACAAACTGTGTTCAGGTTTCTAATTAGCTGATGAGTTGAATTAGGTCATTTGGGTGAGCAAACACCAAAATGGTAGGGGCAGGGTAAGGGGTACACCAGGACTGGGATTGAAAAACATTATTTTATAACAAACCCCAAATCTGTTGAATCTGTTGTTGATTAGAGCCTTGGTTTTGAGTGCCAGTTCTGGTCATTGGGACTATAAGAAACTGGCAAGAACCTCAGCCAGGAACATCATCTAGCAGAGCAGACTGCAGGTGTGGCTGTGTTGGCTGATAAATGACAGTGGCAAAACAACACAAAAATCCTCCATTTTAGACCAATCTGGTCAAGAGATCCCTTAATGTTACTTAGAAAAGGTCATGGTTCAGTGTTAGAGCTCATGTTTAAACAGTGAGTGTGATCATCAGTCAAAGCCTAACTAATAGTAACTAATGTGAAGACAACACATTTCAGTGAATTCTTGTGCTTAAATTGATTACATCATTCCTCGTCCCAGATTTAAGAATGTGTTTGATGGGAATTACCATACTTTTGAGGATTATCCCACAAACCCAAAGACAACCAGGAATCAAGGACTTTTAGATAAAATTGAGCAAAAGCTGTCTGGAAAAGCACATATCGAAGTGTTCAAAACTGACCCAATATGTCATATTAATTTTTTTCAGATGAAACCTCAACCGTGTCATCATGTTTTCTCAGTGAATAAAAATCTTTAGATATTCAAACATCTGTAGCTTTCTCCTCAGTGAGGCAATGAGTAAGAGCTTAATGGAGATCAGTCAGCAAATGTGTAGTTGTCAGCATAGCTTGAAAAAAATGCCAACTCTTCTTCTTCTACTCCTGCCATGGAAAAAAAAAGAACAACGTTAAGCTTACAGAGCACAAAATAAATGGTTTTGTTCCTCTCATTTGATGAAACACTTTGTTGGAATTCAGTGTGGTCATTCAAAAAAAAAAAAACATTTAATTAAATCCTGTGGTGAAGATTAAAAGAAAGGACAGATGATGTGGAACTCAAATAAATAGAAGAAAGAAGACAGAATTGATAAAGATCTCACCAGATCACAACACAGCGAGAGAGAACGATGAGCAGATCAACTGATAAGTCAAGCAATATATTTTTTCTGAGGACAGCATACTTTCTGGTGAAGATTGTACACAATGTTAAGCTGTAATATTTGATGAGTTGTGAGATAAGCCCAAGATGGGAGCTATAAAATGGTCTTTTATAGTGTTTTACACACACACACACACACACACACACACACACACACACACACACATATATGTGTGTGTGTGTGTGTGTGTGTGTGTGTTTTATTACTATAACTAGCAATATAAACATTTAGCAGAATAGTTAGGATCATTACATAGGAAGAGGTTAGGGAAAGAAGGATACACTTGTTTGGATGGTAAAACAGTGAGCCATGAGCTTGCTTTTCATTAAAGATGCCTGTGGGTTATACAACCCAGAGGACACTAGCCAATTAATTATTTGGTTTCTGGCCTCCAGTTTTGGCAGTAAAGACTGCCCAAAATGATACTTAAGGTTTTTTTTCTTCTTTTTTATAGCTATAGTCATATAACAGAGAGACACCCTTTCAGGCACTTTTCAATTAAGGGATCACCATAAAATATTTTTCATTGAAATTTCATGAGAAATATCACACATCAAAGAGTAATGCAGCCAGAAACTCACACATGGTGTGTAGCTCTAGTTATCCAGAATCCAGAGACAATACACAGTCTTCTGGTGGTCCACTGGATGTCCTGCATTTCATTAGCACTTGCATTTGACTCTAGATCTCTCCAGGACCTGATAAGAGAACAACTGAAACCAGAGGAATCCGTTTGTTCATTTATCTAGCCTAGAACAGTATGTCAGAATGTGTCGCACACAAAGAACTAAAAATCCTTCCATTCCACAAATCAAATGTTCCAATGTCATTTCAGGGAAGGGTGGAAGTGCATCGTCTCCTCCAGATAGTAGATTCTTGGCCTGGTTTTGTCCTGCTGGATAAATAGCAATCTTTATCACTTGGAACAGTCCACCTGTAACAGGGAGGCTTCATGAAAGAGGCATAGAGTCAAATGCAGAGCTTTATTCAGCCTTGTTCAAAGTCATCATACAGTCCAATGGTCAGGAAACAAACAGACAGCTCGCTGAGGCAAGCCCACACTCACAAACTAGTTAACATGCAGGTCAAAAGCAGGAGAAAACACTACTACTGAAAAGACCGTACCAGACTAGAGAAAACAGATCAGAAATGCTGTAAAGAAACTCAGGATATGACATCAGCAATCCCAGCAAGCCAGGCATCAAGTAGCTCTAACATAAATGGGCATTTGAACGTAATCCAATTTCTAATAATTGCAAGATTTTAAGATATATGAAAAGTTAGGATAGTGAATTACACCCTTAAACTCAGAGTAATTATCTCGGTCCAGACTTACATTTCTTGCTCTCATAACCACATACTTTTTGAATTAGTTTTACTGTAGTTACTGAATAATGTCCTTTAAAATCAGTTAAGTCTTGTGACCATAGAGTTTGGCTATCCCACTTGACTTGCTATAGGCTACTATCTAATGAAACATGTCGTCATCCAGCATACAGTCTAGCAGCTCATTTTGAATGGTCTTAGATGTACCTTTGTTCAACTGTCAACTGGTGGTACAGCATGTATGAAAACAGCTAATATCTCTAATAGCTAATAGCTGTGGATTGCCAGGTTTAAGCAAAATTTCCAGCCCTGACTACATCACAACAGCCACACAAAATGCCTGAAACTAGCCCAAATAATCCGACATTGGAATATTCGTTCTGCGTGGGGAAACGAGGTCACTGTGGTGCGCACACATTTCTGATGTGCAGACATTATCAACTCCATAATCTCCCTTTCCCTCTACCAAACTTTGCAATACATTTGTAGAATGTAGAGTAGAAATGGTTCTCTACATCACACATTGTCTGCACTTACACTTTGTCTGTGTTTGTGGAAATGTCTTCTGATTATTTGCTAAGAAACATTCTTATCAAGTTTCAAAAGAGTTTACACTCGTTCTTTGTCACGTTTCCTTCTTATATTATGTCCACTGTTTCATTTAAGACTTGAATTACTGATAACACACAGAGCACCAGGGTAAACATAAATGGTATATTGTAACAGCATGGCAATCATGTGTTACAAGGGTTGCACAGCTGGAAGTCTGTATGTAATCCCCCCATACGTGCACACACACACACACACACACACACACACACACACACACACACACACACACACACACACACACACACACNTCACACACACACACACACACACACACACACACACACACACACACACACACACACACACACACACACACACGTCTATGTTTAATCCTTTCAAGTCAAGACCAAAGTGTTGGTGAGTGTATAGGGTTACATATAGAGTGGAGCAGAGAAAAGATGGAGGGAAGCAGCTCTGATGTAACAGCATGCCCAGAATACTCCAACTCAAAACACATCAATCTGATATCCTCTTCAAAGTGTCTCACACACGGAACTGCTTTATGATTCACCAAGAACAGAAAAAAAAAAAAAAACACAAAAGACAGCCTGTGCCCTGAGCTCATCCTTCCAAACATATAACCTCTTTAGATGTGATAGCTTTTTCTGAGTTGTAGAAAAAGTGACATTTTGCGGCTCTGCATATCTGTTCATCTTTTGCTGGCCATTTACATCATAACTAGGCTTGCAGTAGAGACAAACATGGGTCAGTGGGATTAAGAATCAGTGCAAATAGGCATATGGAAGGCACTGTATCTGCTTGACAGGCCACTTGTTCCAGACTAGCCTAACTCATAAGTAGTTTATTTATCGGATCAACTTTCTCACGGCAGAGGCCACAGAAGCACAGCTGCTTTGGGGAGATGTGAAACCCCATAAGGAGGAAAGAAAAAAATCCTTACGCAATGTGTCAGCACTGTTCATACCCTCAATTTTACTTCCCGTCTAAGATAACAGACTGACGAAGGCAGACAGGATACTGACTATCTGGTGTCAGTACTAACATTTTAGACCGACACACAGGCGCATCTGAGAAATTTCACTTGCAGTGTAAGTGAACAGGAAAAGCAGTAGAAGATGGTTTAATACAATTGTGCAGAAAAATAAAACATAAACTTGATTTTATTAGGAAGCACACTCTTTTCATTACTGTTTTTTTCCCACCGATCTTCATCCTGGTCCCTAAACGCACACACGCACAGAGCTCCCTGCCACATTTCCCTTCCAACAGCAAGCTCTCTAATGATGTCATCCTCTCAATCACTACCAGACTGGGCTTTGGCTGGGCCAAAAAGTGAACCTCAAAGGGAACAGGACATACATATGTGATGGGCCGTTACTTTCTTCTTGTCAGGCTGCACTTAAAGGGTCCATAACAAAGGCGATCCATAACACATATGCACAGACACTTCGCAAACCCCTAAACATACACACACGCACACACACACACAAACACACACACACATACATACATACATACATACATGCATACATAAGGCCACTGAAGAACACTGAACTCATTCTCACATTCATGAAACCAGTTTGAGACTACTTTTGCTTTGTGGCTTGGTGCATTATAATGCTGGAAGTAGCCATTAGAAGATGGGCAAATTGTGGCCATATGGTCAACAACAATATTCAGATAGGCTATGGAATTCAAGCAATGATTGATTGGTATTAACAGGCCAAAAGGGTGACAAGAAAACATTCAAGTTTCAAGTTTCATTCCCCACACCATTACACCACCTCCACCAGCCTGGACTGTTGACGTAAGGCGGGTTGGGTCCATGGATTCATGTTGTTGGTGCTAAGTTCTGACCCTAAAATTTGTGTGCCTCAGCAGAAATTGAGACTCATCAGACCAGGCTACATTATTCTAGTCTTCAGCTGTCCAGTTTTGGTGAGCCTGTGCCCACTGCAGCCTTAGCTTTCTGTTCTTGGCTGACAGAAGTGGAACCTGACGCGGTCTTCACACCAATTGTACAGAGGAGTTATCGGAGTTACTGTAGCTGTTTTGACAGCTCGAAATAGTCTGGCCATTCTCTGTTTAGCTCTCTCATCAACAATGTTTCCATCTGCAGAACTGCCACTCACTGGATGTTTTTTCTTTATTGAACCATTCTGAGTAAACTCTAGAGACTGTTGTCCGTGAAAGTCCAAGGAGATCGGCAATCATAGAAAGATTCAAACCAGCCCGTCTGGCACCAACAATCATGCCTTGGTCAAACTCACTGAGATCATATTCATCATAACCATTCTGATGGTTGAAGTGAACGATACCCAAAGTTACTGGACTGTATCTGCATGATTTTATGCATTGCATTCCTGCCACACGATTGGGTAATTAGATAATTGCATGAATGAGTATACATATATATATATATATATATATATATATATATATATATATATATATATATATATATATATATATATTGTGTGTGTGT
>CM074971.1:7835921-7848633 GCA_037577455.1 Pangasius macronema | reverse complement strand
GACACAGCCTAACAAAAAAGTTTGGTATATGTGCTTGTGTCACTGCAGGGCTTGTGTGTGTATGTGTGTGTGTGTGTCTTTTGTATTTATCTTGCTTCAACCCACTAGCAGTTGAACCTGCCTGCATTTATGCCAAGACTAGTATGAATGACAGTACACATGGCTTTGATCATACCCCTAGGCCTGGTTTGAGTTTGAGACAACCAACTCCTTCACAGCCATTATGCTGTTTCTTCCAACCAGTTTACAGGCAACACCGGAATTATTTGCACCCTACAGGAGAATAGACAAAAAATATTTCCTCTAACAAAATGCTCACATATCTTTGTCCATTTTCTATCAAAAATACACTTGATGCCACATATTACTATTTTAAAATAAATGCAAACAAGCTTTTGTCCTTGAAAATATTTTCTCAATCAGGTAATGGATCTAACGCATTAATACAAATTACAATACATAAGCAGTTCATTAAGATATCATTAATCACAATAAGGACTGCTATAAAACAGTTCTAAAAGTGTAGAANTTGCATGCATGAGTTTATTGTTCCCATACACAGTGAGGAAAATGGTGAAAGTGCAAAGAATTTTATTACATGTGTTATTTTCTAACATATTTTTTTCTAATGAAAGTTGCTCATATTTCTGAAGTTGATTGTAATTTCTTTCTTTCTTTTTTCTCACACTCCTGCTGCATGCCAAAAAATTATAGGACTCTTACAAGGAAAAAGGCATCTGGACCTTTTCATATACTCCTCCAGCCTTCTAATACTAATCAGAGCCATTAAGCTAAAAGCACTGTGACAGAAAAGCTGAACTTTGAGGTTGCTTAAGAAACTTATGGGAAAGGGGTAGAATTATACCATCTGGCATCTGACTACCCACATGTAATATGAGCATCCAGAGAATGGTGATTGTACTAATTGTACTTCAGTGGATCAGGCCAAATTCCCACACTAGCACAGCTGTAGGATTTACCACACTGTAAATTTTAAGCATAGACTGTTACAGTGAGATTTAGCTGCATTTTGATATTACATACTGGTAATTATCTTCTGGCTGTCAGTAAGTGGAGACTCTTGTGATTGCATATGCTGACCTGAGCAAATGGCAAAATGCAAATTTGATTTGTCTGAACATATGATACAAAACACATGAGACTTTCCCAGGACAGGAACCAATGTTAAACTGAGTGGTGACTTATATTCAGTGTGCATAACCCATATTCCCATTTAACTCTGAACGCTGAAGTTTGACAAATGATCTAACATGATACAAGCCACATTTAATCCTAAGTATGTGCAAGAAGATACAGGAACATAAAAAACTTCCATAGACATTGTTTAACTAAGAGATTAGCCATGATATACTCTGCATTACTGCTGAATCAGTGATTAGTATAAAATGACATGTTATACAGTATACAGTATATGTCCACAAACTACCACAGCATGTATGTCCCCCTTAAAATGGAATGATACATATATAACAGTGGTTCTATGACTACATGGAGGACTGGTAGGGCAGTTCTCTCCCAGAACTTGTGGAGTGTGCTCATTTCTTCATGATTTCCTAATAGCAAAGTCATCACCTTATGAATGTGAGTCATATGGGGGAGGCCCTCATTATGAGCATCATTCAGGGTACTGCTGTCTTCTACTCAGAATCATATCTACTGAGTCACATTACTGTACTCCACGAAGGACAAACATATGCTGTTTTCTAGTGAGGTTGAGAATTACTCATGATCAGTTCCCGATTGGGGGAGAGAGTCACTCAACTTCACCACAGAACACATGGGGTGTGATGCCACAACATTTAGTCTGTAGAATCTGTAGAACTCCATGTTGTCGCTTGTCTGTCAATGACACAGCTGCCCAGGAGGTGGCAAATTTAACCACTTCTTGGCCTGTGTTCAAGTATAGTTGCATATGCTTCCTTAGTAGTATATACACTCCCAATGACAAACTGTCAATCAATCCCTAGTATGCAGATAATGCACCACTATGGGGCAGACCACTATGTTAAGGAGTGGTCAACAGTGCAACTAACTCTACGGACAGTGTGCTCAGCATCCACTGAATCAGATGTTATCAACTTCCCATGTTTTAATTGTAGAGGGGTAAACCTGTATATCATCAACCACATATGGTGTCCATATCTACAACTGCAGCCATTATATGTGCTTTTATACCAAGTTGTATATTCCCTGCATATTCCCTGCATTCTCTAAATCATATACACAAATGCTTCTTTATGAAAACTGAGGCTGATATACCATAAAATGCATCAGGTATTTGATCTGTTGCATTAGGTGCAAGCTAACACTTTAGTTAGGTGTACCTTGATGCCATCTTGCAGCACCTTAACCGCTGCTGTACCCCAGTCTCAAGCAAATGGAGCATTGGTCATATCCATCGTCCAACTACAGTGTGGTTTGGAAGAAAAAAGAACTTACCCTTGTGCTCTGAATTTTTTTTTAAACATTTAACATCACAACAAGTTAAAATGTATGAACTGATAAAGTTTGATTTTAATTACTCTGCATTTGCAGGACCATGATGCCTCACACCAACAAAAACAATAGGCCATGTTCCTGCTCTTTGGGTCTGTGCTGAATATCAGTAATTCAATACTGAATTAACATCACCTGAGGTACACGTAACACACTCTCTTTGTCACTTGCCTTTAAGCCAAAAAAATCAAGGGCAGAAAATGCAGAGTGAAGAAGGAAATAGTATGTTTCTTTGCTCTCAAATTAATATGATGTAACATAAAGGCAAGAGACAATTGAAAAAATGAAAGAAACGTCTACTTTTTTTTTTACTTGTTATCTTCTACTTCTGCAAGAGGAGAATGGGAAAGAGGATGAGCATGATGAGGTATCAGGGGGCTTTTTAATAGCCTACACATATGAGGTCACGGTCACAAGGTGACAACTTTTTTATTAGTACCTGGCTAGGGAATAAACTTATGGGAAAACTCAACTTGTTCTGGAAGTTCCAATCTGCTGGGCTGAAACACAGCGCAGTAGAACAAACACTAAAGAGAAGAAGTAGCCTTAGGGTAAGACTTGGAAATTTGATTGTGTCAATTACTTTAGTTCCTGTGTGTTAACAAAATGAGAGTGTTAATTGATTCAATAAGGAGGTCTTTACAACCACATACAGGTCTAGTGGTTTCCCTAAATCCTTCTCTATTTAAGTGTGTATTCACCTCCTGAGGCTTATACTGAAGAAATGACCACTTTCCCTAACGACTCCTAACAGGACCTGCTGTTTTCATAGCCTTTTCCTTGCCCTGCTCCCTGCCACATTCACAGGATTATGAGGTCCTGAACCCGACATTATTGCCAAGTCCTCATTAAGAAAGTTAATGGCCTCCAGCACTCTTTTAGGTTAAAAAGCATTCTGTTGGTTTGACCACCAAGTGCTGAACTGCAAAATCATGAGGTTGCATCCCAAACAGGAAATTGCGGTTGCATGCTTCAGGAAGAGATTGAAATTAAACAAAAAATTTTAACTTTCACTATTTCTATAGCACTGTTGCTTGTTGTAGAAGGACAAGAGCTCCACCAATAATACAAAGTGGTACCATTGTTCACTGGCATAGTCAAATGTTTTACAATGGGGTGGCCAGGTTAGACCCAATGACTCTACTGGGGTGCCAATTTAGGGTGGGACAAAACACTAACCTGCATCTACAGAAAATGACATAATGTTACTTCCCTTGTCTGTGTATGGCCTGAGTATGATCTTCCTTGAACATAAAAGACATGCCACTAAACAACATTTGTTTGTTGTCTAGCAAGCCATAGCTAACATAGGTCACATCAGCTTCAGGTTTCAACACAAACTCCATTTCCTAGAATCCTCTCTAACTGCTAACCACTTCTGCTACTAACTCTGTTTCCCACAATACACTACTACAAACATAGTCACAGTCTCCCAAACACACCTGAGCATGCACCTGAACGCAATCATCTTCTCCATAATACAACCCAGATTACTATCTCTGTTTGATGGATTTTTGTAACTTTGATTTTGGTTTTACTCTTCTGTTTTTTTTTTTTGTTTTTTGTTTTTTTGTTTTTTTTGCTATAAACACTGAAATAACCTTTGAAATTTCCCAGAGACATTATAGTAAGCATTCCATTATTATTTAAACTAGCCCATCACAGATTTACCAAGGTGTTCGGTTTAAATCATGACATTGATAACTGCACTAATAATAATCATAATCATAATAATCATAACATTAATATCTCACTGGAGTGGCCAGAGGGGTGGTCATGCTGTTAGGGAGGCACTGGACACCCCATAGCTATACCCCTGGCAGTACTGGTTTATTTCCTTGCATAGGTCTGAAATTTTTTTCCCATTTGTGCAATTAGATTTAATTAATCACAGAGTATTTCAATTGATCTAGATTGAGGGTTATTTTAATCATGTAATTTTTGGGCATATCAGTAATCATTTTCATACTCACATATGAAACATACATGTTTGATGTCTTTATAGGGTCTTCAGGAATCATATGAAACTTTAGAAGCTTTTCATGTGATCCCATTGGCAAGGGTATTCAAAATAAAATCATAATTGTTTCAAAATGGGTTTCACCTTGCTGTCATTTGGTTGCTTTGAACATGTGTGAAAATTCAAATCACATCTGAAATCACATCTGTTCACATCCTGGATCCTTTCTCTGAAGCTGCTAAACCCTCTTGATTTTCTGCCACTTTAGGCAAATTGTTTCTAAGCCTTCCTTCCACCTGTGCAAATATTCTAATGACATCACTCATGATGAGACATAAAATATCACCAGTAATGCTTTCTTGGTACACTCTTGCATATCAGGGAATGATGAAAAGAAGTTTACTTTAAGCATAATACCATAAAAGGAAACGGCTTTTCTCACAGTATGACAGCTGACCGAGAATCGTTTTTCTGCACTGTCTTCATAGTGTCATACATCTTTCCCACCCTTTTGTGTAGATCTCTGGATTCCATCAGACCTAAGCAATGACAAGTGAAAGGTCTCTTGTTTAGAAGTTTTGTTAGATCAGTAGCAGACGACAGCAGTAAGGTTTCACAAATACAAATTCAAGCATGATACAAGCATTAGCCACTTGTATCAAAGTTAAAAAACAAATTTAAATCACAGGGTTATAGCTTTATTTATGACTTATTAGCATAAGATTGAACAAAATCTAGCCGTATTCTAAAACTCTGTGTTTTCTTTGAAACCTCTTGAGGTTCTAAAGACGAGCCGTCATGATGCAGAGGTGAACCAAATTCCAGCATTTTGCTTTCACAGCAAAGCTTATGATTAAGCTTTTCAATATGCTCTAACATGTTCATGCTTTTTGGCTGCCACATCTTATGAAAACTCAGTAAAGGCTTCATCCTCCCTTTGGGCTTGATAACATCCAGTCATCTGTTCCAAAAAGGGAGTTAATGTAGCTTTGTAAAGGTCAGCAGTGTCACACTGACATGCATAAACATTCAGTAAATGCTATGTGACAAATAGTCTGAGTATTTCCAGTGTGAGCTAAATGCAGTCAACTCGTTTAAAAAATAAATAAATAAATAAATTTTAAAAAATTAATAATAAATAAATAAATAAATAAATAAATAAATAAATAAATGAATGAAATACAGTCGACCGCAAAAAGAGTGCTGTTTATCTTTTCAACTGAGAGTTTTCTGATTTTGTTCTCATGTTTTCTTCTGGCCTGATTGAGTTGGGTGGAGCTGGACTAGCTAATGTAAGACATACATAAATATGTGCAAATTAGAATTAGGAAACGAGAACAAGAGGAACAAGAATAACAGACTTCATTTCCAACAAGAGGATTGAAGTCAGTTCTTCTGGAATGAAGTCACACCTCTTTGTGCCTAAGCCATGATCAAATGATCTTTCTTCCATTACGAAAAGTAAATGATAACTAAATGATAATTCACCTTTCCATTCAAAACATTTGACAAAATATAGTAGCATTAGCCACAACAAACGAAAGTTAAATGAAAATGTCAGAACCGGTCGACTGTCCAAAGGGGAAACTGTTTTTCCCTGCAGCTTTACACTGTCACTTTGCACAAGAATAGCTTCTTTCTTGTTTGAAGTATATTTTAAGGGTATTTCTGGCATACAAATTAGTAACAAGAAGCAGTAGACCTGTTGGTGGCAGAGGCGTCCCTGCTAACACCACTGGCATCGAGTTTGACATCCAGTGGATCCTTGTCTACAAGTACCAGAAAGAGCTAAAAACAATGTTTGTCATTTGTCATTTGGGACAACTGAAGTGCATCAATGTCTTTCACTCTCATCACTTTGCTTCTTACTTGCATAAAGTTAAAATCACTTTGTTTCCTGTCATTGTATCTTGACGGCTTTCATTGAATGATAATTGATGATTGAATGAATGTTGAATGAATGTGAAATGTATGTGTGAATTCATGACTAATGCTGTAAACAACAGGTCTTTAGTCTGTAGCGTCCACAGTAGTCTGATATCAGGAAACTAAATATGAGGACAATAAAGCTCATTTTAAACCAGGAGCACTAACCATTATGCTTCTGCACTACTGGAGTGTTGAAAGCAATACAAACTAATCTTAGTAAATGTAGCTTTCTAATCTAGCTGAATGTGGAACACATCACAGCACCACTTAAGTATGTCATCAAGTATGACATTATGTATGTCATCAGGCTGTTTCCATTTCTGGAATAATGCCAAAAATGCAACTGTCAGTCATAATGTGATATGACATTCTGATCAGTAGAAAAAGTGTTGTTGTTTTTTGTACAACTTGAATATAAATAAGATGTAGCTCAGGATAGATTTCCTGAATTCTCAACTTGCAAATGCTTTTAAAATGACAGATTTTTATTTGTACAAAGATTTATTTAATTTAATTTGCCACCATATTGATCAGGGCTTTAATTTGATTACCCCTGATAACCGCAGAAATAAACTCAAAGATTACAATACTCATGAACCTCTCAAGAACTTGGTTATAGTCATGGATGTTTCCAATAAAACAATCCTACAGAAGGGTGAAAAATTTAAGGAGAAAGAGTGACTCTGTGAGGGAATATTGCTAGCATGATTTGGGTCCCCTTAAACGGAAAGGTCACTGTAAATCAAAAACTTATTCTGACTGTTCAACTTTATCCTACGATGAAACATTTCTATCATGGGAGTGGTCTGTTCCAGAATAAAAATGGTGAGATGCATATGAAAAAAGATGTAAATCATATGTCATGGCTTTCACAGTCACCAGATCTCAACTCAGTTGAACCTATATTGAAAGTAATTATGTTGAGAATTGCGCTGTCCACCACCATCAGCAAAACACCAATAGATGGAATATCCTTTGGAGGAATGCTGTTCATTTTATGTCACCCATATGAGCAGAGTTTTTTTAAAATGCCAATCCAAATTTTCTCATTTTATATTCACTGATAAGCATCTTCAAAATCACAAAAGAAGGTTTTGTGATCTTTTCAGGACAAATGCCAATATTAGGAAATCAATAACATAGATAAACAAAGCCCAGATCTCAGAGAGCTATGTTGAAATACTGCCTCTCATTGTTTTATGGTTTGACAAGGAAACATTCTTTGGAAAGAGATTTTTGTTATTTTCTTGAGAAAAAAAACCCCACTATGTAAAGCAAGTGCATGCTTTGAGCCATCATCTCAGAAAAGAAACCTAGTCTCACACAGGACTATCAGAACTTACAATATTGCAACATCTAATCCTTCACACATTTGTCTCCAGGAAATTTGTGGTGGTGATGATGGACTGCAGACATTTTCTTCATGAACCATTTGAATCTGCAATCCAACGTGTGATAAATTATCTGATAAGGAACACTACATTCAGGTTTCATAAAACTCGACAACTCACGCCAAAACCTTTCACACCACTGACACATTGACACAAAGCTAAAAAAAAGTCACAAATCATCAAAAATACCAAATTGTTAACAGTGAGTATAGCATATAAAGTTTTCTTTTTGTTGTGCTGTTGTCTTGCACCTCCGGGGTTGGGGGATTGTGCCCTGTGAGAGGTTGGCACCTGAGTCCACTGGAATAAGCCACAGGCTGCCCCACAACCCTGTGTAGGATAAGCAGTACAGAGAATGGATGGATGGATGGATGGATGGATGGATGGATGGATGGATGGATGGATGGATGGATGGATGGATGGATATTGTTGTGCTTATAGAGATGCTAGGTCTTCTTTGACTGACAGTGATGTGGATATAGGGCAACAGTGTACAACACAGAAAAAATAGTGTTGGAAAATTGAAAGAAATAGTAAAATTGTTCTTCTTTACACTGTCCATGGGTTTCACTGTAGCACATAATTACAATGTTCATATTGTTCATATTGTTCAGGCATTCTGGGAAGGTTCCCCATTAGAAAGGACACAGGAGAGTGCTAATCATATGAGAGTTAGACAAACTTAACCACAGGGATCAGACCAGTGTATGCTATCATATTTGCGTTTGAGAGAACTCTATCCACCCTATCACCCTTTCAAGGTCAGTATCAAATCTTTCTCCATCAGCTCCCAGAAGCATGCACAATGGGATTTTGTTTTTCATTTCAGCTGCACATGACAAGAATGTACATACACTTTACCAATTATAATTGGCTCAGGGAGACTTTGCCACAAGATTTGTCAAAGGCTGATCTAATGCTGCATAGTAGAAGGGGAGTGGTATGGAAAGCCTGATGATATTTTAACTTATAAACACAACAGGAAGATTACTTATCTACTCATGCATAGTGTTACTAAGTCTGGAAAGATTAGCACCCTTTAAGAAAATGAGCAAAAATGGGCACATACTTTTACACACATCTTTTCTCTAACAAATATCACCTGTTTCTTGACAGTATTAATATTAAGTTGTGCACACTGCATACATGAAAATTGGACACCCTTTTTATCCAATACCATTGGAAAAACAAAGAGAAAACAAAACACAGTTGGTTGCTGACCTGCGAAACATAAAAAACACAATTAAGCACGATTATATTTAAAAAAAAAAAAAAAAAAAAAAAAAAAAAAAAATGGTTTCAAAAGCCAGCAAGAAAAGCTGAAATGTTGCTGCTTCTTTGAAAAACCCATAGTTTCAGAATTGCAAAGTTTGTTTCCTAGGATTTTCAAGTTGTAAAATCAATTATAAACACAGTTCAAGAAATTTGCCAGCAGAAGCTGGCACTACAATTGGAGTCATTGGAGTTAGATGGCTCTATAGGTAGATGAGACCAAAATCTTCAACAATGGCTATATCAGTTTCTGGATATGAACAATTTATTGGAAACTTGTGATCTGAAATAAACAGGGTAGTCCACATGTGCAAACCAATGAGCATGGTCCAAGATCCTTCTACAGGAATCTCCAACCTTGTTCGACAAGGTAAGGTTTTAGTCTCTCAGTGGTTTTAGTCTCTCACAGGAAGGTAACACCTAATATTTATTGTAATGGTGCTAAAATTGTGTTAAAATTAACAAAATTTCTTAAAATTATATTTAAATTATCTATGTATGTTTGCTCGTTTTCGTTAAATGACAGATAAAACACAACATGGGCGCGAAGGAAGCATATATTTATGGTTCACACCTAGGTATTAAATAGTTACTGCATGTGCCTGGGAGAGAAATGGTGATGACAAGATAATCTATGGAATGAGTTATTAGAATGTTGAAACTTTATTTATCAAAGAAGAGACATCCATAATACAAATGAAGAGTGAGAATTCCTCTGTGAAAGTGTCGACAAGATGCCTTGGAGTGGTGAGGAATTTGTGGTTGTGTGTGTGTGTGTGTGTGTGTGTGTGTGTGTGTGTGTGTGCATGCAAAGAAAGGTTTGCTCTATATTTTCCTGTGGGTACACATCTATCAACAGTATCTCAGACTCCAGGCCAAATCTGTCTTATCCCTGCGGAAGTGTTCGGATAAAACTGACAATATGTGCTTGTGCAATGCAATCCAGAGCGCTGAGTGTGGTAATGACAGAGCTCAGTGTTTGTGGATTCTTCCATTCTTGTAAAAACTCTCACATTTTCTGTATAATCTATGAAATGATAGTTTTGGTCTGTTAATCAGGCCTGAACTGCTCAAACCTTCAGCCAAAAATAAATATATATTAAATTAATTGAGCACATAAACCATAGTAAGAGTTCTGTTTTTTGTTTTTTTTTTAAATTTTCTTCTTTGTTTCTGTTTTCCATTCAATCTTCAATGTCTAATAAACATTCTGAGGAACAGCGGGATGCTCCTGACTATTCCTGTAAGCTAAACGGGATTTGGAGCACTGATCAAAAAGATAAATGGTAGTCACATCAAGAAAAAGCTGAACCTGGGAATTTACAATGTGTGCAAAGAAAGTCTCAACCTAAATGGGTGGTGAGCTTTTTTGTGAGCAAAACACAAGAGCTCTGTAAAAGCCTGGATTCTATGAACCAGCCAGAATGAACCTTGGAAAGCCTTTCAAAAGAAAAGTTTCTTGGATATTTACAAGCTGTCCATTAAACAGGGTGGAAGGTAATAAACAGCAAGTACTAATAGGTGAAAGAGCACCGTTTGTTGTTCTCTGTTCCAACAAACTGTGGCAAGCTTCGACTGAGATAAGGATGTTTCAGTTTTCACAGTGACCTCAACTGAGGAAGATTTGAATCACAGTGCTTAGGGAAACATTTATTTGAAATCATATTGTCAATAAATTGTTGACATGACAATTAAAACCACATGGATACTCTAGACTTGTATCTGAGAACTGCTGTTGTAATCATAAAGACATTCCTGTCCTGAATCAGCCAATTCAGTTCATTCTCTTATTCAAAATATGTACATACTGAATATATTTTAATTATACTGTGCTGTAAGGTACTGTGACTTCTCTCTTCTATACCTGTATACTGTAATGATTCATAATCCCACTATTGGTTTCTCTCAAGGATTCTTCCTCATGTCATCTCAGTGACACTTTTCATTGACACTGTTGCCTCTGACTTGCTCATTACGGATCAAAATCTACAGCTTGAGTAAAGAGAAAGATTAATACATATAAATACAGATAACTCTGAAGGTTTAATACAAAACCTCTATGAAGGAGATGACAGCAAACATCAATTAGCCAAATCCTTTACCATCCCTCAAGGGAAATTTGTTGTGAAAAATTTGTTGAGTCAATCATGTTGCCAATATATTCCTGCTTCAATGTTCCTACTAGTAATTTTGACATTACTTACTGTAAAAAATGTGACTTTCACACTCATTACTCGGCAGCTTATATCTGTTATTTGTGCTTAACAAAGTCACAAGAAAAGTAAGCTCATGAAATCAAAATGTGTGCACAGAATATAAGCCATTTTATCATACCTTTAATTTGCTATTTTGAGTTGTGAAATGTTTTTATTAGTTCAGTGTGTCTGCTGTAAAGAAAACGTGACCACGCTTTGAAGGATAAGCCAAATGCTTACACATCTAATACACATATAGCTCCCTTTAAGTTAATTCATAACTTTATCCATAAAATATTGTTCTTCCAAAAAAGCAAGGTCTCTGATTAAGATGCTGTTTGTGTGGGTCCCTTGCATGTTCTTTGCATAAATGCACCAGTTGTGAGTGTTAAGTAAAACATTTGTAGGGTTTGTTTGAGGCTTTGAGGCTTGGCAGACATTTTGAACTTAGCTAAAAGTGGAGTTTGTCTAATGTTTGTAATCACATGCAAACACACACACATACACACCCACCCCCTAGACACACATTCTCTGAGGTTTGGAACTACATGTGCAATCTGTGCAATTATGAAAGTATGTGAGATCCAAAAATGACCATGTCTATACAGTTTGCTGATAAACAGCTGCAAATGGACATTTGTCTAGCCACCACAAGAACAGAAGACAAGTCAGATATGTAAGTACATCCATATACATTGGTCTGTGGATGTACCTATTTGCCAAACCATTCAATCTCACAGTTAAAATAGGAACTCTGACTTCCTAATTAGTAGTGGAACACATAGGTAATGTAAAGCTCCAAGTTTTACTCAGTTATGATTTAAATTACAGACTTCATTCTGCCCATATAACATCATGTATGTGTTTGCTTCTTATATAATTCCAATACATATATTCATTACAGAACCATCATGCATTTAAAAAATGCATCATAATTGATTAATGGTGCAGAGCTCAAAAACACATTATCTTTTTTCATTTAATTTTTTTAGTTAGTGTAGAGCTGAGTGTACACAAGATTTCAGTTTGTGAACATGTAGATAAAAAATAATGTTAGAAAAATATTTCTGGTTTAATTTTTGACTTACTTGGTTTCAATTTTACTTAAATATGTCCAGAAGGATTGGACAAATCCAGCAGTTTTTTTGTATCTGTTCTTCCAAACAGACATACTATACTAATAGTGACATACTATATATTTAAGCAATATTGCACTAGCAAGAGTGTGGATATACCAAATATCATCATGGCTGTGATTTGGCCATAGCTAATTACAGCCTTGCCGATATTCAGTATAACCACACAATAGCAAGATATTGCTTTTATACAACAGTTCTTTAAACAAGAAATTAATATCAAGTAAGTGACAAATCAGATAAAAATAGTCAAAATGTTCTTTTTATTTTTGCTCCACTAGCAGAAATAGATCCCGAAGAAGCCACACTCAC
>CM074971.1:7810959-7835821 GCA_037577455.1 Pangasius macronema | reverse complement strand
TACACAAGATTTCAGTTTGTGAACATGTAGATAAAAAATAATGTTAGAAAAATATTTCTGGTTTAATTTTTGACTTAAATATGTCCAGAAAGAGTGGACAAATCCAGCAGTTTTTTTGTATATGTTCTTCCAAACAGACAAGGAAAAGTGACATACTATAGTGCTTTTATACAACAGTTCTTTAAACAAGAAATTAATATCGAGTAAGTAACATTTCAGATAAAAATAGTCAAAATGTTCTTTTTATTTTTGCTCCACTAGCAGAAATAGATCCCGAAGAAGCCACACTCACTTTATAGCCTGTCTGCTAGCCGCCTAGCTTGCTCACATTGATTTGTACATTCCCATTTAAGGTGCTTCCAGTAAAATTGGCTTCCCTTTTTCCTTTGCATCTTTATCTGATAAGGTTTTATATTTTATATCAAAAGTTATATGCATGAAAAATGTACTATTCGCCATGTCCACTGATGTCCATGATGATGTCACTAATACTGTAGTAACCATTTCAGACAAGGAAGTGGAATTTTACGTGGGGAACGCAGACGAGCGGAGTGATACACACAGTGAAATGTTCCAGTGCGGTTATACTAAATAAAGGCACTCTTGGAAAGCTGCTCGACCAATCAAGTTAGTGGACCGGAACTAACTATTGTATATAGATGTAATGAAGTCACAGATGCATGCATATATTTAAAGAAAAACAAACAATTGTGGCATCTCTAACTAACTCACTACCACGGTTGCTACACTTATTGACAAAGAGAACTTGTTGCAGGGTGACTGTGAAGACCTTAATAAACAGCAGTTGCTTCATTTGATAAAATTCATCTTCATTTCCAGTGGCCTCTGGTGCCAGATATGTTCTTTAACTGACAGAAGTCTCCAGAACTTGGCACATAAATTGTTGAGTCAGAGCAGTTGTTTCAGCACACTGATGGCATATTGTCTGGAGCTCACAAGTTCAAATCCCGACAATACCACAGCCATATGTGGCAGGGAGTTCAACAAAGCAAAATTAACCAAGCTCTCAGGGTGGGATGGGCTTTATACTCTCTTTTCCCAGTCAATCACAGTGACATTAGCCAATTGTGGGTGCCTGTGGGCTCATGCATGCAAAAGGGGGCCCTATCGTGAAAGGAGACTCACAAAATACGGTGGGATACTGCATCGTACTCGTCGTGTAAAGAGTTTCCTTCATGTTGAAAATTGGGGTTGGGGGGACAGTTAACTAATTTTGGCAGTTTTTTTGTTACTCAGTTAAATCTTGTTGTAATAAATAATCAAATCAAAATGGTTTGATGAGAAAAATAATTAAACATGTAATCTTTGCTTAAAAGTAAGTAAGGCAGAACCAAGTAAGCTCACAGGAGAAACTCTGTGAAAACAGATGTGCAGTTGTGTATAAGCGCTAGGGATAGAATTAAGGGATATTTCTGCCTAATGATTCAATTAAGCTACTTAATCTTAGTCTTAGTCCAATTTTAACACACAAAAAATTTACATTATGTTTAACATTATAGAGAGACTTGCCTAGAGCCTAGTCTCTAGACTGGCAAGTACATTTAGCACCAAATTATTGGTTCAGGTCAAGGAAACATAAATGTCTGGGGGAAAAAAACCCTCAAGAAATGTACCAGTTGGTTCAGAGCTCAAAGTTTGCACGAAATAGTAATTTCATTCACTTTAGAGATGGTTGTTCATTACATAACCAAATTGTTATACACTGTGATGCATAAACAATCTTAGAATGTTTTCCCTTCAAAATGTGCACTCTTTGTTTTCCATTTGGCATATATGGTGTTAAGCTGATTTTCCAGAATGTGAATGCCCAGATTTGTGAATATGACAGGAGGTTATTTTACGTGGTTCTACCAGTAAGTGGAGGGAGGAACACCAGGGTGGTTTTCCTTTGAAACAAGTGGAGTCATTCCCCTGCTGAGTACAAAGTCGTCATCTCATTTGTGCAACCTATAAAAGGCCCTCATTTATATCATACTCTTCCTCTGGCCATGGCCATTCTACTCAACAAGTCCACTTAGTCATAGAACCAAGGTTACCTACTTGTTATACTTCCTTTCTTTCAGGCCCACCAGGGCAGCTTCCTTCCTTGAGAACTAGTGGAGGCTGTGCGTCGAATTTATCATGAGGGTTAGTAACATCCTGATGGTGTACTTTGCCAGACAATAACAGACAGCACTCAAATAGTGTCAAGACCACATTTTCTTGAGACTGAGGATCACTCAATACTGCTTCCTACTGAAGAAGATAATGCCTCAAGTTGTTGATATTGTTCTTTAGGTCATTTAACATTTTGACACCCCTCTTTATTGATGGTGAAATTTACTCAATGCGTTAATAATATACTTATCTTGGAATAAGAAACCTTCTGAGCGGTAATACTGTATTTTTCTGAGGGTGAGGGTTATTCAAACTCACCACAGAACATAAGGGTTGAGGCGAAGCAGCAAATCAGTAAATATAATCTGGTGAAATCCCTCACGGGGACACGGCATGGACTTGGGCACATTCTCACAAACAACCACAGATAGGTTGCTAGGTTAATTAGTATTCTACAGCATCAACATCTTTGGTATGAATGCTGAGTTTGGCCACAGGATTACATGTTTGAACTCTGAACTCAGACACTGCATGCTGACCAATAATGCATGCAATTCGCCTACTCATCTGGCTCTAGTGATGCCCTGTAAAAAAGATGTCTTGAGTGAAAGCTGCCTAACATCTGTATCTTCCATCGGCTCATAACTGTTTAGTACCAATTCCAGATCCCAGTGTGGAATCGCTTTTGGAGATGATCTGCACCTTTAAGAAAAGTCTTAAGTTTATGTGCTGCCTGCTGTGTGCAGCCAATACTGTCACATACACTTTTGGGGTAAACACAGAAAGAGACACTTCCAGCAAAAATTCTTGGCTTATGGTGCAAGATTAGGGGTTTATGCACATTGTTTCGCACCTTTGTAGAACTTTCATGGCACCATGGTCTGTTCGGCCAGAANAAGCTGGTTGCATAGTTTGTTGAATGCGTATACACAACAGTGATAGCAGTGGGCAGACATACAGCTATTAGATTTGGCCAAATGATGTAAACAATAATCTTTCAAGTCTATGGTTACAAGTCAGTTGTGTTTGTTTACTATCAATATATTTATATTTCTCTCAATACATTTACTCTCAGAAAAACCCGGTTTCTGGTCCATGTAATATTTCTATTGCCTATTTTCCTAACCTGTGAAAAAGTTTCCCTTTCTGTTCCTAGCAGGATCTGCAGCTGTATATGCTGTTGACGTCACTCCTTGCTATGGCGGTGCAGAACCAAAGGAAGGTGATGAATAGGCAGCAGTATTTCCATATCCTGTGAGGTGTGCTTCATGGGTTACTAATGGCATTATGCTGCAGTTAGAGAAGGGCTCTGTAAGTGTCTATTACAGATGTGTAGGTCCCAAACATTTCATGCATTGATCATTCAACACAAAAAATTTCAGCACAAGCTATAACATTATTAACAACTTCATGAACTTCATATAGTTATCAAGATTAGTTATACTGCATGTGCAGCAGCCAATCTGATACATACCAATTTAAAATAGGCCATGTGTCTTATTCAGAACCACAGTAAATTGTGGCAAAATTAGGAATAGTCCAGATTAGAAAATGCTACCTATGGTACACAGCAAAGCATTCTCTCTGATGGCGCAAATTTTAACAATAAAAGGATTAAGAAAAACTCAAAGGATTTGAACACTATACTCAGTGTCTTGAATCCATCTCCTCGGTCCATGACAAAGTTGAGAATGGGAAAGAGGACAAGCGTGGGGCCTTTCGGTCACTGTCAAGAGTTGATAACTTTGCTATTAGTACTCGCCACAGGAAACAAGCACACAGGAACACTCCACTAGCTCTGAAGGAACCAGTCTTGGCAGTCTGGAACAAAAGAAAGTAGTACTTTGTTTTTTGTACACTGTCTACATAACATACATGTTTAAGTTCCCTGAACTGATATTTTAGTAGTCAACCTTATTGCTGTTTGGAATATAGATTTTGATTTATCTACCATGACAAAAACCAAGTTTACTGCCATGAAATTAGCTTTAAAACCAATTTAAATTTTAAAGCAATTAGTTACCTTAGTTTTTTCTAAGTAAAGTCAGTGTAAAGTCAATACTGTTTATGGTGTTACAGGTGGGGGCATGGTTTACCTGGGGGCGTGGTTTAGCTGGAGTTTAGCTGGAGTCTAGTTATAGTTAGGGGCCTTTCTCAGTTCCACTTGACATGTTCAGATAAATTCTCATACAGACTCTGATTGTTTGATTGAGCATTTGCAAAGTACACAGTAATAAATGACGACGTTTAAGGCATCTTTTCCGGAAAAAGAAAATGTATGTGGGCTGAATTCCACTGTTAATAATTCTAAGTTCAAAATCCTTTAAGTCTTTAAGGAGCAGTCTAGTCAAGATATCCAGCCAACATTGTAATAAGGAATTAATGATGAATTTGCTGTGGGTCAACAAAGAACAGTCAGTGCGGAAAAGACTTCTGCGTAGCTCAGGGAAAAGGTTAGATTTAATGTTGAGTCAACTTTTACAATTTCTTAAAAGAACAATAATTAAACAAATACCAAACACACATAGAAAATGTCACTGTAAAAAAAACACAACAGTTCTTTAAAGAAAAGTGCATGGATTTCCTTTTTCCACAGTTTTTATTGTTTTATTAAAGTTTGGAATGAAAAACGTCAAAATAGAATAATATAGAAATGAAATTACCTTACAGAATTCAAAATCTAACCAATCAGCATAATGAATGCGGGCTCATTATCAGTTTATTAATAATGCCAGAATCACAGGAAAGATGTATTTTTGTAGCTAGTCAGCTAGTTTGACTTCATAATATAGGTTTTAAAAATTCCAGCAAGCAATAGGCTTATAAGACTTTTTTCAAAGCCAAAAAAAGAACATCCTTAGTGGCTACAGTAATGTCATATGATACTTCCAAAGTGACTCAATCCAGGCTTTCAGAGGGATTGTATCTAATGAATTTGTTTATTAACTTTGAACAGATTGTCCATGGCGTGTTGTTGTCAGAGCCTCTGAGCTCAAGCATTTTATGACATGTTAGGTCAAGAGAGCTGAAGAGACAGTGAGAGAAAGCAGTTGTTATCAGACACTGACTGTGTTTCTCCACCCAGGAGGGCTCAGAAAGCCTCCTCCATGCATTCTGCTTGGGAAATTAGAACAAGACGCTGACTGGGCTTTAATATCCATCTGTGTGGAAGATGCTTGTCTTCATCAGTTTTACAAATGCAAGCCAAACTGATTTATTTAGTGTTCATAGTGTCAAATAACAAAATAAATCTCCTGATTGTGTGTAGCAGTGTTTCTGGATTAGCAGAAGCTAAGACAAAACCAATGCACATGTCCAGTTTTGATTTTTGGTAGATTACCTATCTGTACCCACATAATCAGTTTTATCAGGCTTGCAGTTTACGTAGCTCTTTATAATCTTGAATCTTATACAAAAGTTGGAGACACCCCTAGAGCTCTGTATAGAACAGGCTGATGGAAAAGATATATTGTTCCTGAGTTGGGTCATGACCATTTATGGCCCTTGTGTCTCAAATCTCTGCTTGGCAAAAAGTGCTTCAGGTGCAGGGTCCCAGCAATTATCTGCAGCCCACCAACATCATTTTGGATCAGGAAAGCTCTCACTGTGCCACTGTAATAACAATTTTCCCCAAAGAATAAGGTAACCTTGAGGCATGGGAGCAATCTTTTTGACAATGTTCTGATGGCAGTTACGTTAACACTACCATATCACCTGATAAAAGGGTGCAACTTGGCCAGATGTTTATGAATGCTTGGCATAATTGTTGGTTGCTTTATGGTTTTGAGATCAGAACTAATGTTTGATGAGTAAAGAGAATTATGTGCAATAACCACAAGACCATTCAGATGTAGTCTATGAAGTGAGGGTAATTACAGTATTACCCTTGAGATAACTGACTTTGTTAAGCCAAGCAAATAAACCCACCTAGTTCACTAGACCTGAAAAATCATCCAAGACACGCATTACAAAGTTTTATTAAAACGTGACCTGCAGATTTCTCCCTTCTTTCAAAAGCTATTAAACACTATATTAGATTTATCTCACGGGAAGTTGGGGGAAATTGTATATTCCCTGAAAGAGGATTGTTGAGGTTTTCCAGCAGTGCAAAGGCCACACATACTTTGGCCATCTCCTGACATAGCCTGAAGGGATGAACACAAAGAACAGCAACAGGCGATCCTATTTGTGCAGATGAGAGTAATTTACTGTTTAAACTATGCTTTCATTGGCTTGACCTTGAGAGAACATTGCACACGCCTGCCCAGCCAAACACAACAGAATACAAGGCTGGAGAGACTGGGCAGTTTCTTACATGCTTATTTCTGAGAACATGCGAAAGCTGGAGAGAGTGAAAAGAAACTGATCTGTGGACTCCTCATCAATCCCACATAAAAGCAAAATTCATATCAACTGTTTGATTGAGTATGACAGTAAATCCTCTTGCAAAATAAATTATATTGCCTATCCATGCAAGATTGCCATGAAGTTGTCTTATGTGATGCATAACTGATTTGCATGATATGTTTATTACTTTCATATGCGTTGAATTAAATCCTGCAACTTATTCAAATGTAAAATGTTTGCATTGTGTTTGCTGTGACACTGTTTCAGTTGACAGGGTAAACTTTAAGCAAATTTGTAATACTAGAACAAACTAGTCCTCTAGCATTAAAAACAGTGGGTTCTTCCACAAACCGTTGCACACTTCCACAAAATGTTTGAAGCACACGATTGTCTAGAAGGTCTTTGTGTGCTGTAGAATTAAGAATCCCCATTTACTGGACCTAAGGGGCCCAAATTTGTTTTCATGACAATGCCCCGTGCACAAAGTGAGGTCTATAAAGAGGTTTGCCAAGGTTGCAGTGGAAGAACCTGAGTGTCCTGCACAGTGCCCTGACCTCAGCCTCACTGTACAACTTTGGGATGAATTGGAATGTACATATTGGACTACATATTGGACTGCACCCCAGACCTTCTCATCCAACATCAGTGCCTGACCGCACTAATCACGCACAAATCCCCACAGACACGCTCCAAAATCTAGTGGAAAGCCTTTCCATAAGAGGGGAGGTTATTATAACAAAGAGGGACTAAATCTATATAGGGATGTTCAACAAGCACAAATGTGTGATAGGTCAGGTGTCCAAAACTTTTGGCCATACAGTGTAGGTGAGAATGGATGCTAGGATACCATTTAAAGGGATTGATATGATAGACAATCATGCTTAAGAATAGAATCCATCATCTAGAGGCTGTCCAAAAATTATGGCCAATCCAAGCAAATGATGGAAATCCTCTAATATTTTTCACAGCATTTTCACAACCAGTGCCCAGGATATCTTTATTGGTCTTGTGCTATACAAACTTTAAAATGATACTAGGATGCACATATTCATATTCACACACCATATCTGGTGAAATTTCTGTTTCAAACATGATGTAAGTAGAGAGAAGATCATCTTCCAGCTGGTGATTGGCTCATAAATGATGCATTTCATACTATTCTTTTCATTGGAGAAAGAAAGAAATTCCATCTTTGACAGGAATAGCCAACAGCTCCTTCATTTTTTAACTGTCCAGATTTACAGACTGTTTCTCCTGATCTACCTCTTCACTCTAGTTGTTGCTTCACTGTGCTAATGCTAAATATTAACAACAATCTTGCGTTAGTATATTGTAGGATAAAGTGTTAGTATCGTGCAGGATAAATATTCATCAACACTTCGTCCTCTTTCCTTGTAATGTATTGGTTTCTCTTCACACATGTGCCCTTGTTGTACTTCCCAACTAATTACCACTGGAAAAAGTTCACATGTGAAAGTGACTTGGGTTTGTGTCTTTTGGCGTTTGATGTAAAAGTTCATACCAAATGTTCTGTTCTTCATCTGTGTCTTAATTGATTCAATGCTTTTAGAAATGAGTGTGAGCTCAGATTTCATGCAAGGATGGTATTTTTGGTCATGTTTTGCACAGAATCTGTATATTTTGTCCCATTTTCATTGTTTCTTTGTTCATCTAACCACTAAGTGCATTCTCACTGCAATGCTGTATTACTGGTCTAGCATCTCCCTTACATGTAGCTCTATCCAAAAAGACCAAAACAATCTTTATTGCATACTTTAACTCTAGGGGTAGGCAAAGCACTGAGAAGTTTTACATAAGTTAAAGTACAGATAATGTGTAAAAATCTTACTCAGTTAAAATCTACTCAAGTATTAAAACATAAAGTGTGTTTTTAAATGATGAAATTAAGTTAATGTTATGTTATCTAAAACAGATATCAGGTGATTTAAAGCATCTACACCATTTTGCCTGAGAAAATCGTTCAATCTCTGTAAACTTGCAATAGTTCCCATTAGCTAGAATTTGACTTGCTGCCTAGCCAATTATGTTAGTTAATCGATTCGATGCTAGCCTAACTGAGAATTAGCGAAGAACAAGAGAACTTAGTTAAATATAGTCAGACATTGTTAGCAAATTAGATAAATTTACCTCAAAATGCTTTACTCAAATTACGGGTTCCTGCTTGAGGAACTAGGAGTTTTTTATTTACTCCAGCATATTGAATTTACTGAGGCAGAGTCAGGAGCACCCATCCCCATGTTCCACACTGCAGTCCATTGGCTTTTCAGAAGCACAGGGATAGCTATGCCATTTACTATATTGTATGGCATGAGAAGGCATTGTGTCAGAAGCTCTTCTATGGCATTGGAATGTGCACAATTAATCCATACTTCCTGCTTTATGGGTGTGTGAATAGTCAGATTGCATCAACAGTACTGGCCTCGAGCATCAACAGTTTTGGCCAGAGCCAAAAATACAAGAACACACACACAGGTATAGACAAGAGCAAAACACACACACACACACACACACACACACACACACACACACACACACACACGCACACACAAAATGTAGAGTAATGTAGCCCTTCTCAACTGCTGACTTTGCAAAGGACAGCTTTACCAAATATGCAATGAGTTTTTTCTCTTTATGATAATCCTGAAGAGGGTATAGCGAGTTTTTGTACTTTAAGGATGGAAAGAATGTTTCCTACAAGCTATAACCACTGTACCTAACTAACTCTTCATAAAAATGACTAATTGAATACAAACAAGCACTTTAATTATATGAGTAACAGCATCTGTCAGTTCATATCATGTCTTTCTATCGCCTGTGTAAGATTACTGTAATACTATTTTGTAGGTGTTGTTACTATTTCTGTGTAGTTGTTGAAAATATGTTGAAATTTCTGTTAGCACTGCACTGTATAGTACTCCCTTACCCCAAGATCCTATGCCTTCTCTGTGAGTTTGGTTCTATTCAGCTCTAAATAAATATTCTCCAGAAATGCTACATTTGTGGATGAATTACAATCTAAAAGTGCAGGCAATGAGCATTCTGTAAACAAAACCTTGCTTACTGGTTCATTTTAGCCTACATAGCCACATTAGCATTGTCAAGTGAAACACAAATAAGTAATCATTGCAACTGCTGAGCCAGCTTTTAGTGCTCTTAACAGAAACTTTGAAACAATGCCACCCCAGCTAAAACATACAATATGTGTTTACTATACTCTCAGTTTATAGCAGGCCTAGACCTGAGCAGATGTGTTTCACTTGCCAAAACTCCCGAATGTGTCAAAGAAAGGTCAAATTAAAATTCCTGAAGTAAAAACCACACAAAAATACTAAAGCATTTTTTATGGCTCATCCCTTATAAAAATTACACTAGTTTGCTTTGGTTTAACTTTGATACACTAGAAAGAACCATAGTTTATCTTTTTCCAAACTTATCCTTGTCTTTGCTCTGTGTAAAAGGCAAACATACTCTGCCTCAGTGTAACTGTGGTAAGGCCATGTTGTGTGACATTGGTTTGTTCCAGTATTAAGCAAGAAATAATATTGGGGTGTGCTGTTATAGACAATTAATCAATGAAAGGGTGATTCGACCTGACACCAAGACAAAAGTTGATTATTTTCCAATAACAGCACAATCCAAAGTATTTTATACCACAGCGATTTGTCAATGATTCCGATTTTTGTTCCTGTTTTCACTTACATTATAGCAGCCTCACCTTTCTCTCTCTCTCTCTCTCTCTCTCTCTCTCTCTCTCTCTCGAAGTTAATAAGACAGAAGCCACAGCTTGTAATACAAGCCTTAACACTGGAGACTCCTTCCATAAAGGTTAAAGAAAGCCTCCTTACAGAAAGCCTCACCATAACAATGGTTACACATTTTTCATTACATTACTTTCATTACATTCAAGTAATTACATTACATCACAATGTTTCAATCCATTTATTATTAGATGTAGATTATGTAGATCATCTACCATACACGTAACTGTGTTTCTATAGAATATAAAATTAATCAACCAAAGCTGACCATCAGATTCAAGAATTCAACAGTGCTGGGATAGAAATGATTACATGATTGATTACATGATTNTGATTACATGATTTGATTGGTTAATTGTTCTAACATTATAAAGAAACGTTTTGTGAAATGTAAAACCTCTGTTGAAGATTTTTACATAGAAATTCTATGGGATCAAATCAAAGAAGACTTTAAGGTATATTTTCTAAAGCTCTACCTATATTCCCTGAAAAAACAAAAAACAAAAAAGGTGTAACTGCCGCAAAGGATGCAACCAGATTGTACTTACCAGTTTCCAGTTGTGGTTAGACAACTCTCCATCCGTATTACGCATTCAACCTAATAACAGAGGCAGACGCCCAGTCTACTGATCCAAATTTGTTTACCACCTCTGTGTAACTAAGGAACAGATCCAAAATAAAGCAGACACAAGGTGTAAAAGCATTCTCAGGAGACAGCCAGCCAGGAAAAAAAACAGAGAAGAAAGCTTTTTCTCATTTCTCCATTACGTCCACAGTTTCCAGGTAGATCATTAATCACCCCAATACCTCCCAAAAATTCCACACACAACTTTGCCATCAGTGTGCTAAAAGGTTGATGGATCTCCTGTGTGCAATCACAAAGACTTCCCTGTGACGTTTTCTTTCTGATTCTATTTTACCCCTCCTAACCACCAGGGGCAGTAAGAATCAACTAGATAGTTTTGTGCGCATGTCCATTTGCAAAAGACCTTCAAATGAAGTCACAAAGTCAAAGTCTTCTACTGTAATCTGTCCACTTAGCAGTCATCTTGGCAGTGCTCCCAGGTGTTCACAAAAGACTCGGCTTCTATCCACTTGAATAAGGAGAGACCCATCAGAAAGGAATGAACAAGATAACTTTTGAAATGGCTGTTGATATCTGCTAAGTTTGGCATTAATAATGTGCAGTCATTAGCAAAGAAACTCTTTTTCAGGTTGCTCGTGGTACTGCGCATGAATTAGTGAGTATGGTTGGCCAGGCATTTTCTGGTAACATCTTAATTAACAAAACAGTTATTCTGAAGAGTACCGGCAACCAATGGAGCAAAGATAAAATAGGGGTTATGTGTTCCCACTTACATCTACTTGTCAATAGCCTAACAGCCGCATTTTGGACCACCTGTAAACGAGACAAGACTGACTCCTATATATAAAACAAATTGTATAACAACTGCGTGACAATGAAAAGAAAAGCCATGTTCTATCATCTTTTCTGCCATGGTGAGTGTTTTTTTTTTTTTTTTTTAAATACATTTCTAGTGTTTATTAGCCCACTAACTTCGATTTGGTTTTCCCTTGTTAGCATTGTTAGCTGTAGTAGCTCTACAGACATGCTCTCAGTTGTTGCTCAGTATAGTCACTTCCCGTTCATTTTCAACACCAGGTTAGGTTCACACTCTATGGATTCTCCTCCTCCAAGTATTTCATATCCCCCACCATCTCACTAACCAACCAGCAAGTCTGTGAATTCATGCTGCCAATGCAGTGGAGTGATTCTGCCTTTCTATACCATGCACTTTCACCCTTAGCTTGTTAAGTTAGCTAGACTAATGTGCATACGGGGACTGTATTCTACGTTTTATCCATTCTCCCTTTATTCTCTCTGCTGGTCTGTTAATGTGGTTGACATAACATTAGCTGTTGCTAACACATATGGGGTCTTGGGGTCTGAATCCTCTTCCCCTGCCCTAACTGCACACTAATGCCAGTTCTGACACTGGCAGATATAGAACCTGGATTACAGTCAAATCTCACCCAAACCTTGCAGCCTAAATAACTTGCTTGTCATTTTCTTGGCATATGTACAATCCAGCAGTAGACATGGCTCATCTGAAATCAATGCCTGTGGAAATAAGACCACACAGCACATGAGCTCATGTTCTTCAACAGAGCCCATCTTCTAGCCCAATGAGCAGTCTTCATCCACGTTCCTTGTATAAGGAGCACAAGGATACTATGTCTAGCATCAGGTTTGGCCTCTGATAGCTACCCTCAAAATGGCAGTGGCCAGAGGGGGATTAGAGAGCAACATAAAACCTATGCTCTTTCACGCACAGCTGATCACAACTAAATTCATTATTCCACAATTCAAAGATTTTATTGAGAGCTTTAAAGGAGGGTTTGGACTGACAGCAATACCAAGCCCAAACTCTATAATGTGTACGTTGGTTAATGTGATTGATCTTAAGCAGGTCATGTTGGGATACATGCCTCCTGTTGAAGCTTGCATTGCGTCAGTGAAGCACTGGGACATTCCACATTAGGCATCAATAGTCAAAATTAGATTTGCGCAATGTGCAATGTTTTATGTTATATGGCCTGTAGTTACATTATATTAACATTAAGAGAGCCCAATGAGTATCATTTAAAACATTGTTTTAAATAAATTCCCTATCGTTGGGAGAGTAGGAGGCCCATTTCCATAAAACCTGCATACAATTTCTAATTAGATTTTACTTATGTTCTCCCAGCTTTATTATTTGATTTAATATTTGTCCTAAAAGATATATTTTTCCCAATTTCAATCTTACATCATGCATTTTGTATATAATCATAATGAATAACTTATGCAAGACTCCAAGTCTCCTGATGTTCCCAACAGCTGCTGTTTTTTTACTTTCAGAGGTCAGAAATAACAAAGTTACACCACCACTTTTAAGTGCAAAATTTCAACCATCTTTTTTCCCACCTTTTAAATTTTATTCACTACATTTCAAAACAAAATTCTAATCTATAATCTACACATCTTTCGATCAGTTGCTTAAGGGCCAAATTCTTAACAAATTCGAACTCTAGCCTAAATGGAGACATTTTTATACAGTATTTAATTCCAAATTTCTATACTTTACCCACAGTTGGTTGTTTGTTCACTTATACTATATAAGAAAAAGTATGTGGAGATCCCATCTAATTCACTGGTTGGGCTGGGCCCCTTAGTTCCACTGAAAGATAACCTTAATGCTACAGCACACAGTGACATTTTCAAGAACTTTGTGTTTTAACTGTATGTGAATGCCCCTTGCCCTTTCAGCATGTGCATGAAGCAAGGTCTATAAAAAAAAAGTGGTAACACTTTCCAGTATTCGTTCATGAACTGACAGTAATTGAGGTATTCGGTAAGGAATGACTCATCAGAAAGTAATGACATAATCTTCAAGTGTAAATGGATAAGTCATTAAGAATTAGAAGGGCAAATTACTCATCAGTATTTATCAGGCGCATATTTGAAATGAAGGAAATTAAGGCATTGCTCAATGTGTGTTATGAGGAAATAAGCATGTTGTCATTGTTTACAATATGCAGTGGAAATATGCAATAAATCGACTATTCAATATTCAAGACAATTTCCAGGTCACTATTTAAATGTAAGCAAATTTGTGATAACTCCTTTGTACAAAAGGTCAGATTTTCTGTGAGTCTTATCACTTTCCACTGAAGTGCGTGTTCAGATGACACACTGATTGATTTGATCTAACGATTTGATCTGTCATGGTCATGATTCACGGTTGGAATTCAGTGCTTATTTGTTAATTCATTATAAAGTAAGCACTTGGTTTTTCATGAACAGAAACATTAATTCTAACAACAAACATTTCCCTCCAAGCAGCTCATGTCAATACCAGGCTGTTCTCCCTTTTCTCTTTTATTCTGAAATTAAATGATAGCAATCACTCTACTATAAGATTCATGCACATAACTGTGCATTATAACTAATCACAAGAAAATACTAGACCATTTTTATCCATTTCTGAGTGCCAAATGCTGTTGCTTGAGGGCTAAAAGCAGGCAGGAACTAAAATGTATAGGGAACAACCATCCTGAAGGATTGGTATAATAAATTCACTGCAGCCTTTGGATTTGTGGCTTTACTGCATTATACCTAATCTAAGTCTATGAATGATTTACACAAGAATACATTCTTTAAAAAAAATAATTAATAAGTAATAAAGGATTCTGGGTCTGAATACATACCTCTACAGTATGGCATTATTTATTACATGAATCATCATACCCTCCATTTGTAGCGCAAAAGACCTTCATCATCTCATCTTATAAAGTCCGCTGTGACTGCAGGTTTTCATTCCAGCCAGATATTAGGCACACCTAATCACCATTTACATGATTAACTGATTAAATAAGTGGAATCAGATGCACCCCTGCTTGGACCACAAGCCTGCCATCACACTGTAATTTTACTGATAAGATTAAACTAGTGTTTGATATCATTAAATTAAAGGCCAAGAGGACCCATCTTGTGGTTGCTTCCAAGCCAGTAGGTGTTTTCTGTTTTTTTTTTTCAGTTCTGTTTTCCTTCAGGTCCCAAATGGTAGCTTTGTAAGGCCAGTCATGCTGTCTCTAAGTTTAGCTTCACTAATGAGACCCGCAATCCAGCTGGTATGATTTACAATAAAGTGAGTGTAATCCACATCGAAAAGAACACTCCGATAACTTCATTTATCACTAATGATGGTGGTACTAGGACATACAAGCTTTCCCACCAGTGGTTGTAGATGAGAGGGGGATTTCTTTTTAAGACGTTTTAGACTCGGGCAGTGTTGTGTATGTGATACACCTAGCATACTAAAAACCCACTTTTTCTGATTCCAGGTGATAGCCGCTGTTCCTCATCTATACTATTAAAAAAGCAGTGACTGAAGTAAAAAAAATATATATATATATATTCCTTTATAAGTTGACTTATCTGTCAATGCTTATGTCAATAACAGAAATCTTTCTCCTCCAACTTTATGTCCCACTTTTCTTGCTTGCTGCTTAATTCCTTGCTTATATACCTTCTTTGTTTGGAGCACTCGTTCTGAGGGTTCTTCAACTTTTCGCGATCCCATCGTTTTACCACAGACGTACTATGCCCTACGAGAACCTGAAGGAATATATTTCCAGTATAGAATCAATTCTATACTGATTATGCATGTGTAACATTTTTTTGTGATTTGTCATAAGTTTTAGGTTTATTTATTGTACATGGGACTTTATAATTTACATAATAATTCACTGTGTTGTAGTAGTACAGCATACAATACGTTATGTGTTGTATTGACTTTGATTATTTTAGCATGAAGGCTACTGTGTATCTGTAAATAAACTTCACCCAGCAATGTAAACTGGACTGGGCCTTCATGATTTATTTATTTTTTTTAATCTAAGTGAAGCATATGCTGGCAGTATCACAGTACAGTGTAACACACTCGGAGGAAAGTGCTCTCTGCCCTGTTCATACATCAGCTCAAAGACACTTGGCAGGCGTTGCTGTGAGTGACAAGGGAGAGAGCATTGTCAGAATTAGACCTTGTGATGATAAGATGAACACTTGAAAAGCTATTACACTGTGTCATTTACATTTATGGCATTTGGCAGACGCCCTTATCCAGAGCGACTTGCAATTATCTCATTTATACGACTGAGCAGTTGAGGGTTAAGGGCCTTGCTCAAGGGCCCAGCAGTGACAGCTTGGTGGTTCTGGGATTTGAATCCTCAACCTTCTAATCAGGAATCCAATGGCTTAACCACTGAGCTACCACATCCCACAGTGTCTGTTAATTTAAATAAACTACTATTCTATTATTCTATACTATTGTTGTATTTACGTCATTACATGTTTTCAATCCAGCAATGTTTGTATTATTCTGACTTTATTTTGAAATGTTAAGTATCATACCATACAAACTCATCTGCTGTGTTATGTTTTGGTGTCATCCTTATTTTATGGTGGAATCACATGCACTTTAGATTTCTTTTTCAAAATGCTTTTATTAATCCTATTTAATCAGTTTTCCAGTCTTCAGTTTAGCAAGTGTTCCCTCATTCAATGGCAAACGCTTTCTTTCCAGATCCATACTGTTTCTGCATCAAACAGCTATAAAGCAAGTTATTACCGCAGACATACATTAAACATCCTGCAATAACTGCCTATATATGCCATAGCTGGGTCATCCTTATGCCATAATCTTGTTTAGCTAACTGTCCTAAAACTAACATAATTATTTGATTATATCTAAAACGTTTTTTTTTTTTTTTCCCAACTGCAAGTCCTGGAAATAAGAACTTGAAGAACATTATGTTAAGGTCTATGGATCCCTAAAACGGTTCGAGTTTTAAGCAGAGACAAATGTAGAGAAGCCCAAGATCCACTGAAGCTTTGTGTAACCGCAGATTGCAAACAAGGTAGAAGTCTGAGGAAGATCATAACATTATTTGAAATGAGACCATGAAAACTTGGAAAGTGAGGGGGAGGACGTGAGGCCACATGTATGTGGAGGTAATTGCCTTGAGGCAAGGCATGTTTATTTATATAGCACATTTCATACACAAAGGCAATTCAGAGTGGTTTCCATAACTAAAAACACAGTAAAAGCAATGGGAAATAAAAGATGTAAAAAAGATAAATAAACCATTGAAAAGAAATAGAGGAAATAAAAGACATGATAAATATAGACATAGAAATAATTAATAAGAAGTGCAAAAGATAGGCAGAAGGTGCTTAAGTGTCAAAGGCACAGTAAAAGAGGAGTGTTTTAGTTTGGAATTAAAGATGGCCAAATGTTGGGCATATCTAACATCTTCAGGCAGCTCCTTCCAGCTTTGGGCAGCGTTGAAGCTAAATATAGCCTCACCATGCTTGGTTCTAACTCTACACACTGCTAGCTGAACATCCCAGAGATGAGTTTGTGTTATTGCTTACGGTATAGCAGTTATAAACAGCTATTCACTCACCAGTCTCTACTGAATTCTCTCTTGATGTTAATGAGACAAAAAAATGCAGCTTGTCACTTGAATGATTAAAAGGAAAGCACAACCTTTTTCCCTGTGTCAGGAAACATAGTGTTACAAATGGTGCATAAACTTCTTCTAACAGAAATCTTCACCACAACTATTGTCAGAGCCTGCTAAGTAAAATGAATGTACTGTATGTATACCTTTTTGAGAATTCTGATTTGAGAATTCACAGTACACATGAGATGTTGGCATTTTAAATAATTAAACAAAAGATTAAATTAAGCAAAATGAAATCAAACAAAGATAATAACAGTACATTAACAATGAAGTATATACCTTATACACTTGAATCAACTCACAATGTGTTTGATAATTGGCTAAAGAGCTAGAGGCATGTTGAAAAACTTTCAGTCATGGATGGCAGTGGGTCTCCAGAACTCCATTTGAGAACCACTGCTCTAAGGTTTCATGTTCCTGTGAACTTTTCCACTAAGTGAGTGCTCTTTTTTAGCTAGAGATCATGAGGCCAATTTTTGATGTTTCACCTGCTGTTCCAAGTAATTGCATATGTTTTCTTTGGAATTGAGGTCTGGTGAGTTTGCAAGGCCATCAGTGTGTTCAGTCAGGCTTGTCGAACCACTCATGCACAGATTTGGCCCTGTGCACTCTACATTCGTAATGCTGGAAAGTGACAGTGTCAGTGCTATGTTCTGCTTGGACATGAAGCAAAAAGGCAATCTCATAGTCTGGCTAATATCCAATAACTGTCCAATTGTGCAACCTACTGACAGCATACAATAAGGCTAGAGGTGGATGTGCCTATTTTTTTTGTCTGGGAGCTAATGTACTCTTTCTGTCATATGTGACCAGGAGCACAGTTGGTTGTACTGCACAGAGCAATGCTTGCCAATCAAAGACTAGGCACTGTATTACTAATTAACTCTACTAAAATAGCTTCAACATGCAAAGGTTTTACAGTGACTGCAACTACCCATAGCATAGCGATGCATTTCCATTTTATAATACACATAAGTAAATATGCTCTTTCAGATACTAAGTTGTTTTCTTGTTGTGCATGTCTTTTTGAACAGGGAAAACACCAGAGGACTCCATCCAGTGCTATTATATGGTTCTGAACAAATAAATAAATAAAAAATCAGGAGCCTGACTTAATGTCAGTCGCAATACTATTGTCAGTTAAGCCTCAAATGCAGAGTCGGCTGAAGCCAACCCTGAAATGTATGCATCCATCCAGGCAACTTTTAAAAGGAAAGTCAATATTGAATGGTTTGCTGATGAGTACAGGGCATTTTGTGTAAAGCACCCCACCACAAGTTTAATCACAGAGAAAAAAGATGAAAGGAACCTTTTGAATATTTGAAAAAAACTAAGAAAGCTTAGTAAGAAGTATGGTATCTTTTCTACCTCTACCGTGGAGTCGTACTCATGGTGGAAGCTGTTCATGGACTGGTTTACACCTCATTAACTGGACACTCATTAACTGGAAACAGGAAGGAAAATGAGACTCAGCCCCACTAGAGGTACTTAGCAGCAGGCCCTCTAGTTGGAACCAGCTAACTCAGCAGACTCAACAATGAACAACGCATGCTATTGCAAAAGAAAAACACTCAGCATGCTAGCTGTACATATTCACAAGACCACTGGTCTTTTAGATGGCAGGGGTTGTGGAATACTCTGAGTGGATAATGCAGAGGAGGAACCTGAACTAGTGGGGAGAATACGGTGTGAATAGAGGGAAGCTTGAACAGTTAGATGGCACATTAGATGGAAGCCTGCTGTTCAGTTAGATGGTACGTGAAATATTAGGAGGGAGAACTCAGCAGAATTTGAGTGCCACTACTGAGCAACAACATACAGCAAGTTCATAGTGATAACTAGCAAACAGCATGGTGAACAAAGGTAATAAAGATAGCAAAATATAAAGAATTTCCTTATATCCTTATTTCCTTATACAGCATATCACTAGCGATTTATTCTCAATGCTTAAGAAAATACACACACCACAGCAGAAGATATGAGAGAAGGTTATCACCAGCTTGGAAGGAGAGCTTACTTGACTGTATCCATGACTGTAATCACAAGCTAGTACACAGATAACTGCATATTGGGTACATGTGGGTCAACATACATACGAGGCAAAAAGAAAATAAATATGACTGTATGACAGTGGTGTTTATTGCAAATACTCCATCATAAATAATTTCATGACTATGTTTACCATGAGTGCACAGAAGATATCCAGATGAATCTCCCCAGCCCTGACTGTGAGGAGGGGTGAAATAATGCAGAAGCAAAAAGAGTTGGATTTGTATGACGTTTATTCGGTTTGTTCTGTATCGATCAATAATGGAAAAGTCAGGGGAGCCAAGAGATAAGAAAACATGCACATAAATTGCAAAACAGTTGAAAGTCTTGAATGAAGCATGTCAAGAGTATTGTCAAGGAAGGCACTCAGCATGCTAGCTATACATATTCTAGGCTATAGTCCTTAGGCTTTCCATAAACAAAATGTCCTCATAAGGTGTAAACGTGCTTTATTTGACTACCACACGCATGCAGGGAAAAGATGGCCCAATGGTCCTATAAAAGCAGGATGGTGTCTGTATGAGTACAGATGGTGTCTGTATGGTGTCTGTATTATTCTCATGGTGTCATAAAAGTGTAAAGCTTTTTCTGTGTTGTATAAGACAAAAGAGGAATGTGACTGGGCAAAAAAACTTTCTCTTGTTCACAAATGGCAAAATATACAACAAAGGTGACATGGGCAAGTTAGTCATATATCATTGTTAATATTTGGTAGGCTGTAAGCCAAATTTGTAGCCACTTTTGTAGTTTGCAACCCTCTATAACTTTAATGCCTATAGATACACACTTGGCACAGATAATGAGATAAATGTCCATTCACTTCTGTAAGTCGCTCTGGATAAGGGCATTTGCCAAATGCCATAAATGTAAATGTAAATATAGATAACAGGCTAAAGCAGCATTTTCCTGACTTTAGGCAAAGGCTTAAAAGTCTCGCCCTGTTTCTTCCACATGAGAAAGCTAAACACATGCAATATTTTTTGTATAAACCCTCATGATAGACACTTAGTTCTGAATCATCGTTCAACTATTACACCCTTTAGTTTCTCATTATTGTTATCATTAGACAAGCTATGTAAAGGGAAGCATTACAAACAGTGGCTTCGCATGTGCATAACTACAGGGTCTGGAGATCATCATGACTACATTTAAAAACTTTATTTTTTCTGCCATGTTTTCATTGCAGTAACTTCATGTGCTCTTAATCAAATGCAAATGGGTTTGGCCTGCAAGGCTCTTATTGGGATGGAGTCATCCTGACTGATTAATCCTTAATTGACACAGTATGTGTGTGTGTGTGTGCGTGTGGTGTGTGCAAATATATGTTGACCCACGTGTCTGTATGAGCTGTACTTTTCTGTTCTGCTCTGTAAAAACATCTCTGCAGTTGATCAGTGAGCTGTACATTTATTGTTTTAGCTCAGGGCAGTAACTCATTAAACGTAAGCAGCATTCATCATAAAGAATATACAAGGGTAAAAGATATCTGTGGGTTTCATGAAGTATGCTATTCGATGGGAGAACATTTTGATTTAAATTCAACAGTGCTGTAACAGCAGAGTAACCCGTCACAGGTCCTTGTAAGGTTTTATGACAAAAAGCCCAAGCTAAGTCCCTTTATTGACCTTCCTTCTTCAAGTATATTTCTTGGAACTTCTTTCCAAGTCTTTCCGGACTGCCAGAAAAATACCTGTTCTATTTATCCGTATGTTTCTGTGTTCTTGCCATTATATTTCAGCTCATCCTTTATCCATTCATTCCTCAGATTCATTTCATTGTTTGGCTCTCCAGAGACCACTTTTGATGTTCAGACATGGTATTCTGTTCCAGCTAGGGGTTTAGGCAGAGATTTATGATTTGTCTTTTTTCTATAAAAGGCAATGAACCAAAAGAAGCCCTAGCTCTGATTAACTTGAAGCCAAATGCATGCAAATGTTTCTAAGAAAGCTGAAATCCTAGGCTCAAGTATAAGTAAAGCTATACATTTTTCCATGTGCAGGTAGATTTCAGTATTCTACCTGCACTGTGAAATTTCAATATAATGAACTTTAACAATTATTTAAAGCTATAAAGCTATCTGTAATGGGATGTAGTACACACTACATCTGTAATAATCAGTGGCCTGTGGTAAGTAGTTTACACAATACTAAGAGTGGTTAACTGGTTTACATGGGTACAGTATTTATGACGATTAGATCATTATGGGACGAAGGAAAGACAAAACATGCATAAAACATCCCATTCCTTAATTTCAACATCTTATTTGTCATTCACTTCCTAATTATAAACAACACTCGAGAAGCCAGACACCAGCAGTAACAGGAAGCCTAACCACTATTGTTTATTACCACCAAATAGTGCAAACGAAAAAAACACCCAAACCACATGAATGACCTATGATTCACAATGATTAAAATCTAGCAGCCCACAATCTATCCATATAACTCCTACACACGTCTACTGTAGTAAAATATCTCACATTAAACTTGATGAAACCTTCAAAAAAAATCCACCTCATTACATCCCACATCATAGAAAAATATCATAAACTCATAAACTAACAAAAATACTTACATGTAATCTAATGCTAATATGCCCACCAGTTAATATTATCTAATTCCAGTTATGTGACTCCTGCTATCTTATGTTATCATACAGGTTGATGCAGGGTTCCATGGTAAGCTTTTTTCCAAGAAGCCCCCCAAACAACCATTTGAACATACATTTGAACATTTCTAACATTTGCTAGCTCTGGCGAATGAATGTGGTTGCTACAGAAGCACACTGTGGAACTCTGTGATATGTTCCTATAGTGCTAACAAGCCAACTGGTTCATTTCTTGCTACATCCTGTCTGGGCCTCAACATGATGTTACAACCTTAAGGTCTAGTATTTATCATTTAATTATTCATTACATTTTACAATTAAATTACTTTAAAAAAAAAAATTAGCAAATGAAACGGTACATGTGGATGCAACAAAACGTGTATACCATTAAAAAAAAAAAAAAAAAGTTAGAAAATGTTATACAACCCCTGGCAAAAATTATGGAATCACCACACTTAGAGGAAGTTCACCCAGGTTTTTTACTTTATAGCAAACAAACAAATCACAGATATGACACAAAAAAGTTTCCTCTACTTGATTTGGAAAATGACATGCCATTAATAAAAAAAATGTCAGTGAATTATTTTGCTGTATGTTTCACAAAGCCAGAATGTTACACTATTGAACAAAAACTTTTTTGTGTCATATCTGTGATTTGTTTGTTTGCTATAAAGCAAAAAGGCTGGATGAACTTCCTCTAAGTATGGTGAGTCCATAATTTTTGCCAGGGGTTGTAAAAGTTCCATATAGCCTATTTTGAATTGGCAAGAAAAGAGAACAATTTCTGGCCTAGTGGTTAACCATTCATCGCATCACTGTCACAACAAATCTAATATATAACTCAAATGATCACCATTCTGGGAAGTGCACTTTCTTCATGCACGGCTGCACTGAGCCCGTATCACATATCCATGTGTGTGTGTGTGTGTGTGTGTGTGTGTGTGCTGACTGACAGCACTTCCATAGGTACTGGGTGAGCAAAGTTAGGGTTAATTAAACACAAGAAAATGTCACAAATCTGTTATCACTGCATCACTAACAGTAATTCTTAGGTATCTTTGAATGTCCTGAAGGTGTTTACAGTACTATACTGCAAATATACCAAATAAACTGTATTCTCTTGTAGCAGGAGGCAACTGAAGGTAGTTAGAGTGACTGCTGGATTTCTGTTATTTTTTTTTTAACATGTCCTCCTACATAAATATGTTTTTAAAAAAACTTCTCATCCAAATGAACAGCGTTTTTCAAATATATCTCTGTCCACATGAAAACACAAAAAAAAAAATTGAAAAGCTCACAAGTACACCAGCCCAGTGATAGTAACTTATGTCATAAACTGCTTTCAACCACCTCAAGAATAACATTAAGAGCATGCGTGTTGAATGGTAGAGAAGGTGGACAAACACCATCAAGTTCTTAAACAAAAAATGTTAAAATGGCACGACAAAATTTTCACCCAAGTCTTATCCAGACTCTGAGTGCAGTGCGGTTTGTAACATCGGTTTGGTTGGTTCAGGAACAATAAAGTGTGCATCGTATTCGGGCGCCTCTTCACGAATTCACTGATTCACTTCACTGATTATCAAATAAGAAATTGCAGACCACAAACTAACAACCTGGACAGCAGCCATGATAAGCAGAGTCCTCCCACATTCATAACACATGCTGCAATGGGCATGTGCAGGTGTATGCTGTGATGTCAGTGTTTTGAAAAAAATAAATAAATAAATACAGTTTTGCCATCCACACAAAATAGTGAAAATATAGTTTTTGGTTGTGTTTTTTTTTTTTTTTTTTTTTTTACATTTCCCCACTTTTTGAGCTTCATTTTCCACGGCGAAAACACCTTTTTTTGGTGGCTGGGAGGCCAAAACACAGAGAAAAATATCTATATACGTTTTACATAAACCTCTTGCCCTATTTTCTACTGGACTCTTGGGTAATCTTCCAGGCTTAATGTGAGGAGACCACATGAGCATGCATACAACATTATTAAAACAACTTTATATGCAATATGTGGTAGACTTATGTTATAATGCATATTTGTCCGAGTTATCCCTATAAACCAGGCACAAGTTCCTTTTGCGGTTACATCCTTTGGGCATTATGTGCATTGACATGAAAGTTTGGCCTTAAGCATAAAAGGCATATAGCAATGTAATGCAAACATGTGGCTTTTCGTGCAGATTAGTATTAACACAAGTCTGTGTTTATATCCAATGTGTGTTTATGTTAATTCTCTAAAGTACTGCATAAAGCAAAACAGGCTCATAAAAAATATTTGTTTTCATCTGTTTATGGGGAACTTAAACCATATGGCTGATGCCAACCTTATAAAATTTCCCTTTTGGGCAGCTATCTTGAAACCCAAAGTTTTATAGCTTATTGTGGCTTTGGAGGAACAACATAACATCTTGTGGCTTGCAAAAGCATACAGAGCTTTGAACAAGCAATGACAATGGGCTGGCCTTGAAAGCTCTCACTAAGTGCTCTTGAATTCCTGGAGCTTTACAGTATTATGAACAGTCTGTGATGTCATACATCTTCTTCAAACTATGCAAAAAGCCACAACAAAAAACCAGCAAGGAAACACTGTTTACTACCATTGCATTAGTGGAATGATTACAAGATTGCAAGAAAAAAAAATCATCTGTAGCTAATTTGCTTGTTGTAATTGGATAGGTTTTCCAGTAAAGTGAGGTTTTGGCAGGCACACTAGGAGGCACTAGATTAATGACTTGATCTAAATTAAATTGGTAGTGTTGTTTACACATGATTCAGCCAAATGTGTTTTTCACAGCACAATATTTTCATCATCAGTTGAACTGTCAAAAAGATGAACATCCAAGGTTGTCCTTCAAGGATAACAAGCAAAGACTCTACACTCCATG
>CM074971.1:7797540-7810506 GCA_037577455.1 Pangasius macronema | reverse complement strand
TCGGGTTACAAGTCTGACTCTCAGACCATTAGGCCACGACTGCCCCCATTATTACACACTCTCAGAAATAAAGGTACCAAACTGTACTTTCCCTTACCACTGGGACACATTTTTGCACCTTTTAGACAACTGATGTAATGTACATTTAAAGCTTTGCTCTAAAAGCTAAGTAAAACATACATACTGAAGGTACAAATGATACACCCTTAATGATACCAACCCAGCAAAAAGGGAAATTAGAGTGCGGTACCTTTATTTCTGAGCGTGTAGAGCTGAATTGGCTGCTTTGCCGATGTCTTAATTTGACTGAAAAAAAATTCTAATTAAAGCCTTACCTTTCCCATTAATATAACGCTGATTACACTTAACTGTCCAAGAAAATAACTCATCTGGCTCTCCAAACTGTTAATCCCAAACATTAGCTCTAATGAACTGTATGTCAATGCCCGGCAGGACCAAACCAACCCATAAACCACAGGGGAAGATGATAGCTAAGGTTTCATTGCAAACACCTGTCACTTTTAGAGGTGCAGAGCCCCTAAAGTAACACAATGAATCTGTTAACGGCAATCTTCACTGGCCCCATCAGGCAGTTTTAATGCAAAAATTATTTAAACTATTTCCCTAAATCCATTTGTCTCTCATTAAGGCAACACAGAAAGAGCCATTCACACACACACACACACACACACACACACACACACACACACACACACACACACACACACACACACACACACACCACTTTGCTCATACAATGTAACCATATATAACCTACAGCATATTGATTTACATGGATTTACACATATTCTGTATTTTGCTGATGTAATCTTGTTCTGATGGAAAGCAGTGAAGAATGGTGTTGAACGTTGATGAAAACAGATAAACAATCTCATGTAATATCATTTCAACAGTTCACAAACAGAATGAACAAATAAAGAGGCTTTCCTAAGTTTCACACTAATCCTTAAACTAATTCTCTATTTGACCTTCACAACAAAGTTTATGTTACGTCTCAGAAACAAGCAAAACTAGTACCTCTCATTATGCTCTTACATCCAGCGGATGTCACAGAGATATAAAACATGAACATCAGCTGCAATCACATTCTAAATACTGACATGGTACATGCGATTGTAATTTTCTCAGTTCTGAGAAAGAAAACAAAAATTTCAGAATCACCTTGATGTGTCCACAAAATCAAAGCAAGAGTAAGACTTGGGAGTGTACAGCTGACTTACATCTGGAGACTATCAGGAAAAATGACTCATTAAAAATGCATTCGGTCAATCATGGTTTGCTCTTTTGGGGGTAAGTGCATACCTGTAGCCAAGCCGTGTTTAACCATGTTTGGAACTGACATCACCGCAGGTCTCCATGGCACCGACTGTTTTCAAGACACAATATCAAACTTACAATATCACTCATGTTCTTTGGCTGTTTTTCTCATACCAGTGTCATTAACTGGAACTTTGACCACTGTACCCTGTAGTTTGCACATCATAGTTGGGTCATTTTGCAACTAGAATTAAAGGCAATCTTTAGAACAACCTATGAGGATTTTGATAACCGTATGACTCACTGACATTGATGTACATTATGTTACTATGCGTGCATAGTGGACAAAGATGACATTAGGTGGCTTATCACATTTCTTTTTTAGATCATCAGCCTTCTTTCTGCAGCATTTGTTCATGTTCCCATGGCTTTGGAATAGAGCAGCTTTGAAAACAAGAAACCATCAGTGAACTCGGGGGAATGATGCCTCGCCATTGCATCAGCCACTGCGAACACATCCAGTCCCATTTCTGCTCACACCATTCAGTTTGATTGTCAGGGTAAGATGCCATGACCAGCAGGCTAAATCAATTGTATTCTTTAGTGGTCTATCACATGAATGGTCAAATGAGAGAAAACTATAGAATGTTCTGTTTTTACACTGCCCAGAACCCACTCTGTCCCAAATTTGTTTATGTCACAACAGCTCAATATACTAAGAGTGTTGGCAGAGTAATAAACAAGCAGCCTAGTCATGTTCAAACAATGGTTTCATGGATCTCAAAAATGCTAGCAATTTTCTGGAAGACTGGAAGCTAAATTGATCCTCTAAGCATAGCACGTACTCTGCAGCAAATTTTAAGGCAATGCATCAAATTGCAGCACTGTTAGTAATGAATATGTTTTGTGTGTTGTGCTAAGTGACAGGCTTAGCTGGAACCTTCTATGTCTATAGTATTGTAGGATGTTTGTGTATAAAATGTGCTTGGGTTTTTTCCCATTAATATTAGTTTATTTTCAATAAAGCAGCTGGCTCTGAAATTGCTGGCAAGATGAATGGTATATTTACCACCCTGTAAGATTCATTGTAAGTTTCAAAAAAAAAAATTGCTTAGCTGGCTTTATTGTTACTCATTTTCCACACATAGTCCAAAAGCAAGAACAGCATTCTCATGACTGCACATAACCTTCCACATGTTACCTTCCAAACATTTGAAAACATGTCAGTCTGGAGTACATTATGGAGAGAGTTGAAAATGCTGATACTGCTGACTCATTTGCTGACTGATTTCTCAAGGAGTCAGCCATATTCCTAATTCAGAACATATTATGGAGCTGAAATACATCACTGAAACTAACTAAGCGAGGTCCTCAAGATCATCTTGGAAGTAAAATATGCACCCCTGTTGGAGTAGAATTCAACAAGCTGAGATAGCCTGAGGAAACAAAGACATTGGGAATGTGTTTGCCTTTCAAAGAAAGTCTAGTACAATTTTTACACCTTATGAAAAAGGGGTTCCTCAAGAGTTCTTCAGATATGTAAGGCTTCATAGCTTCCTTATGCATTCTACTTGTAACCTGAGAGAAATTCTGTTGGAGGATTTTATATAGAGACAATAATTCCTGCAAAGGGGTCAAACTAAATATCTCTTCATGGTCCTAGATTTTAATGGAAGGTTACATATGTAATTGTGGTTCTACTTAATTAACTGAGTTAATGAATTAGTGGAGTATTCCTATTTGCTCATTTCTTACATAAAGTTTCCCTATGTCACGCCCGTCCTGTGGCCATCTTTGTCAAGCCAAGTGGCCAAAGTGGACTGATGTCTTGTCATAAAACTATGGTTACATACATATACTTCTAAGGTTTGAGGATCTACTGGATCTACTGAAGATCTACTGGAAGAATTACTTTCTTCCATTTTCATGCCAGGGTGGTTTTCTTCAGGATTAGCAGATGCCATATAGAAAACATGGTACTATGGTTTGTAACAGGTCGTCCTAGTATACTTTGTCAAACAAGAGTAGACGATCATACTGCTTTCTATTAAGAATACGAATCACACAAGTGCTGGTACTGCTCTTTACTGAGGATGAGAATTACTCAACACTTTAAAAGACTGATATTTTTGTCCTTGAGGACAAGAATCATTCTTAATTGCAGTATGCTGGAGTTGCTCCCAGAGCTCACATCCATAATTCCTGGTGTGCTGTCCACTGTGCCACAGTCACTGTGCTTTTCTTACTATATTACCTCCCCAACAAGTTTTTTGAACTGATAGTATTCTTATTCCATGACCTAGTGAACCAGTATCAGGATGTATTTATTAATAGAGACTTCAAAGCACTTCTGTAAGTTGCTCTGGATAAGGGCGTCTGCCAAATTCCATAAATGGAACTGAAAAAATAATGTTTTGTTTGTGATTGGTTCCAGCTTGTAATAGTACAAATTAATCTCTGGTTAAGAACAATCACAGTCAAAATATAACTCATAGTCATGTTTAAAGTCTCTTCTATTCAGATTTCATACCACTGCTATCATAATTAAAAGCACAAAACTGCTTCCACATTATCAGTTAACAGTTAACGTCTTCTGATAATGTCATGTTGACTTCAACAACCATGGTCCAGGGCTCAGAGAGGATCAACACATGACATCATCTAGAAAACCTATACTGTCGTGACAACACATAACAAGTCGACAGTAAATGAGCTGTATCCGAAATCTCAAACCTGAAAAACTTTTGCTATACGATGACTTCAGCTATGACAAACTTGGCTAGGAATCACTGAGATTATTGTGAAAAATAAGGGATTATATCATTGTGTCCTTACTATTAAAGCCAAAAGAAATAAACAAAGAAAATACACCACTGATGGTATCTGTTCTGCACATTTTGCAGTGGTTGACCTCATTGTATTCACATTTGAGGATGAAACCTGTTCCATGAAGGTTGAAATGAAACCTATTCCATGAAGGTTGATTTGAGTTTTGATTTGCAGAATTTCAGTAGAAACAGCATGTTTTTAAGTACAAAGTGACAGACAGTTTTGGACTTTTGGACACCTGGACTCATGCATACACAAAAATACACATCAGCTTAAAGGGCTGACAGATCTGAGCAGTGTTTTGGTACGTTGGTAAGTTTTAAGAAATAAAACAGGAAAAAAAGAAAAAGAAGGACACAGATTATTGTTTGTTTAACAAGCACACAGCAGATACTTTCACACTTTACTCATTCATGTGTGAAAATGAGCACTACTCCTTTTCCTTCATAGTACACTATTATTAAAGTGGCTGAACCATCACAAGCAAGCAGTCAAGTCACTGAAAAGGATTCAAACAATAGACAAACAATAATAAAACTATTACCTGCCTATAATAGTTGCAACCTAAATTCAAATCCGAAGCATGTCTAATCCCCCACATACCTACCTCGCCCAAACAATCATCAATACATAACACACACTGCAATAGCCTATCTAGACACACAAATTAGCATCTACAGAATAAATAATATCATAGAATACAAATGGTTAAAATAGACAACATATTTTTTTAAATAATAAGAAATGGGCTGAGTAAGAAATGTAAGCAGCATATTATAATATGGGCCCATTATGATAAGATTATACCGTAATCAGAAAAAAGTGGTTTCTGATTATAACTATGGATAGAAACTGCTGTGAGGAAAATATATTTGTTCCTGCCCTTTCAGTAAAGCAGAGAGGGCATGGGAATAAATATTAAGGTCAGAGAAAGACAGCAAAAGAAGGAAAGGGAGCTTGAATGAATGGACCTCAAGGGAAAGAAAGAAGCCCACTGGTGAAGAGAGATAATGGCTTTTTTAAGGGAAACCATCAAGGATGAATATAACATGAAATAAAATATTTAGTGAATGTTGGTTGCTGGAAAAAGAAGCTAAACATAAATAGATTAAGTGGCTCTAAATGCACTGTTGTCTCCAGCCTAACATACCCAGAGGTTTTATCATGAGACGGGTCAGCACTAGCAACGGTCAAAACACTGATGGTAACTAACGCCTACTCGTATCACTGTGATTTGAGACACTGTATCACTTTCAACCGCAAGCACACTTCAGTGAGATCACTACAGAGTTTTATTTCGCTTCACATACCTCTGGTAACAGCACTTACCTCACAGGTTAAGACTAGGTCACAAGAATGGTTGTTTATGGAGGGTTTTAGGGCCATGTGGGAGGAAGAGGGGAACAGAGACATCTTTATTCATCTAACAAGTACCCGAGGCCAATGAGAGGTTGTACATGTGACAGAAGAATGAAAGAGTCCAATGTGAATTAACAAGTTCAATTACATTCTTCTTGAAGAACCTGTTAGTTCCTCTAAGTTAATAAAACCCTCCCTGTTAAAAGTGTCTTAATAAACAGCCTCTTAATTATCCCTGTAATATACACATGCTTTGTGAATGATTTTTGGAAACAGAAAAAGCACACGTTCACACATCCAGGTATTCCTCCAAATGCTTAGAGCATTCAGTGCAACTGAACATGCACAGATATTCATATAGTTAAAAAAAAAAAAACGACAGCACACAATAAAGACAAATAAGAAAAAAAATCATGCTCAGCCACTAAACCCCAAATCTATGCACACTGTGCTTTAATAAAAATCAAGCTATATCACCATACATTATGTGCTAGACAGATTTTGTACTGCCATAGGAACAGCCATATAAAATGAGAGGCATCAAAATAAAATCTGAATACCTCTTTATACAAGAGTGTGAACAAAATATAAAAGTCAAAAGATCAGATAGTAAATTAAATAAACTACATACTAAAAAGCCTCCCTAATCCTTTAAGCGAAACTGTCTTTACACGGTGATATCTTATCAGTATATATGCTTTGCGAACTAGATAAAAACTGGATCTGGAACACTGTATGCACCCAGGATTACACGGATTACTGTCGATTGCAAGACACCCTTACCCACACATTCCCACATTCATTCAACCAAACAGCCATTTACAGTAGCCAGTCTATGTACCATTTTTTTTGGGAGGAGGAGGGGGAAACCAGAGAACCCAGAGAAAACCCACATGTACACAGGGATGACAAGCGAAACTCTGCACAGAGAGTAACCTGAGCCCATGATTAAACCAGGGACCCTGAGACTGTAAGGTAGCAGAAACCTCTTTGCCAGGGTTCTTTGGTTGATCCTTCTGCGGGAACCCTTAATCGTTCTATGTAGAATTCTGGAACAGATGGTTTCCAACCACTTTAGACAGCTTAAGCCATTAACTACACAAAGAGCCCTGTTTATAATGTTGGACATTATAAATCAACAGGAAGACAAGTAGTAGATACGCCTATAGGATTAAGCTATTAAGTTATTTATATATCTTTTGGAAGCAATGACAGAAAAGGCTGATGTCTATTCAAACATTCTGGTTCCTCTGTTGCCAACAACCAAACAGCCTATCAGAAAAATAAAAGTCCAAAAATGGGATCAAGTAAGAAGGAAGATAAAAGTGAACCTCAGTGGGTTTTTTTTTCTTCATGGAGAGAGCCAAGATATTCAAACCACCTTTTGATCTAACCAAGTAGTTGCACACTAACCTAATTCTACAAATTCAATCACTGTGGCTATTGCAATGTTCCTTGATCTGGAATCAAGTGTGTAACTGCTTGCTGGAACCAAACCCTGCACCAAAACAGACCCTCTAGATCAGGATACTACATAGTGATACCACTGCATTGTGTATGTGAATATCTGTGGAGGTTTTTTTGTAGACCTAAACTGAGGAATTCTTTGGTAGGATGGTTGTTGTATGGATGTTAATTCTGGTGGATGTTAGCAAGTTATCAAGACCCTCTTTTATGCAGTCTAATTAGGTCTCCTTCCTGATCTCCTTCCCTGGATTTGGGCTGATTTATGCATCTGTGAGCACATATTTGCAAGCAGCTCAAGGCGCCACACAGGGTGAAGCCTTCATACTTGCACGTAACATGAGTGTGTCTACTACAGTGTGGTGTCAGTTGAACCAAACCAGAATTTACAGCAATTATAAACAGTGAATAACAGCAAAACCTAAGCAGAGTTCTGTGCTTCACTGTAGAAATAATAAATAGAAGACAACATGGCTGTAACTTTGTTTTTGGAAAGTGTTGGGGAAAAAAGAAAATTTTCTTGAATCAATAATAAATCAAGTCAATTCTCACTGAAGGCACTTCTAAAGCTTTTTCACTGTTCTGCATTTAGCAGTATCAAGCAGCTCTCTTTACCTAGTGTCAAAACCCACAATTCTAGCAATCATGGAATAATGGATATTTAGATTTTTTTTTATTGAGTTGCTATAGTTCAGGTCACCTCCATTCTTAACTGGGAGTTTGTTAGGAGCAGAAATAGTGTAATGATATTTTAGAAGCAATCACTCTCTCCTTCTGTCACCTGAGGAAACAACAATCTGTACGACAAAGAAAATGTGGAATTAAATATGAGGACCTGACATAAGTTTAACCTGGAATAAATTTCAAAGTACTTATTCCTTAATTACTGATGCTTTCTGCATTTGTGCGTAGCAGTTATGGCTCTGGACTACTGATCAATTGTGAGTTCAAATCCCAGTACTGCCACCATCCATGAGACGGGCCCTTAATCTGCTCAGTGCCACATGTTTTAAAAAATCCTTTCTTGTATGTCACATGTCCTTCTTTTTCCACCAGAAGCAACTTGGGCCTTAAATAGAAAACTGGGAACAACTACGTCTTTTCCCATAGAAGCTTCCATCCAATCTGATTTTTCCATAATCAACGACATTCATTAATTTTCAATTAGAGTCCCCAGTTAAGTGCTCCCTTGACCCAATCCCTCTAGAGTTTGTTAGGGTGAGTTTATTTGAATCAGCTACATATAAATATATCTAGTACATCTACTTTGTACTGGGGGAAAGAAACAGTTTATATTGTCAGCTGTAATCCAGAGGAATTACTAATACATTTGATCAAAGCCATTAAACACAGTCAAAAATGACTGTGGTTTATTTTTCTTCTAAACTGAATACATTCTTATAATTTGGTATAGTTACATGTCTGTGCCGCATTGCCAGTTTTTCTAAATTAGTCCACAGCCTGAACGTCAGCAGGAGGTGTAATCACAAACAGCTCTAAAGCCTGCAGCCTTACTCATACAGTGGATGTAATTTCACATGGCATGGCCTGGCCAGATGAATCAGGGCTATAGCATGAAAAAAGAAAATGCCTGCCACAGTTACCCTAAGGAAGAGCTTAGTATTAAAGCCCCAGTGGCTTCATAAAAAAATAGCGGATGAAGGTTCAAAACCATTTACATGACTGGCCTTATTTGGCTGACAACATCAATTCCTGGATGCTGAGTTTATTAGCCAGTAAAACACACGTGTGCAAGGGAATCTGCATGTGCGTGAGGTTAAACATCAAGCAGTTCATGGTTTTAAAAAAAGTGGCTTAGGCCTTGTCTTTCTTTTAATCTCTTTGATCGTGTGCTCTTAATGTCAGCAAGTTCATGCCTGGCAGTCCCGTCAAAAATGTTCTCTTACATCAGTGTTCACTGTTGGGAACTGATCCAGAATCAGCTGTAAAGATGAAGTCGCCAGTGTTCTTTGTTGCTTTTAGGCAAGGGACAAGTGCCAAAATACAATCAGAGAAGAACTGCTGATTTTGTTTTGAAGACAATTTGAGAGCTGGTTAATCTCTCAGCATTTCGACTAAACATGTTTTTGTTGTTTTTTCGCCCAAAACTGTAAAAGATTGGTACGACGAGCCCTTTCTTTGCATTCTCTCCCACAAACTCACTCTGTTAGGTCTATAAATCCCTCTTCCTCATCAGAGACCACACAACTCAACACTCATTAGGGGTTCTGCCAAATAACTCCTCCTGACATAGCTCACTGATAGTCGCACACCAAACAGTTTGTCTTTCTAAACAGAACTATTGTAACATATTTTGCCATTGGCTCACTTTCTCTTTAGAACCCAGTAAAGTAGAACAGCCCTCGCCAGGAGCAGGAACATGGTGACTAAATATGTGTTTTGTGCTTTTTTTTACTCCATGTAATTAAGTCTATAACTATAAAAGTATACAAGATATACTTTCATCCTTAAGATATCTACCTTGAAAAACATCACTTTATAAATGTGTGCCATTCAAGACTTGAAGACATTTTTACAGCCCCACAGGAAATGTAGAGATTTATCAGAAAAGAGATGTTAGTGTGACCTTAGGCCATCCACATGACCTATTTTACAGTTACATATGTTCACATATTTATACAAGGACTACAGCAATATGATTTGAACAGAAATCTGAGAGAGAGAGAGACATAAATGAGATGATTTGTGTTTCCTGACTCTCGTGATACTGAAACATTCTGCTTAGTGGCAATAGACAGTATAACTAAAGTGAATCAAGCTTAGTATTTTTGATCAATAATAGGTGTGGTTGAGAAAGGGAAAGAAATCTTATATTAAAATCAGAAGACATTTGAGTGCAGGTAAAGGTTTAATGAAAGATACAGAAGGTTCTCCAAATATATCAAGTTTGTTTTGATTTCTTGTTGTCTTTAAGAAATAAAGAACAATTCCCAGTGGCTAAAATGACTGACTACTTGATGCATTTATCAGAATGAGCTATCTGCTGCTTTAGTAACCTGCCATGTCTTGCAATTAGTTACTGCAGCACCTCTATCTTATACATAAAAGGCTCGGATTTTCCCTACATACAACCTTATCACACATTCTCTTCCATCTCTTTCCCTTTTTTGCTTCATCCCAAACTCCCCCCAAATCCTAAAGTAATGAAGGTTTTATGAGTGAAAGCTCACCGTCAGAGTTTCTCCAAACACCTGGGCAATAAATCAAGAAGAATCAGGGCTTTTACGTAAGTTGGAGTCTACGAGCAGAGGGAGGGAGATCAGATGAAAACAGAAAGGAGAAAGGTTGAAGGAGGGATGAAAATGTGTCCTCAGCAGGCAAACAGAAGAAAGAGAGAGGGGAAAATACTAACAGAGGTTAAACTAATGTAGTGGAGCAGAGTGGAAGTGGCACTGCTTTATGTGAAGAAATCTCTGAACACTGAGTGACTAAAAAATGTTAAGCATTCTGGCAAAAGAAGTGGGTTGAGATACACTATATGGCCACTATCTGATCATCAGACCCATATGTGCTTGTTGAACATCCCATACCAAAGCCATTAATATGGAGTTAGCCCCCTATGCTGCTATATCAGCCTCCACTCTTCTGGGAAGGCTTTCCACTAGATTTTAGAGAGTGGCTGAGGGGATTCAGCCACAAGACCATTAGTAATGTCAGGTGATGTGGACCAAGGAGGCCTGGGCTGCCGTCAGCTTTCCAATTCATCCCAAAGGTATTCAGTGGGGTTGAGGTCAGGGCTCTGTGCAGGCCACTTCAGTTCTTCAACCCCAACCTTGGCAAATTATATCTTTATGGACCTTGCATTGTGCACAGGGGCATTGTCGTGCTGGAACAGGTTTGGGTTTGGGCCTCTTAGTTATCTTAGTTAAAGCTACAGCAAACAAAGGTGTTTTAGACAATTTTATGCTTTCAACTTTGTGGCAAGAACTACACACGAGTGTGATGGTGAGGTGTCCACATACCTTTGGCCATATGGTGTAATTACATACAAACTGAGGAATGAATAAAAGTCTTTGAGCTACCCAGGCTTTCAAAACCTCCTCTGGGATAAATGTGTTTGAAAGTCTTCCGGAAAAAAAGCTGCTTGGGTTGATGACTTTATTAATATACTAATTTAAATAATACAATGCCACTTTTTAAAGCCAAAAGACACTTTTTTGACAAATAATCCTAAAAATAATATAAGGAACTCCAGACAAATATAGGACACAACAAAAAAACAGCACAAAAAAACTGATAGGTAACAAGGTAAGGGAAGCTGAGTGAATAGGGAGAAAGACAACCTGAGAGTGATTCTTGTACTGAGGCCTGAACCTTCATGATCTACTGCATTTATGCTCTCAAGCTTTCCTCCTAGCATAGACAATTATGGCAAGCATTTTATACTCCCTAAGAAATCAGTGAATAAAAAAAACTGGCTGAATATCCGTCCAAGCCTTGGATACTGGATCTGTATAGCAAGGCAGAGAGCCGCATTCTATCAGCATCTGAGGTTAGATAAGTAAGCAGTGCTGTCATGAAATTCCTGCTTCAATGTGACAAATATCAACTGAGACAATGAAACGAGAGGGCTTATGGAAACATCAACTTCTGAGGGGAATTATGTATGCAACCCACTTAAAGAAAGTATCAAGGGAAAGGGACACAGAGTAAAAGAATGTGAGAGAAAGAAAGAAAAAAAAGCAAGCAAGCTCCAAGGTCCTGAGCTAGGGTTACTGTCTGTGTGGACTTTTGCATTATCAGTGTGGGTTTCCTTCAGGTTCACCAGTTTCCTCCCACATCCCAAAAACATGCCTGACAACCAGTGTTTCACCTTCTCCCTGACCAGGACAAAGCAGTTACTGAAGATGAATGAGTGAAAGAATGAATGTATGAACTTTGCTTTCGTGTCAATCCCTCCTTTCTTATCACAGATTGATCTCTCTCTTTCTGTCTTGCATGATACTTCCTGCTGTTGTCAGTGTCTGCCAAGTGTAACCATTGAGTTGATCATAGCTAATATGAATGAAGCCCGAACAACACACTGCCAGTCACCCACCTACTATAAATAAATTTCACACTGTGAGGATATAAAAACTCCAGTAAAAGCAACCTGAAGCCCTCTTTCCCCTTTCAATAACCCCAGATGAGCTGATAGTAAGGCCTCCATGCAGAGAGAAGAAATTTTAAAGGTTCATCACAGGGACTGTCAAAACTATTTTAACCACTGTTGTTTTGCCTCGACTAAGTTATTTGCATTGCTGCAGAATCACGACCACATCCTCGTGATTTCTCACAGTCTGAAAAAGAAAAGAGCACAACTGTTATATTGTGCTGTTGTGACCAAAGTTAGCCAACGATAAAGTTCTGGCAATGTCAGAAATTTTTTGATTAAAATCTTGGTGTAACCTGTGTTATGATGCTCATCTAAAAGTCCTCAAAAGAAGGATGGCATAGTGTTAATGAGAAACTCATGGGATGGCTATAAATGTTGCAGTGGCAATGGCAAAACATAACCGAAACATGCTACTCATGTTAACAGAATATTTCTGTTTATCCAAGCCCATTTTCTGTGCGAACTCTGATCACGCTGACTGATAACTTAAACAGAACATATTGATTTTCTTTCATCACAGGTGTATCTTTAGAGGATCTTGGTCATATAATTTGACATGGAGAACACATTATCACACAGATAGTTTGATAATCTCTCCGGGGGGATTATTACATTACAGTGATGGGAAAAAAACAAAAATAAATATAGATCCTTGTTTCTACATTGAGTGTAAAATGTAATGCTGTGTACACCATATATAGTGCACTACATGTATCTACACTGCTTGATATATTTTACACTACTAATGACTGAGATGAACATCTTGTTTAAAACTGAAGTGCTGATACAGATGTGTGTGTGTGAATGAAAGGGAGGGAAGTGGAACAGTAAGATTACAAGGCAGAGAGGTGAAGAAGGTACAGGAGTTTAAGTACTTGGGGTCAACAGTCCAGAGTAATGGTGAGTGTGGGAAAGAGGTG
>CM074971.1:7744365-7780456 GCA_037577455.1 Pangasius macronema | reverse complement strand
AGAAGAAGAAGATCACATTACAAAGGCCTACATTGGTTTTAGCACCCTTCATCAAGATAGATAGTCCAGGAGTTAACTGTTGTCAAATGTGAGCAATTCAAAACAAACAAAAAAGAAGTAAATCATATCTGAGCAGGCAGAAACCAGAGAAAGAGTCCATTAAGTCTGTGCCTTTCTGTACCTGCTCCCCATCACACACTTTAGACAGTCATGAGGAAGCAGGCAGGCCGACCAATGCCCTGATCTCATAATTACTGTGGTTTTCCTCTGCACCACAATCACTTTAATCTTGCTACACTTGACCTAACCCAACACCACAACCTAAACTATTCATCCATCCACTGGGAAAGATTCTGTCTTTCACTCTCTCTCTCTCTCTGCTCTCCTTTCTGCCAATTTCAGACAGCTTTGACATACAGCTCTAAAAGCTCTAAAGCAGATCTAGGAAAATGGAAAGTCCATGCCTTAAATTATTAATGGCAATGATGTGCTATTATTCTCCCAGAACAAATAATTGTACATCTAGCATAATGCAACGTGTATCTCAACAAAGACTTTAATATTGCAACTTGTATCTCATCAAAGGTTTTAGGTGGCCTGGATGACAATACATCTTAAAGAGGAGGTACTTCATGAACATGGCACTTTATCTGTCTCCAAATACACAAATTAGACTTAATTCCTTTGGTCCTCTTGTAAAACTGTTTTTGCTCACTAGAACATGTGGCAGACAGTGTAGTATTCAAATAGCATTAGGAAACTTTATATATGATACAAAGTAAATCTAAAACAAGACAGTCAGTTTTGCAAGATTATATTGCTGTATCATCAATCAAGTCATACCAAGGAGCAGCTTGGTTTTTCTAAAAGTATTCAGTTTACTCTAGAGACAGCAGATACCATGAGCTTCCTCCAGCCATGGAGACAACAGACTAAAGAGACTTGCCAGCTGAGGAGAACTGCACAGTATCACACTGACACTCATGAGAAAAAGTGTAGATGTGGAACTGCATTACACACAGCTGTTTAAAAAAAACTCCTCCTTACCTTTCAAGGAATTACATAACATCATAAAATTTTTCTGCCACTTCTCTCTCTCTCTCTCTCCAGCACATGTCTTCTCTCCTGGTTGTAGGAATGTATTGGAATATGAAATATAGTTAGTAGTCTAGCCCTATAGTCGCAGCATACGCTTTGGTTATTCAATCTATATTTGGGTTTCAGACTAATCCAAAGCAATAGTAGATATTAAAAGCTATTAACCAGAGGTAGATAGATAGGATAGGTGAAAAGACTCATTAGTGTAACACTGACCTCAGAATTCAGATATGAGTTTATTTAATGTTCATTAAATATCCTCATAGTGTAAACCACAGTCCAATTATAATTCCCTCCACCATTTCTCTTCTCAGATGTCTCATTTTCCCCTCTGGGCTCCCCACTTGTTCTCTCCCACTGTAAAAGATATTCTTCACAATTATGCTGGATAGCTGAATGGAACATTCTGAACATATTGTAGTGCCTTAGTCCAAGCCCACACTCAGATAATTATATTTTTTTTTAAAAAGAAAGTTGTTTTGACCCACTAACCATGCCACGCTGGCAGACATATCTGACGTAAATACATGTTAAGATGAACAGATTGCAACTGAGGCTAAATATAAATATGGCTGCCACAACTGCTGGTGCTTCAAGCAACTACAGCTTGAAATACATGAACTGTGCCCATACGCATGCTGGTGGATTAAAGTGGTTTGGTGGGAATGAAGCCACAGCAAATGGCTTGATTCCTCTTTGGATAAGCAGGTGCTCCATCCAGCATCCAATTTTCTAACCTAATTACTTAGAAAATAGGGGCAGTTAGTGGCTTTACCAATTATATTTCCTGACATTTTGCATGCAGTAAGTAGTGCCAGCCTGTTAAAAAGAGGCTTTGGATGGAAGCCATGTTGGATTTGGTACTGTTGAACTCAGTTCCTGTGGCATTATTGTGAGTACCAACAGAGTGGAAATCATCCACCCCATAATCTCATCTGCCCACGGCTGGGTTTAAACAGCTGGTCATTTTTGGCTCTCTCAAAGTCTGAATTTTGTTTCAAACAATAACTGCATGGATTTGCTGTAAAATAATCAGCTTATGATTCATGGTGAGTGATGATGTATTGGCAAAAGACATATATCCACAGGCACAAAAGATCAGACTTTCAGAACTGTTAAAATATGTTCGGAAGGCAAGAGAAACCAAAGAGCAAACCCAAACCAGCCCAAAAGAGCAGAGAGGAAATAAGTTGGTCATAGAGCCTATTTTGAATGTTTCTGATTTCTAATCAAGCTGCTGCACCTGCACTGTAAAGCCGGGTTAACACTGTATGCATTTCCTGTCACAGACAAAAATCATAATGGTAAAAAAGAATTCTTTGTTCATTAAGTGAGTTGAGTTGCACGCTGCAGTGTTAGAATGCTTAATTGTTAACATGCTTATGTTATGTGATGTACCAAGTGATTTAGTGCCATTAAGACCCGACAAGCCCGATGACAAAGTTCTGGCAGTGTCAGAGATTTCTGACTAAAATCACAGTGTGACAGCTGCTATGATGATCATCTAAAAGCCACCAATAGGAGCATGGCATAGGATTACAGCTACAAGATACAGTATTTGCGATGCCGAAATATAAAAGACGTGCTAATTTACAGAAAAACATATCCTTATTACCTCAAACCCCATTTTCCTGCACAAGGCCGGCTTGCACTGTTTGATGACATAAGCATCAGTTAATCACAGGTCTGTTGTTAGAGGATCTTCATCATATAATCTGACATGGAGGATAGATTATTACAGAGCCTGTTATAGAATTAAACCAAGGTTTTACTGGGATCCTCTTGTACATTGTGACAAGTAATGATCATAAAAGACCACTGTAATCACACTGCATAAAACCAACTATTTACACTGTACACTGTCCTGTGCACTTATTTTCTTGTTACTCTCATTTTTCACTTTTACTGAACCAGTGTACTGCTGTAGGTTCTTCTTGTCTTGCACTATGTTACTCTTTGCAATAAAGTTTGTCTTCTCCGAGAAACTGAGAGAGAGGTGGGATTATGGGGGTCCAGAGCCCCACTCTCGCTACAGCTCTATTCCCATGGTGACATTAATGTGGGAGAGGCCCTAATGAACACCACCTGCCTATGGCCCCCTCCCTTCCTCCCTCTCACTCTCACACAAACACACACCTTTTATTCTCTTTTCAGTCCACAGTTTCTCTTTTTTGGCTTCATGAAATAAGGCATGGACAGCTGTTCAGAGTGTTTAGATGTGACATTTACACTCTCACACATGGTTCAGTGATAAGGATGGATGAGATCCCTTATTCCCTCTTTTCCTTTCCAGATGATTACAGGAGTCTCTACTGAGACACTTCAGCAAACAATCACATGTGATGACATCGCCATTTCTCAGAGGCCAGTCACAGTAAATTAACACTGAGTACAGCAGCCATTACACAATATCATTATCCAGCCTCTATACTTACACTTATTCGTACACACACACACACACACACACACACACACACACATATCCTCGTAAGGACCTTCCATTGATATATTTATTAACAGATAACGCAATACCTAAACCTAAATCGAACCTTTTATTTACTTATTTATTTATTTATTTATTTACATAAAAGCTGCTGTTTTTGTCAGATGTTATATTCCTATCTTTGTGGGGACATGACCACGCACACACACACACACACACACACACACACACACACACACACATTTATTTAATCTAGTGTATCCTTATGATTTATATGCCTGATGTACTTAAACGGGCCCAGTTAGTGGCTTACCCATTATGCCTGACATTTTGCATTCATGAGCCAGTGCAGTAGAGTAAAAGCCCTGTAGCCTTTGGTACTGATGATGTTTCTGTGGCATTATTTTGGGTAATGACAGAGCAGATGTGACCCATCTCCTCAAAATCTACATAACCCACTTGGGCTACAACTGCAACAAATTATCCTTGCACTTTAATTTCCTGCATTATACTGATCCCTTTGTTTGTATAGCACTGTTAATTCTATTACAATCCTAAAACCATCCTTTCCAGCTGAAAAAAGGACAATGACCAGCATTTCCTAAAGTCTGACATATGGTCTACTTTGGGGGACATTAGACAACATTACATTACATTAGATGACTTTACTGTAGCAGGCAGTCTGCCCGGATAATGGATGCCTTTTTTCCATTCTGAATGAGCTCATTTGAAGAAAGCCTTACCGTAGCTCAACTTACTCTGTTTTTTGCTGTCAGCCGGGCCTCCAACAGCCAAGACCAACACCCTTCCTCTATGATTTCATCTAGCATCAGGCTGATTGACAGCTGTGTGTAAAGCTCTGACATTTATTTTTTTGTGGCTATGGAAGTATCTGATACCTCAGTCAACAGTTTTACACAAGTTCAAGTTCACTCAACACTACCAATATGAGCTTTCATGTATTCACAACCTGATCCCTGAACAATCTTAGTTTAGTTTTGTAAAAACAACCTAAACTGTGTGGTACAAGACGTGGCACAAGTGGCTTTTTTACACCAGTGTGGGACAAGGTTCCCTGTAACCATAATAAGAAAAACCACAAAACCACTCACAGCTGCTCAAATGTGCCATGGAAGAAAGTGGAGCTGAGGAGTGAATGAGTGACTAAACGAGTATCCCGCTGACTTATGCTGAGCTTAATGCGATACATGTAATATTTACAAAGTAATAACGTCATGAATCAAACAGATGCTGAAAGCGAATTGGCCCAATGGCAAGGTTACACCATAAGTACCGCGTCTGTTCAGACACAAAGTGCGAGATTTGCATTCAGCACTTCCAGGACTGAAGACCATATGATTGGCTGTGGGATTGGACAGGTTCCAACTCTGGTTCATGTCAGTGAAATAATACAGAAATTTTACTGTGTATCCAATTTCATGTACCTTATTGTTCCAAGGAACAATAATGATAGAGCGTAACCAAAGAGAGTCAGATGGTGTGTGGGTAAGGTATGTCTGCCTATCATTAATAAATCTGACAGGTCTGTTGCCACTTTGGTGTTTTTAGAAAAGACTTTCCATATTGCTTTGCATGAGGTATCTCTGGTGTATTTCTTGTTATTATCTTGTGAGGGAAACTTGATGACAAGGCAACAGTGCTTGTAAATTTAATGTAAACTCTCCTTCTTCAAACATGAATCAAAGCCTGTGCTTTGTCATTATAGTTTCCTCCTTGTGGCTTGCAATTTCCAGTGCATCTACAGATGTAAAAGGTTGATGGATACACACTGCCTTGACTTTGTGTTTAAGCACATAGCAAAAATTACACATCTATAGACAACTACATGGCCTAGACATCTGCTATATTAGCAAGACAGAGCAAGAACATGTGCTTTACTTCGTTCCAAATTCTACTATAAATAGCTCAAACTGTTCCAAAAACATGCCTCAGTGCCCCTGTCACAGTCACTGGGTCTCCTTGACACCCTTTTACGCAAGCCATTCTTCCCATTTTCCATGTTTTCATTTGCTAATGATCATAGATGTGTTAACCAGAGATATTTCAACCATCTTCTCCAAGAACTACGACTGCATGGCAACAGTGTGTGATTTGGACAGTTTTATTGGTTATAGTCATGTTAAACTAGTGCAACAAAGCTGACTTTGCAGAAATTCTCCTTGTGCCACAGCTTGTGTTTAGCTTTTTTCTCCCACTCACACCTACTTTCTTCCCTACAGCAAAACAAAATTGCCACATTGAATTCTCCACAATTTCAATTTTTCTGTAAACAACATTTTCTTTACCATGATATTACTGATTGTGCTTTGCTAGCTCATTCTCTTCTGCACTCCTTCCCTTCCCATCTATCTTGACATTGCCATTATATAAGAAACAAATGCTTGTCTCCAGGTGGCCGACATGCTTCCAGAATTTGAGGGCTTAATCTTCTCTTCTAAATTCTTCAGATAGAAAAGTCATGACAATACTCAAACAATTGTATGAGACTATTCAATGCGATTTCTATTTGACTGCCAGTGAAGCACCTATGGTTTCATTCCATACTGCTTCTTTTGCATTCTTTTACAGTCTTCCTTCTCTTCTATTCTTATTTCGGGAAAATAAATAAACATATGTTCCCAGACTAATTTAACATTTTTGTCCTCATTACTAACCACTGGTAGTTTTAACCAGGAGCTAAAATCCTAACCAAAAGTTGGACCCAATCCTAACCAAACAAATAATCATGTACTTCATGTATCCACAGCAAAAGTCTTTCATCAGTATAAATACTAGAAGATCAGGGGCTCCTTTTACTAATTTTACGATGTGCAACCAGAGATCTGTGAGACCTGCTTTTCTTAGAGACTTTCACAAAGAGATCTGGCAATGAACATATACTATATGGCCAAAGGTTTGTGGACACCTGACCATCACGCCAGCTGTGTATGTGGGCCTTCCCCCAAACTGTTTGCCAAAAAGTTGGAAGCACAGAATTGTCTAGAATGTCTTTGTATGCTGTAGCATTCTGATTTCCCTTCATTGGAGTTAATAGGCCTATCCCAAACCTGCTCCAGAATTACAGTGCTCCTGTGCACAAAGCAAGGTCCATAAAGACAAGGTTTGCCAATGTTGGTGTGGAAGAACTTGAGTGACCATCACAGAGCCTTGACCTCAACCCCCACTGAGCACCTTTGCACACCAGGCCTTCTTGTTCATCATCAGTGCCCAATCTCACTAATAGTGGGAATTGTGTGTGAGGACGATGGCCAGTGGGAGTTGCCATGTGAGTTCCCTGACCACTTCCTCTCCATTTCCCTTATACTTTGCATTGTGTCAGTGAGGAATCAATTCAGACTTCGACTAAGGATTCGGTGGCACCTCCTGGGTCCTCCAATGGATGTCCCTATGACCTTTGATCCTGTAGTGGACATTGCCTTCCACTTTCCTTAAATGGATACAGCATCCAGTCATCGTTAATTCACTGTACTGATACACTAATTTATCCTACCTATGATTGTTTCCACATGATGCTTGTCCCCCCTCCTTAGTTTGTGAAGTCTTATATTGTGTCTGCAGTAGTGTACTGTGGTTTCTTAGCCTGTATTCCCTATTTCCTAGTCTTTTGCTTATAGTCTTATCAGACTTCTGCCTTTTTCTCTGTATTTTGAACATGAATTTGCTTGTACTCATCTTTTCTTCCTGTGTTTTACTAATGCTTTGGCCATGACTCTCAAATATCCTTAAATAAACACATCAAACATAAAGTATTGTTTCCTGCACCTCACTCCTGCTGGTTACAGATGACTTCAGCTATCTAACCACCCATTGTTTTCTCATTGGGTCACCTTTATTAAATGTTTAAGAGCATAATCTAACACAGCTGTATCCTGTGAGTTTAAAACAGCCCATCCAACTTAACACACATAAAGAGAGCTAGTGTCTCATGATGCAATAATAAACTGGAGACAGCTAAGGTATAAATACGTATGAGCCATCTGGGCCAAAAAGATAGACTCCACATTGGGACCAGTGAAGCCAGCCAAATTTAACACAACAACCCCAACTCCTCTTTTTAGTCTGTTAAACAAGTTAAACAAACTGGCTGAGAAGAGTCATTATTCCTCTAGGAATGGTATATCCAAAAAAACTTTATTTCATTCATTACAGAACACTTGAGACTGTTCAAAGTTCATTGTCTCACAAGACATTTTGAATTATCTGTTGAGCAGTGCAGTCACCCTGTGTATTCCAGAAAAACTTTTTTTTTTTTGTCACTGTTTCTTCTAGTCTTCTAGTCAAGACAGAGAATGGACACTGTGGTACACTTATGGTGGTATATTTACCTTCTTGACATTGTATTACTTCTTCATGCTGTATCAGGTTTACAAATTTTGAAGATATAAACATTCTAGTTTATTTCTTCTATGTTGGCTTGTAGTTCACAACATAATGCCACAAAGCAGAGACCAATTAAAATAGTAACTGTACTTAATAACATGTGTTAATATGCAAGAATGCAGGTTAAAAAATCTGTAAAATATAAAGTATTTTAACTGATGAGCTTTCAAGACCTGGCTGTCAGACTATCTGACCCTAGCACTCTTATGACCTCAGTTACAACTGAGAGAGCTGATCAGTAGTGGCTCGTGACCATAGATTTTGGTGAGATAGGATGACATTAATAATATAGCCTCAAATAAAATCAAGTCAAGAGATAATCACATTAGACTTCCTATAGGCTACTATCAAGAGAATTATTAGAGTAATGCAGGAATAGGCATTTGTGGAATGCAATGGAAACAAGGTCACTGTGGTGCACACACATTTTTGACGTACATATATTATCCCATCCATAATCCCTCTTTCCCTCTCCCAAATGTTCAGTATATCTTTCAATAGAAATGGTTTTGTACATCATAGACACACTGTCTGCACTTGCACTTTCCCTTTTTTGTGGAAATGTATTAGATTAAACTCCAATTATTTGCTTTATTTGCTTAACTAGCTCAATTTAGCAACCCTGTCATTAACTTTCCTGTCCGTATGTTCATAGAGAGAGCAAGGGGCAGCATGATTCTTTCTCCAATGGGCCTCTATTAGCACTTGTTACTGGTCCCATTTTTGACTAATAAGCAAATAAATAACTCTGTGGTGCTAACTGGGGAGTGAGCATGCTGCCCCATCATTGTGCAACACCTAGATGAGCAAATCAATGAAACAGTGGCTTATATCTGTCAATTATTTTTAAAAGGCATTGGTCACTCAAAAGTAAATAAAGAAGTAGTATTTCAACAGACTTTAAAATGTATGGAGGACATTTTTAATAATCATTTATAATGAGGACTTTATGAAGATTAATATTTGTTTGCATATGGAGGTGGGGAGCCAAGCATCTACAAACGCCATAGAATAACCCTCTGTTACATATCCAACACTTGCCATTTAAGGAGCAAGACTGCAGCAAGCTAGAGCACACATGAAGACACATACACAAGTGGAAAAACACATTCTTTCAAGATAAAAATCTAGATCTAAACAACCGCATACAGTATGTCCATATACAAACAAGCACATACATTCTTATTAAGCTAAACCTCATTAACAGCATTAAACTAAAGCACCAGAGAAGCAGGAAAACCTCAAGCAAACACATACATAGTTCAAAATTGACCTGGAATTCACTAAAGTCGAATAACTCCCACTCAAACTCAACCAGTGATACATACAAACCCAGTGATGCTTAACTGTCAAGTAATACAACCTCTGAGTATCTGATCCAAAGCTCACTAGAGGCTCTCAGTGAAAGCACAGCTGCAGGTCTCACAGACACACACACACGCGCGCAAGCACACATACATGCATTCACAAGTACACACACACATGCATTCACAAGCACACACACACACACATATACACAGGCACAAAAATGTATAACTGCTTCAGTGTAATCTGGCTGCTCATTCTTTCCCAAGAGAGCACATAAATGTTAGACTGCAGCTGTGCTGAACACACACACACACACACACACACACACACACACACACACACACATGCAGATCATATGAGTAACACAAAGACAATGCGAACTTGCAGCTGGGCAGTAAGCGGGTGGATGTTTCCACATCTATCTAAAGGGGAATTCCAACACGTGTGCGCAGAATTGCATACAGTCCAGATTTGCTCATGAATACTCATATCCGATGGTCATCACGCACAGAGAACTAAGCTAAATCATTCCCAACTCAGAGAGGCCCAAACACAGATGCAGTCCTGACACACAGCTTTAGCTACAATCATCCTAACTCGTACATCAAGATCAATATAACGACCATACTGTCTTAAATCCTACAAACTTATGCTAAAGACAGGAGCAAAAACACAAATTGAGGTTGGAAATCAATTAAACATGCACAGACACTCTAGTAAGGGAAACTCACTGATCAAAGTAAATCAAATGATGGGCTGATGAAACATATTCAGCTTCAGTTGCATCTGGTTTGTTATTAAAATCTTGTGTTTCTTTCTAACTGTAGATGTGCACGTGTGTGTCCTAATCCTACTTGCTTACATACTGAAAGCAGCATGTTTTGCAGGATGTCTGGTCCAAATGCCTTTACTCAATTAAGTCTCTCTCTCTCTCTCTTTACTCAATCACTGGTGTTTGGACTGAGAGAGCATTTGATGGATGTGTCTTGTGTAATCTCCTAGCTGACTGCAAGCACTGATATGTACTACATCTGGACAGGCTCCAGTTTAAGTCGAGAGCATGTCCATGGAGCCAGATTCTCGGAAAGGCAAAAAAAAGTGGGCTGTGTTGTCCCGCATTTTGCTCTATGAGTGGTCAGGTCTGACCCTTATTATAAAGGAATGCGTCTGGCTGAAGAATGTGTGTTTCGGGGCAAAAGAATTAGTCTCATTTGAACATACAGTTTGTTCATTTGCTCTAAAATACTAACAGCACAGCACTCAGATGTGTAAAGGCAATTTACATAAACACTCAATCACTTTAGGCAGAAAGAAGCAGAACTATGCCTGTTTGAGATTAGTCATGAGTTAATTGTGCTAAGTGTTCCCGTCAGACAAGAGCATGTATCTGCTGGAACATCCTGTTGTAAAAGCATTTATTTATTGGCCCTGCCCCACCTGCTCTTCCTCAGGGTTATAAGTGGTTCAAAGGTTAAAAATGAAAGGTCATAGGCTGTCTATGGCTACGTGTGGAATGACATGACAGAGTGAGAGTGCAGAAAGCGTGACATTAGAGTCTTACTCTCTCTCTCTCTCTCTCTCTCTCTCTCTCACACACACACACACACACACAAGAACATGGGATGAAACAAGAAAGATTTTTGAGTCTGAGAAGTTGAACAAGCCTTGGGGGATGGTATGCAAGGAATCAGTGCCATGCTGAAACCATCTTCTTCCTTCTCACGACAAAAAGCAGTTTCTTCAAACGTACAGTGCAAAAACAAATAGGTTCATGTCACATGGTGTCTGTCAGAACCCTTTTCCCCTTATTATTATTATTATTATTATTATTATGAAGGCACATCCAACAATCCTTAGACACAGGCTATAGTAAACATAACTCAGAGAGGCCCAAATACAGACACAAACCAAACCCGACCCATATGTGAGTATCTTATGTAAGTAATAAAATGCAATGGGGCATGGTGTTATATAAGGAAAAAACAACAGGATGGTGGGATGCACTCTTAAGTTAAGTATTTTGCTATAAAAACATGTCACAAACTGTTTTGTTGTTGTTATACAACAGCATTTTGCCAACAAATACCATTTTCTACTTCTATTACTTTTATCCATTTATAGTTACTCCAGTCTTGAAGACTTTCCCATTGGTGGAAAACCTGTGACACTACATCAGAGCTGTGCTGTTGTAGAAAATTTATAAACGCATTCTGACCAAACCGAGCTAACAGTTTAACAGCTCTGTGGTATAAAACTTATTATCATGAGTGCATATTCTATATTGTAACTCGTTCAATCGTGATAATGAAGTAGGAGCTATCTGGAGGTGCTATTTCAAATTGGTTGAATTAGAAAATGTGATCATAAGAACTTCCCCAAACATATTCACCTAAAGCTGAGATCAGTCCCCTCTGAACCCATTCCTAAGACTGTGGCCATAACACCAGCTCAAGCTTGTCAAGATAAGGTCCTTAAAATCACATTCAAACATCACATGCTACCCTGAACATTTGTGAGATATCCTTTTTTAATAGCTGTACAGACATGATGGAACATATGGAATGTTTTATCACATAGGGCGGTAATTGCTGCCTTATAAAAACTGCATTCTGGGTGGTGAATTTTTTATGAAACGAAAACAGCGGTGCAGGAGAACTGTAATTCTTACTAAAACAGACTTGGTCATCACTTCACACCCTCATGAAATCTCACCTCTAGCCTTTTTTCTGTAGTCCACATCTTAACTGACTTCAACTGCATGGTCATAGCCCTTGTTCTGGATCTGTTTAGCCCTCTCCTGTTGATTTTCAGCTTTCAGAAAGCAGGGCAACGTAGTTCTGAATCCTGCAACACATATGATAGCATACTTTATAACTCCAAATGATAAAATGAGTAAAGTGAGTCCTCATTAAAAACAAAAGTGGGATCCTTTTTCTCTCCAGTAAAATTTACATGTAAGGCGAAAGTTGCATGCTACAGGACTGAAAGAAAAGGAGCTGTGGCCCCTGAGTCACTATCTGAAATGCTCTTGAGTTCATCCCTCTAACAGAATCTTGGCACCAGCCAGAGATGGAAATGAAACATTACATTTTGATTAAAGATAAGGAGGGAGTGGATAACAGCAAACATATGCGTTCTCTGAAAATTGACCATGTTATAGAGAGATATAGTTTAAATCTTATTTGTATGTTTATATATAGGCAACACCAAGTCTTTGTAGAGTGCCAGACTTCCCTTCTCTATTTTATTTTGCTGTCCTTGTAATCACAATCACAGTTTAAAGAGATTAAAAAAAAAAAAATTGGTAACTCAGATCCTTTCTCACATTAGTGCCAAGTTGGCTGGTGTTTATATTAAATGTATTTCACATGGCATACAGAGGGCATAAGGAATAAAGATACACTTCTGTAGTGAAGCCTTGTTTCCAGTTACACCACTGTCCAAGGTCATTGAACAAAGACAAGGCTTTTGGTGAGGACAGAAAGCTGATAGTTTAGGATTTGGTTTGAGTTTGGGTTCCAATGAAGCTCCCAAGGAAATGGGAAATTTCCTCTCAGACAACTGCCATCTATCACTGCAGCACGAATCATCACATCATTGGCATGAATATAGGGCTATACAACAGTGAGAATTTACTGTCATTTTTCCCACTGTTTAATCATGATATCAGCAAAAAAGAACAGCACTTAGGATCATTTCATTAATAAAAGTTTCTTTTTAAAATGACTTGCCAGTTGACTACAAGGATGCCAATACTATCCTTCTCACAAACAAACTACCATTCAGTCATCAGTAACCACTAATCCACTGTGGTGGATCTGGAACCTATGCCAGGAACACTGGGTGCAAGCCAGGAATACAGCCTGGAGGAGATGTCAGTCCATTGCAGGGCAACATACACACACACATATTCACATACTCACCTAGGGGCAATTTAGCACACCAGCATGTTTTTGGGAGGTGGGAGGTGGAAGGAAACCGGAAAACTCAGAGGTAACTGATGTGAACAAAAGCTCATGACTGAACTGGGGACCCTAGAGCTGTCAGGTGGCAACGATACCCACTGCATTATGGTGCCACCCAACAAGCTTTCCTGCTGGCTTATTATCATAAACAGTAGGATAGTTACATTACTTAGTTACATTTCTTCTGCAGACATGCATAAAACAGTGTGGCTCTAGTCTCTTTAGATCTTTAGGACACATCATACAAAAGGTGATTCAGCTAGTTTCATTAAAAAGCAGCAGGACATCCTCAAGACACTGCAATGACTACAGACATCAAACCACGCAGCTATATACCTCTACACATGACTCAATGAGAAAAGACTATTAAACACTATTATTTACAAGAAAGTGTTTCAGCCTCACAAATCTGTGACCCTTGACCTACATTTGTATAGGTCCAGGCTTGTCTTGTGTCTAACCCTCTGTCCAAATACAAAAATCAGAGTGTATGACCACCAACTGAGGCTCAAACCATTGGAGACCGAACAGCCTTGGCCGCAAATATCAAACCTTGCATGAAAAACAAAAGCAGAATTGCACGTGTAGCACTGGGTGTTGTCAACTGACATGCAGCCTACACAACAGAGAGAAAATAATGAACAGTGCATCTGTTTCTTCCTACTTTTATCAGATAGAACCAATGACTATGTCTACAGAATTTGGGAAATCAATCAGTGAGGCCTGGATTTTCATAAGCTGAACACATCACAAATAAAGAATTGCACAGTAAATGATGCCAGGCTTGGAACAGACAAACCCTGCTCTATTCTTTTTTTTTTTTTTTTGCGAAAGCCCTGTGTGGTTTTGGCTCAACACCATAGGGCAAAATAGTAGTAGTTAGCCATATTGGAAAACAACTGGATGAATAAACTTAAAGTAATGCATGACATGGGTATATGTATCTTATAAAATCCATTGTATAATATATTTTCAGTGTTTGACACAGAATCCATTATCGTAATTTTGTGGGAATCCAATCTACTTCTTGCAACTCAACATACAAACACACACACACACACACACACACACACACAGAGAGAGAGAGAGAGAGAGAGAGAGAGCCTCCAATGAACCATTTAGACCCCAATTGCTTTTTGGTGGCAGCCAAATGGGCAGATGGTGAGGATGGTGAGAAGAGAATGATATTTCATAAACTAAGAATTTGTGTGTGATGAGAAAATAAGTGTGTTTCACAGTATACTGGCAAGTGTTCATCAACAATATAATTTCCTTTGAATGCTAACATGTAAACGATATCACCCAGACTGCAAAGTCCCATGACTGTAACTAGCCAACATTCCACCAACTACACAAACAGCTAACTCCCACTTTAATTTGGGGAGCCTAAAATCAGGCAATAGTGCACCGATAAATTTGATAGATAAACAATTCTGCTTTGTGGTCCTTCGTTATCTTTACAGAACATCCAATATGGCAAGCAAACTTCTACTGACAGGCATTTCTTCTTGAGTCAGGCTGGTCTTAATCAGGCCAGGGTTCCTGGCAGCTGCTATGAGAAAAAAACGTTTTGTTGTAATAAGGGTAGACAGTGAGGAGACAAATCTCTCACCTTTCCCAGGTGTGTTAAAGTTCTAAATCTAACCACAAAAAGGAGGTGAGGAACAGTACCATTCTTCCCCATTCCATTAGATTACAACTCATTAGATTCAGGTCAGTATTAAACACATTTTACGCATTTAACGCATTACGCTGTATTTAAGATAAACCAAATTTTGTTTGCAAGCAATTAATTCAATTCAGTTCATTTTTAATATTCAATTGAATTGAATTCATATTTTTTTAACTTGGTTTAACTTTATTGTCACAAAGCAGCTTCACAGAAATCCAGATGAAGATTTAGATCCCTAATTACAACTGTGTTATCATTCTTTCCATTCAAGAAGGGTTAAGTTTGAGGTCAAATGTCAGTAGTTTCCCATCAAACATCAATATTTTGAGATCAGATATTTTCAACCCTTCGAGTTTTAACTGATTTGTTTGAGGACATCAGTTAGTCATCCTTCAAGCTCAATAAGATGTCCACAATGTCTTCCTAATCTCAGAGCGCCATCTTACGGCTGTTATCTGGTACCATCAAGATTGAAAATAGTAGACGCTGGATTTGGGGAAGAAATTAAAATAACCTTATATTGCCCTCTGTAGGCCAAACAGCCACAGTACAATATGATTCTTTACTGTTTCATGGATAATTTCATTAAATTCATTCATTTATGAAGTCATTGATGATATATGACCAGTCCAACGTAACCGATCCCTCGGATAGGGTCCTCAAGACCCGTACTCAGTTAGGCAGGTAGCCCTGCCGTCACTGGGGGGGCGCTGGGGGAAGGGGGGATCTGTTGGATAACCAGGGAAGCTGCCGGGTGAGGAGTACAGGAGGGTTTGGTAGGGTTGTCTGAAATAAGTATATTTAATCAAACTATGATGGTTAAAAAAGGTAGGCCTATGCATCATTTGAACTCACTACATATTTTTCCCTATTCTGGCTAAATACAGACATGTTATTATATGTATGGGGTATTAGTCAGGTTCATTCACGCATGTTTGCTAGGATGTCACTTAAGTCAGTCGCACTAAAAGAAAACAAAAAAGGAAAAGGATAAGAAGAAGTTGTTAACTTGAGAGAGTATGGAAAAGTCCTTAAAGCAATATTGAATGTCATATTAGAATGAGTTTTAATAATCAATTATTCATTAGAGCCATTTTGCAGGTTATGTGTGTATGTGCATGTTTTCCCTTGCAGGCCCTTTTTGAATGGATTATAGGCCTGATCGCAGGGCACCATGCACACACACATTCACACACTCATTCACACCTATGCATGCAATAAGATATAACAATGAATGCTTTCCACGTTCACACAATGAATAAGTAATACAGGATCATAATAGAAAATAAATAACAGAAAATATTCTCTAAGACTCAGTCTATGACATTTCACTTGAAACATAAGTGACTGGAATTGACTTGAGCAAGGCCTTCACACTCAGCTGCTTTGTATGATTGGATTGGATTCTGTCTCACTTGAGATGAAATGTTAAATTTTTTTAAATGAAAAAATGTAAATATTAGCAAGTAGTCTGACATGTATACCAGTCCCAGTGCTAGGTTGTTTTCTTACCATTTGTAAAAATTCGCAATAGTAGACTATTTCAAAGATAAAATAAAATGAGAAAATAAATAAAATAAACAGTCAGCTATTTCCATTAGAAGTCAGCATGATATGATTAGGACATCCTTCTGGAATTTGACAGCAAGCCACACTGACACCCCCACATATGATTCAGTGTGAAAACTTTTTGGCTGTTATGCAAGGTACTTAACTCGTAACTGCTTGGCTATAGGTTTGGACTAAATAGTATGATTTTTTGCAAAGAAAACCTATAATACTTCTCCAGTCCTTTTTAGGAAGACCTAAAACATTTGCCATTATAGAACCCTTGATTTTGACAGAGGAATTTCAGTATCTTCATTTTTGCTGAAATTTTAGTCACACGTGGCTGTAACTGTACAGTCTTGCTAATGCCAAAACAACTCCTAAAACACAGTTTCTCATTTTAAAACTTTCATTTGTTTTTTCATTACACAATCTCAAATATCTTCAGACTAACATCCAATTCAAAACAACATCCGGCAAGCAGTTTAAGTGTGCCAAGAGGACTGATGCAGTATTCATTGTGAGAGGAGTTCCTTGAGTATGCTGTAGTCTTCTGTAGGAGGTCAAAGAGAAGGCATCAACCACAGTTCATAAATCTAGCCTGAATATATACTGACCCGGCCTCTCTTAAAGCCCTCTTCATGATCAGACCTTGGATATGTGGCCCTGAGTGTCCATGTAAACACCGGTGTTTTATGAATCATCCTTCTTTATGGGGTGAGTGGCAAATGATGGAGAAACTGATGTTACAAAAACAGGAAGATGAGGATCAAAATCATATTCAATCATAATCAAAATCATATCAAGATCAGACAGCAGGATCCTCAACTATCTGTACTCGTTACACAAACATTCAATCAACCTTTAAATAAACGTCTATATGACTTTGTGTGTGTTTCGGACCTCAGATAAAATGTAGTTTTACATACATCACGACACCGAACGAGCTTCACATGGTGCCAGTACGTTAAAACTATTGAAAGTTGAAAGAAATGTTAAGTTAAACTTTATAAGTCAATCATAAAATTCCAAGAATACACTTTTGTATATAAAGTAAACAAAGACTCACTCAATTTCTGTGACTGAGTATTAAATGCCATTCAAATGGGCATACCCTATGTGTTGAGCACCTATAGTGAATTAAAATCCATTTACTTAAAATTAAGCTAAGCATCAGCATTGTTACTGTAAATAAATAAAAACAACCTGAAACATTATTTAGATATTAAATGATAAAAGCATTGCCTTCTAAAGTTTCCAGAACAAGGACATTTAAAAGGAGAAAAAGAAAACTGTAGAATCAACACAAGCAATGATTTTTGATAATTCTGTGATAACCACATTTATCAGATTTCACATTTTCTAACTCGCCCAATATTAACCTGTTTAGTACTGTGGGTACTCTAGCAAGATGGGCAATTAAATAAAGCACAGGTTCTCAGTTACAGTACCTAGTACTTAGTCACATGGCAATGGTAAGACCTCTTCATAGTCATTTCATTGCAACTGTTGATTCACTTGCTTAATGGCCAAAATATGGTGTGTATTTCTGTAAAACCCTATAAGCAGTTTAAATGATCCAAAATGACTATGAGCAGCAACTTTAACTTACAAATGTATAGCTACAACCTACAAAGCATTATAAACCATCTAAGCCCAACACTTTTTTCTGTTTTTACACTGAATTGAGCATCAGAAACATAAGATTATGAGATCACCCCCTTTTGATTACAAACAGCTGTCACTGTCCACTTAATTTCTTATTGATTGTGTGAAATTAGCTACAGATCCAGATCTCAGGCATGTGGTGCAAGTTCATTCTTATGGACCTTTTTGAAATACATTCAGAAACCCAGAAGATAGCTCTAAGGTCAAGGTCAAATATTAGGGCCGGCATAACTCATGTCGATCAAGTTCTAGCCTGAAGGAGCTTAATCTGAGTTGAGCCTAAGCAATGTGGGGAATGACTGGGATGCCCTAAGAATAAATAAAAAAAAAAAGATGCAAATGTGAGATGAGAATATATAACTCTGAAGTGTCTAAGCTCCAAATCAAAGCTGAAGATCTGGTGACTAATGTTTATGATTTTAGTCAAAAGTAAATCAAGTTTCAAAGAAACACCACATTATATGCATGCCATACTGTTTTTATTTTAAATTATGTTTTTTTCTTGATGGTTATACATTACTAGACCACTAATTACTCATATAGAGTCTAAGTGGAATTGACCTCTGTCTAATTTCATAGTATGTTTTGTCGACTATTCTATAAGAATGATAGGAATGGCCATTACATTCTTTCTCTAACTGTCGCCAGCTCCATACGATAAAGAGATCAGTGCCGGTCTGCAGGTCATCTACACTCTAACTCTCCCATGCAGAGCCCTTGACAGGACCATTCACTTCCATAAAAGGTTTTACTCTGAGAAGAGCATGATGGTAGCAGTCATGGTGAATATTAACGGTCCACCTGGAAAGAATTCACCCTATATTAACTTTATGTATTGCACAGAGACTTACTCCAACTCCCCATTTGGTAATGAATAGGCACCTCCAACTAAGTAATTGTTGAGTGTGAGTACAAATGCGTTTGAGAAACCTGGATGCATGTGGGTCCTGTGAAATAGCACAGATTTTCTCTTCATCTGACAGCAATAGAAAAACATACGCTTCCCGCACTAGCCCTTATGTAAGAACTGGGTGATGTTCAAAATCCATTCTTCTTTCACGACTCACCACAAGCTGTGTATTATGCAAACCCCTTGCAGGATGGCTCGAATAGCACACGTTATCCTTCAGACTAATGCAAGTAGTCGCTGTTGAGAGCTCCAGATCCAATCTGATCTTAATTATTCCCAAATCAGTGGAAGACGCAGGGCTTTTGGGATGATCTGCTGCCTTGTTGGTTTTGGCAGCAACGGGCAAAAGAAACCTGGATCTTCAGGCCATGGCTGACTTCAGCTCTGTGGACACTTCCATATGCTACAAACCCGTTCAGCAGTGGAGTTAATCCACATCAGGATAGTATTAGTGTAGATAATAAAGTGCTTATGGCATTGGATAAAGCTGTGCTATAATGGGCCGTTTCAATTTCCTGCTGGACTGCACTCTGTTCAAGGTGGCAAAGTAGTTAATATGTTCTGCCTGTGAAGGAGGTCATAAGAGGTAAATTTATGACCTGTCAGGAATTTATATCAAGAAAACGGGAAAAACAGTAGATGCAAAATTGACATCTGCACAAAGAGTAATCACTGGCTGGTATTCTAAATTGATTGAAACACGGGTTAACAAATTAAAATCAGAGAGTGTCCAAGCTGGAGCTATAATTTACTGAACACTGAGCTAGATCCATTCTTCTTCATTCAGCTTCACCACTTTATATGCACCTTTTATGTTTGGTTTACTGCCCTTGATCAGGCATTCCTAGCATGCATCTGCTGGAGAGGCCTAGTATTGCTCTCAGTTCCTCTGAAGCCAACAAGCCCACTCTCTCTACAGACTGCTAGTTCACAAATTCGTCCTCCAATCTGCCTAGCCACAAGCTGCTATATGTAAAGAATAAAGCACAATGGGGCATGCCGTTATAGGAAAATAATCAATGATGCTATGAAGTTATGCAGCCCAACTCAAAAAGTGGAGTTACTGTTACCAACCTGAAGTGATTATTTTCCAATAGCAGCACACCATGAAGTGTTTTATTCCTCTTACCATTTCTTACAAACTGTATTTATTAAAGAACATCTCTTTCTTTTATCCATAACAGTATATAGTTACATTTTTAAAATTTGCTTACATTTCAAACATAAAGAGAATATTTCTAGTTAAATATATCAAAAATAAATAAATTACCATAAATTACAATGGTTCTTTGGTGTCCGGGAGGTATACCTTTTGGTTGCCATGTCAGGAACAGCTTTATCTCTGACACTGGAGACTCCTTCCAAAAATTCTCAATAAATGTCTCCTCACAGAAAATTTCACTATATCAATAGTTACACATTATCTTTTACAAGTCCCTGTTTACGTTGTTACTATAGAAGCGATAATATATTGGAATCCTTGAAGCCAGAACTACTGTTTGAGCCATGCTCAATATCTTTAAATTAGGAGTGGAAGACCGGTCAGTCTAAACTCCGGAAACAAAGAATACATCACCACGCAAACCCGTATACTACATAAGAAAGCTTACTGGCTTTAATTCAGCACTAGAAAGTAAGCTATGAAAGACATATAGCAGTTTAAAATGCTTTGCTGAAGCATGTCAAATGAGCACCACTCTAAATCAAATACTACATTCTTTACCTCTTTCTCAAATCACCTTCTATGGCTATGTGGGTTTGATATTCTGGACCATCTCTGTTTTGGGTTTTTTCCCCCTTTGGCTGCTCCTGTTAGGGGTCACCATGGTGGATCATTGATCCACATAATTGATTTGGCACAGTTTTTATGCCAGATGCCATTCTTGACACAACCTTCCCCAATTTTTACCTAAGCTTGTGACAGGCACTGGAGTGCACTGTCTTGCTGGAGTTGGTTCCCTGGGCAGGAGTTGAACCCAGGCTGTGGCGCTGAGAGCACCATGGCCTAACCACTAGCCCTGGACTGTTTGACTGTTTGTTTCGGCCAACAGGAAAAGTCATATAAGCTTAGTGATATACATACAGTAGTATTACTGGGACATAAACAGGCATAGACAGTGGTTGGTATTCTACAACATCAGAAAAAATACAGCAGGCAATTTGAATTAGATAAAGGTAATTTCCCTTACAATGAGTTACATGACAAAAGAAAATCAAAAGAATGTGCAATGACAAGAGCTAAAATGTCTAGGCCCCAGCATGATGACCTTGCTCTGCAAAGTTTAGTCTGTGGAGTAAGTCCAAGGAAGGTATGTGTGATGGGGTGCTTGTAAAATAATTTTATGCCCCACAACAGACAAGCACCAGAGTGCTTAACAGACCCCTGGAAAACTTCACTCTTCTGGGGCGTGGATTTATGAATGGTAATTGTGAGATGGTAAAATTTGGGGAAATAATGTACCACTGCAAGCCTCTCTTTCAAAATAACAAGAGTCTGCTTCCAAGCATGCCATATTAAATGGAAGCACTCATTGTACTTATTGTTCTTCAAAACAAAGCCTAATACATAACACTATGCTATAAAAAAAAAGATAATATAATTTCTTAAAGACAGAACAGGAGAGGAATGAGACAAGACATTACAGTGGTTAAATGGAGTGACGTCTGATTGACGACACAACATAATCGGAGTTACCTCTGTCGTGTACATGACTCTGTCGATTTTTCAAATAAAACCTTTTGTTTATGAGGTTTGTGTAAAATGGGTTTTAATTATTCTATGTACTTTATTCATAAGTAAACCCTTCAAACAAAAGAATTTGACCAAAAAACGACAATACACAGTGCACGGTGTACAGAAAATCAGCAGCAATAACACATGGGTTATATTTTGCTGAAACTGTCGAGTGGTACGTCTTTACTGTTATGGTCATATCGAATTAGATTAAAACGGGATAAGTAACGGGATTATACTTTGGCTCCATTAGCAGGATTTGACAGACATTCTGGTTTTATTCTTCATGGACCCAGGCTAGCCAGACCAGATGCCTGGAGAGGATGTGTCCATTAGCTCCAGACTACACAGAGTGAGCAGTGTGTGTGTATTATATGAGATGCAGAAACTTAGAATTCTAAAAAGCATAAATTGCCTAAATTTCAAAATGAGCTAAACTGCTCTAAAAAACTGAATTGTCACTGAAACCTACTTTACGTGACTGAAAATAAGTGCACAACAGTGGAGGTCAAAGATGAAATGGCCCTAAGTATTTCTATTCAGTGTATTTTCATACAATTTAAACTCTAAAATATTCTAAAATGGATAGTTAAAGATTGCGGGACAAAAACAGGCAATGGTTTTTTGTTTGTTTTTTTTATCTTTACCTGTCCTTTTTCAGTGAGCCTCGGCCCACTGTAGCCTAAGATTCCTGTTCTTGGCTGACAGGAGTGGGACATGATGTGGTCTTCTGCTGTTGTAGCCCATCTATATGTTATGGATTCTGATATGTTTTTCTGCTCACCATGGTTGTAAAGAGTAGTTATTTGAGTTATCATAACCTTCATGTCAACTAAAAACAATTCTGGCCTTTTCTACACACAGAACCACAACTCACTGGATATTTTTCTTCTGAGTAAACTCTAGAGACTGTTGTCCGTGAAAGTCCCAGGAGATCAGCAGTTTCTGAAATACACAAACCAGCCTGTCTGGCACCAACAACCAAGCAACAGTTAAAGTCATTGAGATCACGTTTTTTATGTATTGAGATGTTAATGTGAACATTACAGAGAACTGGAACTCTTGACTTGTATCTGATTTTATTCATCGGCTGAATGAATAATTGCATGAATAAGCATGTGTACATGTGTTCTTATTTTACTGGCTGGTGTGTGTATGTGCCAACTGAGATATTCTAGACACTTTTTGTTCATGTTCAACAGATGATAGTCCCCTGTGAAAGTGTTGGAACAGCAAGGCTAATTCTTTTGTTTTTGCTATACACTGAAGACATTTGGGTTTGGGATCAGAAGATGAATATGAGACGATAGATCAGAATTTCAGCTTTCATTTCCTGATATAGATTCGTTAAACAACTTAAAACATGCCACCTTTGATGTCACCAAATTTTTAGGTGAGCAAAAGTATTGGATTCAATCTAATTTACAGTAAATAACACTTAATATTTGGCTACATATCCCTTGCTTGCAATAACTGCATCAAGCCACAGAGCCACTGACATCACCATACTGTTGCATTCTTCTTTTGTGATGTTTTCCAGGCTTGTATTGCAGCTTTGCAGTTGTTGTATGTTTTAGGGAGTCTAGTTAAGGTCTGGTGATTGACTTGGCCAGTCTAAAGCCTTCCAATTTTTTTCACTGATGAAGTCCTTTGATGTGTTGGCAGTGTGTTTTAGATTTCCATTGTCTTGCTGCATGATGAAGAACCTCCTAATTAGACTGGATACATTCCTCTATAAATTGGCAGACAGAATTTTTCTATAGACTTCTGAATTCAATCTGCTGCTACCATCATGAGTTACATCATCAACAAAGAATAGTGAGTCCCTTCCAGAAGGAGCCATGAAAGCCCAAGCCATGACACTACCTCCACGATACTTGACTAATGAGCTTGTATGTTTTATATATATGTATATTCATGAGCAGATCCCTTTTTTCTCCACACTTTGGTAGAAGTTAATCTTGGTTCCAGAATTTTTCTGGCTTATTTCTGTACTTCTTTGCAAATGCCAATCTGGCCTTCTGATTCTGGCTGCTGATGAGTGGTTTGCATTTTATGGTATGGCATAAATGGTATAAATTGTTTAACATATCTAGACATAAATATCAAAAAATTAAAGCTGAAATTCTGGTCTATCATTTAATATTCATCTTTTGAACACAAACCCAAATGTCTTCACACATATCGTATTTTGTTTTATTAACTGGAACGGCAAGGTCATGAAAATCTCCCCTGACATGTGCACGTTACTAAAAATTTTAAGATCCAGTTTTTCACATACTATCTGTAATAGGTTTTCCATAAGGCTTGAAACATAATCCGACATGATTAATCTCTTCCACAAACATGATAACCCGCGACACTGCCAATAAGCATTACTGATAAGTGACCTCGGAAACTTTATGCTTTGTCTACCAAGTTTACAACACAGGGCTAATGTCATAAAAACAGGCCATTCTCAGCAATTGCCTAATCTCAACAAACATAACACTGCATGAAGGATTCCAGAACAAGCCGATATCACTAATGGGAATCACTGATTTTTAGAATGTCAGGGCTTCTGGGAAGCAAAAGGTGAAAGCAGCCCATCACCAAAACAGGAATCAAAACAGTTACAAAGAAAAGGTGCATGGTCTTTGTTAATACATAAAAAAAATTTGCTATATTGATACATATGTAGTAACATTAACATGCACATATATTATCATTATTATGAATATGAATACTGAATATACAGTCCTTAGTAGTGACATTCAGTGACATATTTTGTTTTTAAGAGTAGCATAGTCAGAATACCTTCAGAATACATTTTAGAGAAGCAAATGTGAAGCACTGTAGTTTACTGTTATTGGCAAGGGTATTTCTATAAGGTTCCAAGGGGAAGTTATATTACTGAATCCATGTGTGTGTGGATTCTGAAGAAACCATAAAGAAATAGCGCATTTAACAAACATCACAACACAATAAGATTTCCATTAAACAGCAACAGTTACTTGGAGCAAAAATACATACTTATAGTTTCCTTTAAGGCTGTGATTCTTTTACAAAACTGGGTCCATACAAAAATGGATGCAAACCTTAAGCAAACATCTATAATGGAATTTATACTATCTATATATCACATATGCTCTTTTCTAGATATAAAAGTCTGGATTTTTGCATTTTACAGAATGGTGCCCGAGTGTCCCTGGAGGACTACCTCCCTGGTTCAAGTCCCAGCTGGGGTACCAACCCCAGCCACAGCAGCTGCACATGACAGTGCAGTCCCAAGCCCAGATAAAACTGGGGAGGGCTGCATCAGGAAGGGCATCCAGCGTAAAAACTGTGCCAAATCAAATATGCAGACGAATGATCCACTGTGGCAACCCCCAAACAGGAGCAGCCAAAAGGAGAAGAACAACAACAGAATGGAGTGCCAACTTCTTTTTGCACAGATGTAGCTGGAAGTACACATATTAGGCTCATGGAACAAAGCAGTCAGTATTTATTCATCTTCTACATACTACATACTTCTAATTCTGTGGAGCTGTCTCTCCTGGGAGACCTCTGAAACACTTCATTACAAGTTTCATGAATCAGGAACTTCACAAGACACTCAAAGATGCAGTACAGAAGATTTAAAACAAGTTAAAATTGTATACACACAAAATTAATTACTAATTACAATTGACCAAACGTTGACTTCATTTTAGTTTTCAAGACCTGCATGATGGTATTTATCAATATAATGGTGTACTGTGGTAAGGGATTCTGATAGTATAAATAAACTCATCTTACTGGTATTGAAAAATGAATACAGTATATCATGTCATTCCCCTACATTAATAAACCCGTGAAAACAAACATATACCAATAAATTTCCAATGTAATTTATTTAGTTCTTTTAAATATAAATGCTGCAAAAAAAAATTAAAAGATGTTGCCATTGGTTGGGATTATTTCACACAACAAGTAGCAATCATGGTAAAGTTGAAGAAGCATCCTCAGACTAATGATAAGGAATGTAAGAAAGAATCCAACAGTCACTTGAAAGACTACTTCTCAACGTCCGACTGGACTTTCGTCGTCCTTGTTGTCAAGGTGTCTCTTGTTATTCGTAACTTGACGTGACGTATCACCCCCATTCCTACACCCCACAAAGACACCTGTGCAAAAGAATCTAAAAACATTTGGACAAATCAGAACTCTTTTGCAACAATATACTTTGGTCAGACAAAACAAAAATAGCACTCTTTGGCAATAAAAGTATTTGAACTCACCAGGAGAAAGGTCATGAGCTAGCTAAATAACAGGTGTGGCTACATGGAGTCTGTAAGAACTACCCTGCATTTGAGGCACTGTAGCTATTGTAAGAAATGTGGTCTGCCCTGACCCAGCATCCACTCCGAAGTAGGTGAGAGAATAAAGCTCATTCCCAAAAAGGGCTTAATTAACATAGAGGCAGTGTATTTTGATATCAACGTGTGAACAGTATCATCTGAACAACATAAAACCAATTGTAGAATGGGAGCGGCAGTGGGACATTGAGAACCATCATTTGAACAACGAGTATTCAATCGAGATTGCTGGTCAGAAAGGCAGATGTGTTTCTGAATCTAGATAATCCTATCACCCTACCATTTGGGAGAGCATATCAGGAACAATAGTAACGGGTTGGCGACGGAAGAGAATCATCTTGGATGTTGTTCTTAATTTACATTAAGATGAAACCTCATTTATATTGTAAGCGGGAAGATTAGGGTGAACTAGTATAAAACACTTGAGTAAATGATGATCAGCATTCAATCCGACTCTGGTGGATCCAAGGTGCTTCAAGGCACTGCTGTGCTGTAAATTAACCTCTTCTTCATCGAGATCTTCAACGCCTCTTCAATATTTCTTACACAAGGTCATGAGCTATCTAAATAACAAGCATGACTACATGGAGTCTGTAGGAAGACGGGACGTAAACTCCGTGACATCGGATCGCCGTATAATCCGTCTAGTGGTGGTCAGGTGTACCGGAGGACATCGTATCATATATAAATAACCCATTATTTGGTTATTTTTTAAAAAACAGACTTTTTAAAAGATTATTTTCAACTTTCTCTGATTCGTACCAGTATGTTTGCTCCTTAAAAAGTAGGCCAGCATGTTTTTTTACTCTTTAGCATATTTTAGTAGACATGCTGCAACTAAAACTAACATTATCAGATATTACTATCTATACTAGCAGTCCTCAACTGGCAGACCGCAGTCCGGATCCAGACCCAGCAAAATATTTCAGCGGACCGAACCATGTACCTAAAAAATACTGGAGCAGAGGTGATAAATGTATGAAAAACCAGGCCATAGTTCAGTGACTCTAGTTTTCTAAATATGAACCAGCAGTCGAAGACATCGTCTAGAGTTTCTGTAATCCAGTCTTTTCCTCTTAAGCGTCTAAGAATTGGAGAGACCCATTTACGGAAAAAGCTGACGATAAAACCAGGGTGTTTAAAGACAACTGGACAGTAAAGCATGCATTTATTCTCCCTGCAAGTTCAAAACAGATGTCATCACTACAAAACAAAACATAACCACTCTGAATCATCTTGTTTATAGCCATAAACTAATCATTAATGGCATTAAAACGTAACTGTTACCGTTCATTCATGGTAGTTGCTTATCTGCACTTTTGTAAAGCAAAGAATTTTATGTAACTGGACTTTTACAAATTTTAGTTGACATACTTTATATGACTGATGCTCACTTGCTTGGAAACACTTCAGATATTAAAAAAAGAATAGAAGAAATCCTTTATTTGTTACATACATGTTACATTGGTCATATATTTGCATTAGAATACAGTGAAATTCATTTTGTTCTTCACATATCCCAGCGTTTATGAAGCTGACGTCAGAGTGCACCCCCTAGAGCATACAGGGTTAAAGGCATTGCTCAGTGGCCCAAAAGTGGCAGCTTGGCAGTGCTGAGGCTTGGACTCACAACCTTTTATTGGAAAACAACAAAATACTAATGGAAAGCTAGAGAAAATATCATTTTTATATCTCTTAAATTGTGTGTCAAAAGACTGACAAAGCCATTCCATAAAAGTGTCATGAAAACTTCACTCATTTGTCATGAGGTTGACACATTTCCTGTACAATGACTAAGTATGTAAAATGAATGCTGTGCCTCAGATCTGGAAACAGGGCTCTGTTATGATAATGATACTCTGAGATAATTATTTAGAATCGTCTGTATGAATTATGCAGATTCATAGTTAGTCTTTGCACACTAAGACACATGCATGCAGAGGAATACAAAGTTAGGTGTTTGAAAAATCAGTGTCGTGTAAGAGTGCGGTCCAAATCGGACATGAAAGAGATAGGAAAAACCCATTATAAATCTACTGTCCCCTGTTACAACAGGGTTGTGCACTTTTGATCTGACCCAATATCTGATAAACCGGACCAATGAAAATTTCAATAACATCTTGCAGATATTATGAGACAACACAGAATTGAATTTAAAAAAAAAAAAACATTAGATCAAGCATCTTTATCACAAGTCACCTGATTTACCGGTACATCATGTTTTACATATATGAGTGAATTTCCTCTGTATATATAAAAAAAAAAAAAACTTTGCAAACCAAGGGAGTGAGAGGGTTAAGAAAAAGAGGAGTAAATACAAAGTATGTACTTAATCCTGTTTTTGTCCAAATGCAGGCCTGGTGAACGACATCTCAGCAACTATTAGGTTGATGGGATAGGTCAAAAATTTGTTCATACTGTGATATGTCAGTGAAATTTCTCTTTACTGTTCAAGACCTGAGCATCAAGCCAGGACAGCACAACACTGCCCCTTTCAAATCTAAGGCCTGGTCTTTATTACAATAACCCATGAAGTGGAGCATGAACTGTTTTTAAGCACAGTATTGTCCTTTCTGTCTGGTGCAGGGCTACAAGGTGATGCCAGCAATGTCTAGCCATGATTCTTAAAACTAAAACTAAAACCGCTCATGCTTTTTTTTTAGCATATAAATGGGATTAATGTGTAGTCCTCATGCAAGTCACACACAATATTTCCACTCTAACTTTTAAATCTCAGGTTTACTATTGTGCAGTTCAAATGACAGGCCAAAGTAGTGTCCATAATGCAGAGAACAACTTCAAAAACACAGCAGGACATGCAATGATCTGCAGCAGTCAGGATGAGCACATCATTGTTTATTTTCCCAGCTTTCCCCTCGTGATACTCATATGACATGTACACACAAAAATAGAGAAATATTACTGTCCTTACAGGGATACACTGTTTACAGGGGCACACTGTTGTCTGTTCAACCAACAGTGTTTGGGGATGAATGTCTGGGGGACAGACATTTGGCTGCCCTCATAAGGAAAACTGCATTTTTACATAAACGGCAATTTAAAAAATAGTGAATGAGCCATTTGTGAATGTGTATGTTTGTGTGTGTGCATGACACACACACACACACACACACAGACGGTTTGTCCCAAGGTCCCAACACACGGAGGAAAGGTCTTTATCGTCGGTCGATGGAAGGCATTTGTTTTAGTTAGCCACTCGCAGAGAGACATACAAACACTCAGTTAACGAGACAGACACACATTTTTATGTCTACACTCATTTACTCACAAGTAAAACACAGACTTACTTTTTCAGTGTACATTCATGCATGTGCACACACAAATTTGCAGCTCCAGATGCACACAATCAAACCTGCATCCAGGAGTAGCCAAGATGCAAAGAGAAGAAAATCAGGTCAACCCCCTCAGCTGGACTGTGTTTGACAAACATGTCCCTCCTTCCCAGAATGCTGCTGGTTTTCAGGAAGGTGATCCAGATTGAGGCCCTCATTACCACACTTGACACACCTCTTATCATTCTTGAAATTGGATATATGGAGTATTTATGATTGCATACACTCACATCCAAAAAGCTGCATGCACTACCAGGAAGTTTTTTTTTAGCTGTACAGGGAAAAGGTAGGTGTTCATTTAAATAAACATATAACATATACTCTTAACGCTTAATTTTTGCAGTTGTCACTTAATGATTAACACTAGATATTGACTCAATTAATGTTGTTTTCTATTCATTATAAATAATTGTCACTACTGCTTTCAATTAGTAAGGAATAATGTAATCTTGATGTAATCTTTTATATTACTTTTATATAACCACTAATATAAAAAAAGAAAAACTCAGGCATTTGTGGTAATGGGTGCACAAGTGTTTGGGAACATGAGAAAAATATGTTAATTGGACTAAACTTTACCCTGAACTCAAATAAACAAATATAAGGTCACACTTAAAGGCAGAAATAGAAAGTCCAAAATGCTTGATAACTAAAAACAGCTCTTATTTTCGGAATCTGGCAAGTGGAGCATCTGTTCATTCTCCTCTAAGCACACTGAGGCACTGAACAGTAAATATACATAAAAACCAATGCATTTTGTTTCACATGTACCTACGCTCACTGGTCACCAATACACCTGCTTATTTACACAATCAGGCAATGATCCAGTCAGCTAATAATGTGGCAAGAGCTTTGATGCAGATGGGCTACAACAGCAGAAGACCACATCTGATTCCACTCCTGTCAGCTAAGAACAGGAATCTGTGGATACAGTGGGCACAGGTTCACCACAAATGAATAGCTGAAGAATAGATAAAGACCAGGTGATGTTATTCCAGTCCAAATTATCTAGTTTTGGTGAGCCTGTGCGCACTGTAGCCTCAGATTCCTGTTCTTTGCTGACAGGAGTGGAATCAGATGTGGTCTTCTGCTGTTGTAGTCCATGTACCTCATGGTTCAGCGTGAGATGCTTTTCTGCTCACCATGTTTGTAAAGAGTGGTTATTTGAGTTATCATAGCATTCTCTAATGACTTCTGTTATCAACAAGGCATTGTTGATGGAAACTTACAAAACTGCCACTCACTGGATGTTTGTTTGTTTGTTTTTTTGTCTTTTTTGTTCTGATTGTTCTGACTTTGCACCACTCTGCTTAAACACTAGAGACTGTTGTGCATGAAAATTCCAGGAGTTCATCAGTTTCTGAAATACTCAAACCAGCCCATCTGGCAACAACAACCATGCCACAGTCAAAGTCACTGAGATCACAATTTTCCCCATTCTCATGTTTGATGTGAACATTAACTGAAGCTCTTGACCTGAATCTGCATAATTTTATGCATTCTGCTGCCACATGTTTGGTTGATTGGATAATTGTGTGAATGAGCAGGGGTATAGGTGTTTCTGCATTCCTGTAGATGATGAGTGCATAGATGTCTCTTAGTCTATGATCTGATCTTGATGTTCCAAAATGTTTGTTTGTGCTAAGACATCAAATGCCATCCGTCAGCAGACCACAATGAACAGCCTGGCCGAAGAGTGATGGGGAAAATCAATTATCAGCTGTCTGTGCTGGATCCACATCACATGGTGCTGCCACGTCTTCTCATCTGTGCAATAGGAGCCAGCACATACCACAAGAAGTGATGTTCCCCTTTTTATTTCTCTTTTTCTCTTTGTCTGTGTCTTCTATTGCTGTCTTCCGCCACTAAAAATGGAACATTTTGTTGCATTTGATCCATGTTATAGCAACATTTGCCAATACATAAAAAATGGCCTGTCTGAGTGTTGGGTTATATAAGTCTCTCCTAGTACAAGTTTCAACAGGGGAACACTAAAACTTGACCTTACAATTTAAAGAGATGGGGAGTGCAGACATACACAGATTAATTGAATTCATTTTGATAGCCCAGTAATTGGTGGTTACAGAAAGGCAAATTACCAATAATGACGGAGTACTGGGTGAAAAATAAGTTTTTCTGTCTAATTACTGTAAATGCTTTAGTAATACCAAAATATGGTTTACCATCTATGAGTGTTTTTTTTAAATAATGGTGCAAGCCTGTAAACCCAATACGCAACAACAAAAACTCATTAAAATCAGTTAAATATCAGCTCTTGAACTAGCTTTGTCAAATCTACTGTAAATAATTGGGATTCACTGACATTTCACATGGTTTTCTACTTGTTTCTATATAAAGCAAAGACATCTGAACAGGCCTGCCTTATGCCCAATGGTTCAAAACAATTCATTTTGTGTCTCTCTCTGTGTGTGTGTGTGTGTGTGTGTGTGTGTGTGTGTGTGTGTGTGTGTGTGTGTGTGTGTGTGTGTGTGTGTGAAGTACTTTAAACAAAAGACATTGTCACAAAGCAGCTTTACAGAAATATGGATGTAGATTTAGATCCCTAATGAGCAAGGCGGAGGTGACAGTGACAAGAAAAACTCCCTGTGATGGCATGAGGAAGAAATCGTGAGAGGAACCAGACTCAAAAGGAGTCCATGCTCTTCAGGATGACAGTGGATAGTGGGATTATAAGTCATTCTTCTTCTACAACTGTATACTGTAAAGTCAAACAGAACTAAGTGTGTTGAAATGATGTTATGTATGAGCATATTGTGAATAAGAGTCCCAGGTCTTTATGATTGTAGCAGTAGTTCTTAAGTTTACAGTACAGTAGATAAGATTAACCACTAAAGAAATGGCAAGTCTTGGGCATAAACTATTTTTGGGAAGTATTTATGGTATCAATGTACCACAGCAACAGATGGTCAATAGTATGTAATTTCAGTAATAAGTTAAACATTTGCCAAAATCCATAGCCTGCGCAAATTATAAAATATTATGGTGACCTAATGGTGTATGTTTCATCGCTGAAGCATGAAATAATGCTACTGATCACATCAACTACCCAAGAAAAAGAAGCAGCTGGAACTATGGGTTAACTTTTTTATCCTATCAAGGATTCTTCCTCAAGACTACCTACTGACAACACAAACCTCAAAGACTGTGGTCTCTTATGTAGCACATCTGCACAATCTTCTCAGAGGCAGTCTATGGGTGGAACACTAACCAGTTCCTCAGATCTAGTTGGTATTTTTCTTAAACCTGAAGCCAAAATTTCCACCAATTAGGATCAGCATAGCACTGCATTTGACTGTGTCAGCTACTCTGTGGCAAAGCCTGTATAGAATCTGACAGTTTGGAGAAAGGTTCTCATGGAGGTTCTGATAAATAATAAGAACCAAGAAAGAGGGTTGAGGTCACTGTAGATTCCTGTTTCATGATGGCTTTCTTCTTGGTGTTGGTGGCACTCAATTAGCTTTTCCAACATGTCCTTTTACAACCGAGTTGCTACTAAGTGACTCAAGGAACCACATGACCTCATGACATAAATGTTGGAAAAGTGTGTCCAAAAAGTCAATGAGATATTTTATTTGTGGTCAGTGCAATGCAAAAATAGAAGAAAAAAAAAACCTGGCTATTATGGTGCTCAAGTGAAATTTATTCAAACACATTTTGTCACAGAACATTTATGGAAATTAGTTTATACAACTTAAAGTCATGGGGAATTCTGAAAATAAAAAAGTGAAGGTGACCCTTAGAAAATAATTGTTATAAGACTCCAGTAGTGCCAGAGTACCACCTGCTGTCTGAACCGAACATCACACAACATGTGTACAGTACTTCATTCTCATGAGGCTGTAATTAAGTGCAAAGGTTTGCACCCCTTATTTTTTCTGGGTTAAAGAAGGAAAATGTACCTTTAAATTTACAACTTAACACCAAATAAAGTCAACAGTCCAAAAGTAAGGCATACCAAACATATAGTCTGAATAATTTCTCCTGACCTGATTTGACATCGACATCTGACATTTGAGTTAAAAAATAAAAAGAAATGTGAAGAAGAAGGTGAAGGTGAGTGTCACATTCAAAAATGCAGACAAACACTTGTAAACAGATTTTTCCAATATTAATATATTGACATAAACTACTTGACCACTTTTCTGCCCTCTAATAATTAAGGATCATTTGTAAAATCTAACACATTAGATGTCTTGTCAGAAATTTCTTTGTCTTCTTTATTTAATCCTAAGAGTATGAAAACTTTTGTACTAAACTTTATATGCATATTCTCCCAAGAACTACTAAAAGACTACAAAAAGGCTTCGAAGGAAGCATATAGAAGTACAACATTTAACTTTTATTGTAAATCCAATGTCTATTTTGAAGATAATCCTAATTTTGCCAGAATCTTCTACCTCTACTGCTCAAAATGATCTGAAATGAAAGGCCAATAACTTGTGCATCCATGCATCTGTGACAAATTACTTGAAATGTTGTAGCTCAGGATAATATCTGAGCAAGTGATTCAAATGACTAATGCTGGTGATCTAAATAAAAGTGTCATTTCAAATGTCCATCATATTCATGCATGATGAAGGCACTGTTATTACAATTTGTATCCAGATATGCTGGAAAGTTTCTGTTTGGATGCTGTCAAACAGACCAACAGCAAGACATAATTTCATAGTGGACAAGCACACACAGACATGAACACACAGACTACTAAGATGTTTTTGTGGTGACATGAGGGCAGGGGCAGAAATATAGCTGTCCTCTGGGTGTTTATGCCAAAGGATGGAATGGAGACCTCTTGATCCACTATTCAGAAGAAACCAGAGCTGTGCTGTAATTGAAAATAAAAAAAGCCCACTCAGTGACCTTTTAGCAATGCCAGTTTACACAGCAGAACCATTTAGCACATTCCGCTATCTGGATTTGGATTTTGCATCCAGTGGGACACTTATTCTCGAACACCAGAGAGTACATCAGAGTCTGCTGCATAACAGGAGACTAGCATCATCTAAATAAGGTTCACTAAAGTGTGATGTATGTGTTCGTGAATTTGTCCTGGGAGTATAAGCCTGTTTTATTCTTAGCTAATGTAATCGGTCACCTTTTATTCTAGGCAAGATTTGTGCATGTAATACACAATCATTATTTGATGGATGACACCAGACAAGAACAGCATGGCTTAGTAAGAACTAGGGGTAATGTGTCTGATCCCAAGTTAACCTGCACATCACTTCAGATGTACCATGCACATTGCAGAGTGAAGTACCCCCCAGTTAACTCTTGTGCTTATGCTACATATGCTACAGAACAAGAACAGGTTGTACCTTACACACTAACATGGATCATGACCTATGAGTAATTAGTCGATTTTAGGATGTTCTTTTTTCGCCCATGCTGAAATGTGTTCTAAAGAGCATCATTCTTTGGATCCTATTGAGGACCATCCATTGACATAATCATTAGTGCAGTTAATTAATGCTACGACTACACCCGAATCTAACCTCAGACCAAACCTATGACAAATATATGTCAATATGTCAAATATGTCATCAATAGGTTTGGTCTGAGTGCACACTCAATTCAATTTTATTTGTATAGTGCTTTTAACAATGGACATTGTCACAAAGCAGCTTTGCAGAAAATTAAAAATTCTAATTAAAAAAAAAATTTTGAAATTTTAAATTTATGAATTTATCCCTAAAGAGCAAGCCAGAGGCGACGGTGGCAAGGAAAAACTCCCTGAGACGATATGAGTAATAAACCTTGAGAGGAACCAGACTCAAAAGGGAACCCATCCTCGTCTGGGTTCACATGAAGTCTATTTAGCCTATTTAGAACAGTTCACTGTTCACAGCTGTTCACTGATCGAGACTTAAGTGCAAAACTGCTCATGGCAATTGCAGTCCTAAAGCTATCATAGCAATTGTAGTCCTAAGCCATCATAGCAAAACTGTTTGTATCAATTGCTGTCAAAAGCCATCTTCATGGTTTCTAAGTCGTACCATCCAGAGTAATCTCATGTATCTTTAGGCCATATAGGTCCATCCTCAGCAGCAGCAAGAGGTTTCCATGTGATGAGAACTCCAACCAGAAGTAGGGCATCAGGCTGGATCAGGCAGGTCTGGAGAGCAGAAGGGGTCAGGATCACTGTTATCTCAGGAATGCACACTGTTTAACATACTGTGCAGAATCTCTTCACATAGCGTCCTGCCAGAATTTGTTTTCCACTAAGTTTGGGCACATGTGATGCCTGTGTGTCCGGAGCTGTGTGGACCCCATGGATTACCTCTCCCTCTCTCGTGGTTCTTGGTACAGAAGTTTTAACTGTTGGACATGCTGGCAGTGTGTTGGGCTTGTGTCGGGTCTCCTCCTGGGAGCTAAGAAAAAGGACTTAGGTATAATTGACTCTGGTGCTTGATGGAGGTGTGGATTTTCATAGATATAAAATAAGGAGACAGCCTTGCCATTCTTTAAGCCAGGTTAGTAAGTGACTGAAAAATTAAAACTGTAATAAAAATGTAAAGAATAAGGCCCATTTGGCTTTGGCACAGGTTGAGTCTCTTGGCTGTCTTCATGTACTCCAGATTTTTTGTAATTAGTCATGATAGTGAAGGGGTGTTTGGAACCATCTAGCCAGTG